>JASGCC010000350.1:0-187632 GCA_030067915.1 Hydractinia echinata | reverse complement strand
ATCTGTTACATGGAAAAATTTTTGTGATAAAAATATCCAGCCAAACTGAAACTTAATGAGAATAACGAGAAATACGACTAAAAATCATGGATTTTAAGAATTTAGGTGATCAGGATCCCATGTAACACTTTTGCTTAGCAGTAGTGGTTACAATAGGAATTGTATAGAAGAAAATACATTGGCCTGCATACGTTTCTGGTGAAGCGAAACTCAAAAAATTGCCAAAACAATGTCTGGTAGGCAATCAAATGAAACGTGTTTGTTTAAATATGACAGCTGACATTTTATATGCCAACGGGGAGGTTGTTGATTTACATGACCAGACTTAGGTCGAGTAAAATTGGTACATTAGCAAAAAACTGTAAATAAGGGTTTGAAAATAACAAAAATTCAAATCTTATAAAAATTCCCGGAATCCGCCATTATGAAAAGTTTCCTTAAATACATCGAGCCTTTTAGATTTTTTAGGATGGAATTGAAGTACTTTCTGTCACCAGGCAAATCCTAAGTGAAGTTATGGGTCAAAGATTACTGAGAAATGAAGTTTATAAGATAGACCAAGAGCTTGTATTTTTAGTATCATTGATGAAGTCTTGCTTCACGAATATTGTGGATGTCAGGCTCCATGCCTATATCATTAGTAAGCATGTCATTAGCAACAACATGCTAGGCTAAATGCAGTTCTTGTGGATAGATAGTAATATTTCACAATTATTATAAACTTAATACATAAGTTTCCAATGGGTTATGCGTGCGCCGACTCGTTGAAAACGCTGTATATATATCAGGGCGAGCTCGAGTGACTTTTTATATAAAATTTGCGCTTTTTGTCAGTTAACTCCCAAACTCGCCCGATTTATTCCCGAACTGTAAAACAGCGCTTTCAATTTTGTTGACTTAGCCACAAAAAAGTGTTTTCCATCAAAGTTATGTGCAGGACTTTTGGGATACAAAGCTCAATGTCCTGCTGTTAATAAACCATTAATAAACAGTCCTGTCAATATGAAAGGCATGTTCTTGTTGATGGAGAATAAAGTGTTGATACAATCATAGCGTTTGTATAAATTAGTTCCCGTAAGGTTCTAAAATAAAAAATTATTGCTTTGCCACAACCAAAATGGATTTTTTCTGAATTTTTTAGATAATACGGGCTTTTTCAGGCACTCGCCCAAAAGCCACCATGGTTTTTGCAGAATTTCCGTTGAATTAGCACACTCGTGTAGTCTTTCTTCTGGCCAGTTCAAGGATTCCTCAATAAACATATCTTAGGTAAAAGGGGCTTCTAACACACAAGAGCTGATTCTGGCTAACCACTACACAAACAAAATGTAATTTACACCTATTTTTCCTGATAGCTAGGTGAGCTAGCTAGCTAGGTTAGCATAAAAGTGATAACTAGCCAAGAATACTATCTTTACTTTTGTCCAATTAAAGCTATCTAACAAAAAAATAATTCTAACCTGATAAAATACATGTTTACCAACCAGGACGTGTGATGGCTATAAGTTGGCCAGGGAACGTTCTGACCACACGAATAATACAATCTATTCGTAAAAGGCCTGTAAGGATAAGATCATTTACAATTTGTATTCAGATTAGTCAATTGATTGGTTGAGAATAAGAAGAGAGTTTAAATATTTTAGCCTAAATACCATCGATCGTGGTGTGACTATCCAGTCAATAGTGGAGTACCACAAGGGTCAATTTTGGGCCCACTACTATTTATTATGTTTTTCAATGATCTTTGTACCGTAGTGAAACACTCTGAAGTAGTCAAATATGCAGACGATACTGTTTTATTTGTTGCTGGTAAGGACTTAGAGATCATAGAAACCCGTCTTTCATCCGACATGAATTGTGTACTTGCATGGTGTTTGGAAAATGAATTAATTTTAAAACTTGGAGCAGGAAAAACTGAAGCAATGTTATTTGGTTCGAAATATAACCTCTCTAAACAAAACAGCTCATTACACGTAACTTACGGCTACCAAACTGTGAGGGTAACATCCACGTATAAATATCTTGGTGTACTTATCGAACCATCATTGAATTTGAGCAGCAACTTTGATTTAACGTATCAAAAAGCTTCCGGTAGATTACGTTTACTATATCGCATTCGACCGCTGATTACAGAAAAAGCTGCATTGGCAATTTTTCAAACAATGATTCAACCAGTATTAACATATTGCGGATTTGTTCACCTTAAGAATTCTCAGACACAACTACTCAAACTCCAATCTTTACATAGACGAGCAACTTCAATTATTGGAAATCAATTCTTGACACCACCTGATACTGTCAATATGATAGAAATGCGAGCTTGTAATTTCATTCGCCGTTGCTTGGACAACGATGTGTGTGAAAATTTTAAAAATTACTTCACAAAAACAAACCACACAAGAAACACACGTAACAACTGAAATAGCTTGAAATTACCTAATCTTCGTTTGGAATATGCTCGTGGAGCTTTCTGTTACACTGGAGCACACATTTACAATACACTCCCGTTGGACATTAGAAAATGTGAATCATACAATATTTTTAAGTCGCAACTGAGAGAATATTATCTGCGTATTTAGTCCTTTTTATGGCTTTTTGTTTGTTTTTTGTTTTTTGTCTTGATCAACTCATTTTTCCAGTGTGGTATTTTGATTTTTAGCCTTTTGTCTGTGTGTTTTCTGCTATTTATATATTTATACTGACCGTTTTTATTGTACATTTACATTTTCTTGTTTTATTGTTACTAATATTTTTTATCCTATTTATTCCAAGGACCCATGTTGATAACAGACTTTATAATGTCTGAAATGGCCATCCTTGTAAAACATTCGTGAAATAAATAAATAAATAAAATAAATTTCTCCTCCAAATCTTTCCCAGGAGATTTTATAGGTTGCGCCTCGCGTGGCGGAAATCTATCAACATTTAGTATTTAAGCATTTGAAGCCTACGTTTAATATTTGCCACTATATTTTGTGGTTTCTTGGTGGATTTTTTTTTGGTTTCTTAGTGCTTTCTTGCTGGTTTATGCTTGTTTCCTGGTCTCTTTTTCTAGTTTTTGTGAAAAAACATGCTCCACCAAGATTATAGTGGCTCTTTTGACGCCGAAACGAGAAATGAGAAACAAGAATACAATTTTGGCATAAGTTAAATTAAGACCAGAATGTGAGTCACTTATTTTTATACAGAAACAAAAAAAATCAAAGCTAAATATTCTTCAATATCTTCATAAAGCTGATCCATTTATCACTCAAGGAAAAAGAAAAAATAATTGTCAAAAGTAAAACACAAACTATAAACAACATGCTTAAGCAAGAGCATGGGCTTAACCCTATGTTTATGTTAATGCCAACACCGCATCAAAAGTAACAGAGGATGTGGGGGTTGGAAGGTGAGATGTGCCTAAGGCATTCGAAATAAAAATAGAATAGGTAGGATTAACTATAGCCGTCGTTAGTGATGTTTGTGCCTTCTTAGATCTACTTCGTTAAACTCAAAAGTGCAAAGACTCAGATAAAAAGAAAGATATTGATTTAAAATTTACAATGTGGTGTCTATAGATTGATGAAATTAAGAACTTGCCCAAATGTTTTATCCACACCAAAGAAATATTTTGGAAAAACTGTGCAGTGGAACACTGAAATAGGCATCTGTTCGTAAGGAACAAATTTGTTTAAATGCTTGAGGTTTATTACTGGTTTATTTCCTCCATCTCTCTTTTTTACTAAGAACAGATTGCTCAGAAACTGCCCCTCCGTGGGAGCTTCTTTCAAAATGGCTCCTTTTCTCCACATGTCTGCCACTTCCTGTTAAGTTATTTTCTATGAGATTTTAAACGGGGGAATGTGGTGCTTTTTCCTGTATTGGCTTTTAAATAAGAGGTATTTTGAGCCTTTCAGGATGTCTTTGTCCTGTGTTAATTTTTTCTATACTGGAAGAAAATGTTTTAGGCGCCCTGCTAAAGGTACAGTTGGGATCTCCCACCCTAAGAACATATTTTTTATGGCAGGGTGAACTTGAGTGAGATCCTCTAAGGTCACTCAATTTTTGATTTGTGGAAGTGGTTGCAACGTTTGATTGTTGAGAAAAGGATCCTTTTCTAGTTTCAGAAAGGTAGGTTTATAATATGGTTGCCTTGGTTTGTAACGGGTATACCCCCCCCCCCCCGTTTTCTTTTAAAGTGGAGAGGCCCCCAAGAATCGGCTGCTCCTTTGGTCAGCTTCTGTTGCTGGTTGAATGTTTCTCGGCTGGAACTATAACACCCTGCTTGATTTTCTTGTTTAGATCTGCCACGTGGTCTCGGTATTTTTTCCCAAAAAGTTCACTATCAGTTGTTGTAGGAGCGAAGTTTTGTCTTTTAGAGTTGTCGATGCTTGCACAGTCGAAAGACATTTTTTCGACGTTCGTACTTTAATACGTTAATACATTGATCCACCATTGTCACTGTTTCTCTACTACCGAAGCTACTTCTTCAGGAGTGGGAAGATTTTCGTCATGTCCAACAGTTCGCATCTACTCCACCATCATCCAAACGTTGGATAGTGGGCCCATTATGTCACCCACCTTTTCTTAGACCTTCTTGAGGACTCTATTCATTTCGAGGATTTGTGAATACTCCGTTTTAAGATGGCTGGATAAAGTCTTGTCTAAAACCTTTATTGTATCCAAGTTTACTGGTCTCTGAGCCTCTAACAACATTTGCTCCTTCAGTTCTTTTTTCCGGTATATATTCCTCGGATGTCAATTCCATAATAATAATTTTTATAATAAAATATAAAACAAAATTATGCGATGATTGTGGTTAAATAACTTGATAATAACTTGTAAACAAGTATTGATGTATCCGGCGCTTCTTTCTCGATCGCGAAAAAGTTGAAAGAAGCAGGAGGTCCGGGCTTCACTAGCTTTGTGTAGTGGAGACGGTTGGGTTGTAAGAATTCACTATTAGATCGATAGAGATTTTATGAAATAAAATTGTAACAAAAAATAGCTATTAAAAAACAAAAAACAGATTTAAAGTCGTGAGATTCGGCTACGCTATTTTAATTAAGAACCCCGTACGTGTGACCCGTATCGTTGATCAAGATAGCGTGAAGTTCTAGCGATGACAGTATACCTGGTCTAACGAAGCGTTGGTCATTTCATAGAGATATTATTAAAAGAGAAAGAGACACAACGCGATAATTCTCTATTCAAATTCCTATTGTTAAGACAAACAATGCGGAGAAGGCGCGTTACTAGGTTCCAGCTAATTCTGTGCGTTTCTCGCAAAACGACTAATTACCGATTCTTTCAGTATAGAATCCCGACAATTTTACTTGTAAAAGATTAAGAAAATAATCAGGTTTTCCACCGAATTCCGCCAAAGTTTATTGGTTAAAAAGCTCTCAGGGGTTTACCCTCTCCTTCGAAATAATTTACCTGCATAATTTTCAAGAGAATCAGTTGAAGAAGAAGCTCGAAGGTCAAGCAGCCATATTTGTTGTTGTCGTATGTATAGAAAAAACAAACGTGTTTTTTTTCAAGAAATACTGAACTTCATGGATGTACGAAGGTAAGGGTTTATTCTTCACTTTAGTAATAACCTTTAAGTGAAGGACGATGGCTAGCCAAAGTTTATGCCCAAAATTCAACTGTAAATTTTCGGTGTTGATAAAGTGTCCCTTTAAATATACTCGGTGTATTATACCACGTTTTTTTAAGTAAAAATGGCGGTCTTGGAAAACTCGTGACTTTAAAAAAAGTTTTTGTAAAAAAGCGAGCTGTGGCTAGTTATCGTATTTAAAATTTATATCAAAACAGCTTTAGCAATCTACTATCTTATTTCTATTTAGGTTTCAGGAGCTGCTCTTAAACATGTCATGGAGGGTATAGCTATACCCCCGAGGAGGCTAACCACATAGAATTTAAATCACTATTGCTAGCCAATGAAGGATTTCTCTTGGAACTATCAGTTCTGACTTGCTAGTACTTAGACCACATTCAAGTGATGTAAGCTCTGAACTCAACTGCTTTCATATCAGACAATGAAAATATGCACCGAGAATTAATTACCAAAAATTTCACACACTTTTCATTTCAAACATACGTTTTGCGAACTCAGTATGGAGGTAGAAAACCTTGATCAGCAATACAGCGTTAGAAAACCAGATCAGCATTACCAGGAACGTTGTATGGAAGTGTCGAATCACGATGTTTTTAACACATGTACACATATGTGTATCTATGCAATCCAAGCTACTGATTTTTAAAAAAAATCCACAAGTCATACCAGATGAAAATAGAAGTTACTTATCAATATACACCAAACATATTGATTTTTATTATGTTTTGGACAAAAGTATTGTCCTGAAATATCCATTTTTGATCAGTGATAGCTAAATCGAGCTATACAAACATTTTCAAGATAGCTATACACAAAATACCAACACATGAACAGTTTTAAATTGACATGGAATTGGATTGATAATATTTTATTGAAACAGGATGAACGGTGCGACACCTGGAAAGTTAGAAAGTTTAAAATTTGCTTTAGTCGTATATAAGTATATATATACCTTGAATATTTTGTTCTTATAAAAATGTTATTAGTATGTACTGAAGCTTGATATACACTTTTTGATCTTTGGCTTTACCTTGAGGTGTTTTGGACATGTTTAGCTTGAAATTGTTCTTATATTTCTATATTTTGAGCATTTTAAATTCATTTTGTTGTACGTATATTGCAAGTATTTGCAATGTAACATCACGTTTATAGTATGTACACGTTTCGAATAATAGTAACAATTGATTCGGTAAAAAGATTTCCTTGAAATATGTTCCCCATGTTTTGGCGTGTGTGTGTGTTTTTCAGGAGTCTTATCAGTAAAACTTCAGCTCTCTCTATGTTCTTATTGTGTTCTTATTTTTCAGCCATTCTTAGCTTAATTGTTTTTAAGTTATAAGTATATTTGAAAATAAAAATAAAAATTGACTGGACACTCTTTCTACAAAATCTATTTGTTTATATGTTATGTAATAGCTTAGTTAAATTTGTTGGTGCACAACAACAGGTCATTTAAAAGCTATCTAGCTCTGCTTGGCTAAGAGAGAGCTTAATGATGTATTTAGTACTGCTAATAAATTTACATTATATTTGGTAAAAATCCTTTTCTACCTATGGCTCAAAATAAAATACTTTTTATCATTGACATTTGTTTACATTTTTCTTCCAGGGCCTCGCTTAAATTTTTGTTTCACGACGATTTTCTTTTGTGTAATTTTCCGAGCAACTGGGAAAAGTCGTTTTAACGAGTATAAATTATGCTAACACGTGTGTTACACCAGGATATGTCGCAATCAACGTGATATGTCGCAATCAACAGTAAATGTCGCAACGTCGCCGGTAAATGTCGCAAGTCAACAGTAAATGTCGCAAACCCAACGGTAAATGTCGCAACAGCAAATGTCGCACCAAAATCGATGATCAACGGTAAATGTCGCACAGATAGAAATCACCATATTACTCTTAAAATGTTCTACAACATAAGTATCACTGAGGGAAGGAATAAAAATTTTGAAGAAGCTAAAAAGTTTTTCTTACATACGCAAATAATCCTAACAAACTAAACTTTAATCTCGAAATAAACACCACTTATGAAAAGACCACTTCCTTTACGATTTTGTAATGTGTAATGAAAGGAAAGACGTTAAAACAAAAGTTCGACAAATCGTCAAAGTAAACTTAGAACATAATTTTCACTGTAAAAACGTTTCTTTCGTTCTTTATTACAGTTGCTAACACAACAAAGAACGCCATAGAAAATATTACAAAAATAAGAAAAAATGTAATATAAACAAGTTTTTAGAAGCCTATATTGTTTGGGCCAAGTGATGGATAGTATTGCAAACCACCCGTATGTTAACGCTTTCAATGTGATTATAGCAGTATCCCATCTCACCTTCCCTTCCCTTGATAAAATGTCCTTCAATTCCAAGCATATCCCGCTGCATCTCCCGTCACTTAACTCAATTAAGTCCTTAACGTGCATCCTCATATTCGGCGGAATATCATCTTTTACCATTTCTAGATAGATTTGAGCGATGTAGTCGTCTCCATCTTTCATATTATCACTCTCTACAACCTGTAATCTTCTACAGCACATCTAGTTTCAAGGCAATCAAAACTCGCAACAGTTTGAAAGTTCAAAAGATAGTTCATTGTTTCAATACCTTTAACAATAGGGACACGCGCCGCTATTCAAAAATTATGATGCAAAACTATCACATTGAGCATTATTATGAATGGTGCGGGTGGTTTATTCTTTCTTTATAGTCAAGTGGTATTTAAAATAATGTTATTTAATCAAAAAAAGTTTGAAACCATGAAAAAAAAATTGCGACATATGCTGTTAATTGTGAATTTCTGTGCGACATGTACTGTTGATGCATAAAATTATTTGCGACATTTACCGTTGGGTTTGCGACATTTACCGGCGACGTTGCAATATTTACCGGCGACGTTGCGACATTTACCGTTGATTGCGACATTTCACGTTGATTGCGACATTTCACGTTGATTGCGACATATCCTGGTGTAACACACGTGCAGTTAATTATTACAAAATATTAAGTTTTGCGAACATTTATTAACCCTGATTGGGCGAAATAACAATCGAAACATTTTCTTTGACATGATTGGATCAGAGTAAACAATCCAGCTGCAGGAACTTTAAATTTACATGAATGCACCATCTGCTCCAGGGACGCGCCCTAGTACAATAGCATGAATAGCCGTTAACCGAATAACCGTGTCTCTTTCTCTTTTATTATATCTCTATGGTCATTTGTTTCATTTGTTTTATGTTTTTTAAGGTTAAGATAAATATATTGCCATGTTTACTACATATAGATTTTAAACAAACAAATTTTGGGATTTTAGCCACAAATTTAAGATTTTGGCTACAAACGTAGATTTTTAGGGAACATTCTAAAGCCAGCTAGCTAGCTAGCCTTATTCATTATTATTCTTTTAAGGTTTTAAGTTTTTAAATTAGTTTGATATAAAAGCTATTATGCTGGCCAACATTATTAATTTTAACGTTATTGTCACCAATCTGATTTTTACTCACCTGCACCTGGGGTTGTGGCTGCGGTTAGCTACCTCTGGCTAAGAAGTGAAACTATCCAAATACGTTGACTGCCATCAAATTATCAATCGATAATTCCTATGTTAAATGCAGTTATGTAGCTACAACTTTAACTGTAATAAACACTAATAAAAGCAAATGTTTAAGTTTATTAATACAATGAGACAAGATGGTGTATTTTTTGCCTACAAATAATATTGTAACAATAGGCTGTGCTCTTTTTTAAACTGGCATATATTTTTTGCTATTTTCACGAAAACTTATTTACATTTATCTTATTACCATATTTCTTAAATTATTGAATTTTAAATGTTTATTTCTGCATTAAATTCCTTCGTATTTCGTTGTCTTAAAGTGCATAACCAGATAAGCAAAAATTTCACATATTTATTATAATTTTGGAAAAGTAGCGTAGTAAAAAGTAACGCTGGTCAGAGTAAATTTCACTGAACGGTCCATTTAAAAGGGTGTAAAATAACGCCATTAGGCGCTGGCGTCATAAGGGACAACAAGATACTGTATACGTTTACTACAGTATGGTAAACCGTGCCGCACATCTGTACTTAAGCGCTCAACTTGGCGTTCAACGCTTAATTACTAGTGGCTTAACCCGGCGTTTCTTTAGTAATACCTGTTGTCTGCCTGTTTGTCAGTGCAAAATTCATAATGATCAGAGTCTAAAATGCAAACGCCCGTCCGGCTCTAAAACAAAATGGCGTCTTGCAGTGATTTTCATTGCCACGCGGTAAATGAACTAATCTGAAGACTGCAATATATATTTTATTCAATAAACGTATCTTAACCGACGCACCGTTTCTGTTGCCAATAAGCACGGTCATGGAAACTTATGGACGATAACGATGCAAGACCATTTTAAAGGGGAAGACCATTAAAGGAGAAGACAATGTTAAAGGAGAACTAACGATTGATAAGAAGTTGTGCCTAAAACGTTCATTATAGTGTGCATATGAACTGTGTTAAATGTTTTTTATTTGTGAGCTCTGGTTCTCCAGATATTTAGGGTCAAAATAGTCCCACGGTCGCCACCAAGACAGTGTCAATTACTACATTCTGCTCGGTATAATACTAATTTGTGTGATGTAAGTCCGCGGGAATGTAAACAAACGCATTCTGAATTAACGAAGCGATGGAATGCTAAACTGTGCTTTGCGATTGCCTAAGAGTAATTATATTTCTCATGTTTCGAAATAAATATCTTCTGCAAAATAGAATGATATTTCCCCTTCAAATGGTTATGCGCAGTGTACTGAAGTGACTTTGTGGTAAGTGATTTTGTGATAGCAAAACAAAACAAAAACAGTCTCAAAGTTTTTTCTGTTTTTACTGTTTACCATGTTGCTAAATTCTTAAGAATTAATTTTTTTTACAGTGATATTGTTCTACTGGAGTTAAGCTTGTCTTCTTCATATCCCGAACCTCGCGATAAATTTTAATCACTCTAGGAAAGACAAAGAAGTGAGTGAATCTTCACAAGACCTCTAAGCAATGTACGACGTGTGACGTAACAATGAACAAAATATGTACGAATCAAGTTGGCCTTTGTTCCAACCTCGTTTCCAGGGCTCTTTTTTCACGTCAGTCATAAAAAAGTGAAAAAAGAGCCCTGGGAACGAGGTTGGCCTTTGTTCGATAATGGCGGCGACCGTTAACGCAATTATCGTTTTTAAAGGACTAAATTTGGATCTAAAAAAATAAAATAATTTTTTTTTTTTATGCCATGTAGTTTTCGTGATATGTAAGAATGTTTTTATTACAAAAAAACATATACCGTAAATCTCCAAATAAACGCCCCACATCTTTTAAACGCCTACCTCTAATAAACGCCCCACTTAAAATCCGAAATATTTTATAAACGCCCCCCTCTTTTAAACGCCCCCCTCTATTAAACGCCCCCCCCTCGAGAGGGGCGTTTAATAGAAGCACTTTTAATAAATCCCTACTGGCAAACGGGTCAACCCCTATTATGTAATAGCTTATAGATGATACAAGAGAAGGAAGAGAAACCAATTAATGATGAGAATTTTTTTTTTTTAAGAAATTACAGGAAACTTCCGGTATAAAGAATGAATGAAAGTCGAAAGTGCTCTAACCTTGTTCTGCCGGTGCATCAGTTTTGGAAGACCAAACTAAGGTGGTAAATAATACCGATGCTAATGAAATTAACCCATTCGAACCTACCGATTCTGACATCGAGGATGCGAATGATCCTGGTAATCTTCTAGATGAAGATGAAGAAGAAGATGATTTTTTAACTGTTGTGTAAAAGAAATATAACTGAAATTAAATAAACGCCTCCCTCTTTTAAACGCCTCCCTCTAATAAACGCCCCCCTCAAAACTCGGAAAATTAAATAAACGCCCCGGGCGTTTATTTGGAGATTTACGGTATGTAAGTTTTTTCGTTAGTTCTCCTTTAATGTCGAGGTGGGTATGTTAGGGTTGGTTCTAATATTTGTTCTTGCGGTTTTCTGTATTATATAGATAGTTGAATTCGTGTACTCTGAACTTTAGAGAAAATATGTACTGTGTAACACGTAGCGATTAAGGTCTCAGCATGCTGATGTCAGCAATAGGGATGTCTGAAACCAACAACAACAGACACTGTCAAGCAAGCGTTAAAAATTTAAAAATGGCAGCATGTTGCAAACAAACAAAGAGGCAGGCAGGAGAGAACAAAATTAAATACAGAGCTTCGTTTAATCATACCTAAAACAGGAACCCAACTTTGTATATGGAATACATTAATTATGTAAAAAGTTTTTCATAAAAATTTCGATCTCCAAAAGTTACGAAATTTTTACTTTACGTAGCTAACCAGTTGTTTATATATGTTAAGCATATTAATCTCCTGTTATCTTCGGGAATCTAATTACCTAGCTGGCTACCTAGCTACCTCTATCAAAAAACTATTTATTATTTATGTTAGCTAGACTACTAGAAAAGATTATAAATTTTATTGATTCAATACGTAAAATTGTAAGTATAGAGATGACACATCTTATTAGTTCCACACGAATATATAATCAGACTAGAACATATTTGCTAATGTACTATTTACAAACATAAAAAACCATTGTGTATCTATGTCAATACCCATATATGTCTGTCTGTCACGCAAAATGGTACCGCAAGTAACGAGACGCACGTAATGCGGTATAAAAAGGACGGGTTAGCCCGTGGGTTTTTTCAAGGGCCACCGACTAGTCGTACAAATGACAAATTCCGCGCACAATTTAAGTTTAAAATTTTTTTTGACATCTTTTAAATCTTAAAAAATTGTAAACACAAAAAAACATAAAAAAATTAGCTGCTTTGTACAACATCTTCACGTTGCCTTCCGGCGTTTGAAGCCAAAGAGTATGTTACGTGGCTGTTTAAAATAAAAGGTCTGTGAACGAGGTTGGGTTGCCTGAATATATTTCACATCTTGGCGATCCTGATATTGTAAGTCAAAAAGCCACCGAAATTCTCATATTTTTCACCGATTTCATTAGTCAAAGCGGCGGTTGTGACGGACATTTCTAGTTTTAAGATTAGAAGTATTGCTGACTCACTATAAAGTTATGCAAACACAAGCTGGACTTTAAAATATGTAAGAAAGAAAGACAAAAAGTTTTTTTGTATGAGGATTTGCATAGATTTTTGTTTGGATAATTTAATATATGGCAACAACCCAAGAAATAAGTAATATATTCTCTCAGTTTTTATTTTTATGTTATTTATACTATATTTTTTAGTACTAGCTTGGTCTAGTAAACTTTTTTTTGTTTTTAGAAAGAAACGGACGACCTTTAGCTATCTATTTTCGTTGTTGTTCATTAGTTTCTTAAAGTTGTTTGATAATCGTTCAGCGTGAACTGACAGTTATGTACTTTTAACTTATTTTCAAATACATTGAATTTTAACATCGCTCTACTTCATCTTTGTTGGTATTGAGCACTTTATACAAAAATTGTAATTATAAAATCCTTTGTTTAAAAATATTCTTATTCTTGATACAAAACTAAGATTTGCCGCATACATTAGAAACATTTGTTCTAAAGCCAGTAGAAAGCTAACTGTTATTCAGAGAATTTCTTCTTATATCTCTCCAAGGAAGAGGAGACTTCTTTTTAATACCTTTATTCTTTCTCAGTTCTCCTATTGTCCTTTGGTATGGATGTTTTGTGGATGTGTAGCTTATAATCGTATCAATCGTATACATGAACGTTGTCGTAATTTATAATGACTAGCCGAATTCCCGTGGAAGACTCCACTGAATCTCTCATCGAGTCCATAGGATGGGTGCCAAATAAAAACATAGAACATAAGAATTTGAATTTTTAAAAATCACAATTTGCATTATTTTATGTTTATAACCGCTGAAACAAACCCCCCAAAAAAATAAACAAGTGCAGCAATAAAAAAATAATAATAAAAGAGAAAAAAAAGCCCTGGGATTGAGGTTGCTCACAATCTGCATTATGCAAAACGTTTAAAAATATAAGCAGGTCCAACAACAAATTAAAAATAAAATAAAATAAAAATGCAACACTACTACAAAACCGAAGGTGTCTAACAACGGTTATGTAAAAATCTGCTAAAACTATATACTTGCTTTGCCATGCCAGAAGTACACCAGGGAAAATGGTATACGAGACATTAGAAAAAGTCGTTAAGTCACACAAAAAAGGTTATTGCAAAATTTCCACAACGTACAGTTTCTAATGCATCATACCAAATTAGCTATTTAGTCTATTGCATACAGCAACCCTCCCAATGCGCAAACGTGCTGTGCATGATAACAATGCAGTGTTTTCGAATTTAAGAATCGAATAATATTTCAAACGGTAACGTAACAGATGTAAACATTGATTTAAAAACCAGTAACAACGGAAAAATTACTTTTTATAGTTAATAAAATTCTTATCTAGGATATACACCGTGTATTTTATAAGAATTTTTATTCCGTTTCAGCCTTAATGTTCTTAACTTTCTTGACAAATACTATTCTTATTGTTCCTAATTTATATCTTTAGCAGGGCTATGGCTTCAAAATATATATATGAAATGACTTAATAAAATAAAGCTTGCTATAAGTTGCTATAGCTAATGGCAAATTCTGCTACATGTAACGGCCCATTGCTTTGGACAGAAAAAAGTTCAGTTTGTGAGATACGCAATAAAAAAGTAAACTTCTAATTAATTTTGTGCATCATACAAATTTTTATATTAGAACAAACAATCAAGCTTAGACATATTCTTAGGATATTCTGACCTATTGTTTAGAGTATATTCTTACAAAAAAAGTTCTTAACCTTCTTGACAAATACTATCCTCGTGGCCTAAAAAAATATAATGCCTCAATAAAATAAAGCTTGCTATATGTTGCTATAGCTATTGACTATTTTTTTTATATTTAGAACAAACAATCAAGGTTAGACATATTGTTAAAATATTCTGAACTTCTGACCCATTGTTTAAAGTATATATACATTCTTACAAAATAATTTCTTAACTTTCCGGACAAATACTATCCTCATTATTCTGAATATATTCTTAGCATGTCCATGTCCTGAAAATATATAATGCCTTAATAAAATAAAGCATGCTATATTGGCAAATTCTTTTTATATTTAGAACAAACAATCGAGGTTGGACATTCTTAACTGACGCCGAGTATATTTTTACAAAAAAAATATGTTCAGGTTGAATACAAAACATATTTAACTTCATATTTAAGGGAAAGTTTAGCTGGAAGCGTGTAAACGGCTTAAAAAACGTTATTCACCTAAATTCATTTCTCTACCAGATAATCTAAACAACACACCTGCTTTTTTTCGCTTTCTCAGTAGGCTGCTAGCTAGCGTTCTCTGGATAAAAGTCCAATCAGTTTTTTACTTCGATTACTAAACTTCGCTTCATCCCAAAGAAAACAAATTGAAAATGTATAGCTAGCTAAATTGTCTGATATATTTCCATTCAGTTCTCTTTTTGACGTTATATCATCGTACGCTTTTCTTCTTTATAACAAATATTTCTGACAACAACATAAACTTTTTATACTCGCTCGACAACAAAAGCCGCTCTACAAGTACAACAACAGTTTTGTTTTTTACATTTTAGATTCGAATTATCATTCGAATTCGATAGCTTTTTTTAAAAAAGAAAGCAACCTCGGTCCCAGAACACAAAAATGAAAAATATTGAAGAAACAAATAAGCTTCAATCTAACCTCATATGATAACATTGTTTGAAATAACTTTTTTCAGGATTACTTTGAAAAAGAGACAACCTTCTTCACTTCGGTTTTCTTTTTTCAGTTGATAAGCAACTTGTTTCCGGGAGATACGGCGCGCACATGGTGAACCGGGGGTAAAATTAAATTATTCTATCTATAACCACCAACGGGGCTTTTAAACATATGAAAGCATTTAAGAATAAAATAAAAATTAGTTTTAATAAAATAATAAAAAAAAAGTTTTATTTTTTAATGTAATAAGAAAAGAGAATTAAGTGTTTAAATAGAAACCCCCTGATTTGCGTTTTTTTTTAACTTGGTAAATTTTAGCGTAACGCCACGTCGTAAGAAAGTGACCCGTACTTTGCGTGTCGTGGACTCACAGTTTTACTCACGCAAGGGAATTAATATATAAGACTAGTTGATAAGGCCCGTGGAAAAATCCACTTAGGCAGAGTAACAATAGAAAAGAGAACCGTCACTTGAATTTTGATGACGTCCACAAAGTCTCACAAACATACAAAAAAATTTTTTTTAGAAATTTGTTTAGCCCGTGTAGAGCTTCAAACACTGATGAAGAAAATGTATAGGTTATGACGTTCATAACTGCAAGATATGTAGTTTTGTTGAAAAAATAAGCAATAAGATCATTCACAACACACAAAAACAGGTCACTCATCAGCTGAATTTATATGTTCACAAAGGTTACTAAGAAGTGTCTCGTTTTCATTCCAATGGTATAGTCAGAGTATTAAAGGCTAAAGGTATTTAATAAAAATCACTGCGATCTTATTATTACTAATTAGTTTAGGAAATATGCAGTGTCTGAATTTTTTTCCTTAGTATTAAGGAGGATTTAAATTGACATTATTACCCACAAAAGGTATAGAAATGACGGTAGAAACGCGGGAAACAACAAGTTGAAGTTAATTAAGAAAAGCACCGCGATCTTATTATTGATACTTGGTTTCGTAAGACTGCAGTGTCTAAATTTTATTGCCCAAAAAAGGTATAGAAATTAATTAAAAACAAAAAAATGCTGTCAATCGCGAAGGAAAGGCGATGTTTTTGTGTAGAAACAAATTTATATTATATCATGAATTATTAATGAAGGTTAAAATAAGAGATCAATTTGCACATTTTTCCCGCACTTTATGAATATAGTGTGTATAAAAGTAATTGTTTTAACCACCTCAAAAAAACGTCGAATTGACGATGAGCCGAGATGAAATCAAACCATGGAGCTATCGCGATTGAAAAAGCACCGCGAGTTTCTTATTACTTCTACATCTAGCTAACCTTGTTAACCCTATTCAGGTTTGGGAGGGGCAAAAATGCCCTATCCTTCCGTTTTTTACTTATAAATTTTGTTTGCCTGGCCTATTTTACTTGAAATTTTTTTAGCAAAAAAAAATTAAAATTGCGCTCTTAACAGTTGGCCAGCTACGCCGATATTTCTAAGGTCCCTTATGCAAAAATGAAACATGAAAATTTTTTTTAGAATATTAAGCGCATATTTTACGATATGTGATCAATATATTAGATTTATATTTTTTTGTGGTGTGTTTACATTAGAAACGAAAATTTTCGGACGGAAAAACTTTCGGCTTTTGTTTTGTCCGAAAATTTTGATTTTTCTATTTTTTTTAAAAAAGGAACAGTGCATAGAAATTATATATAGGGTAATCAGAAAATCAATAAAAACTGCACTTTTAGAACTTATTATTTTCGTTATTTTCACATTTGGCTGAAGCTCTATTTATAAAGTTGGATCCTCAAGACCCTTTTTTAGATCTTGATTGAATATATGTACGCTTCTAGCCTTCCTTTTGTGTCATTTCCCGTAATTATTACTTTTGAAATTTGGTTAAAATTCGTTCAAAAGACTTACCCATACATTTTTGACTTTATAAATCTTGTCCGAAAATTTTTCCGCTGAAATAAAAAATTGTGTCTGAAAGTTTTACCGCCAAAACATTTTCCGCCCAAAAGTATAGTTCTTAATGTACGCCCTTTTTACGCCCTCAGATTGCGCCATGTGGGCGTAATTTACGTCCGTATTTTGCGGTAAATCACTTTTTCATTCTTCTCCAACTTTTTCTTACTCCATAATTTGTATTGTTTCTTAGCATTCATTCAAGTTGTAATTTCTCTAAATGGGCGTTTTTTGGGCGTATCTCTAACCATACTTTTTTTCTTAAGTTTTACATATGTTATTGTCATCAACTTTTTATTCATTCCATTAGTTTTTACTACTTGCTCTGGAATGCAAATCATGCAAAAAAAGCTTGTAAAGAACCTCATCTTACAGTTGTAACAAGTATGCTTGATCTAACATTATTTTTATATAATTTCTTGTAAATAAAGGTTTTTCACCATAATTTGTAGTTTTTATCTGTTTGGCAACCCATTCTTGGCTTAATTAACAGTTTTAGCACAATATTACATAAGTGTTGGTCTAAATAACATTGTAACACAAACGCTGATTTTATAAGAATAGTGTATTTTAGTTTCAGCCTCGATGTTCTTAACTTTTTTGACAAATGCTATCCTCATTATTCTCAATATGTTCTTAGCATGACTATGCCCTGAAAATATATAATGCTTTAAAAATAAAGCATGCTATAAGTTGCTATAGTTAATGGCAAATTCTGCTACACGTAACGGACCATTGCTTTGGACAGAAAAAAGTTCACTTTGTTAAGCAATAAAAAACTAAACTTCTAATTAATTTTGTGCATCATACAAATTTTTATATTAGAACAAACAATCAAGCTTTGACATATTCTTAGGATATTCTGACCTATTGTTTAGAGTATATTCTTACAAACAAAAGTTCTTAACCTTCTTGACAAATACTATCCTCGTGGCCTAAAAAAATATAATGCCTCAATAAAATAAAGCTTGCTATATGTTGCTATAGCTATTGACAATTTTTTTTATATTTAGAACAGACAATCAAGGTTAGACATATTCTTAAAATATTCTGACCCCTTGTTTAAAGTATATATATTCTTACAAAAAAAGTTCTTAACTTTCTGGACAAATACTATCCTAATTATTCTGAATATATTCTTAGCATGTCCATGTCCTGAAAATATATAATGCCTTAATAAAATAAAGCATGCTATAAGTTGCCATAGTTAATGGCAAATTCTTTTTATATTTATAACAAACAATCGAGGTTGGACATAATCTTAAGATATTCTTAACTGACGCTGAGTATATTCTTACAAAAAAATATGTTCAGGCTGAAGACAAAACATATTTAACTTCATATTTAAGGGAAAGTTTAGCTGGAAGCGTGTAAACGGCTTAAAAAACGTTATTCACCTAAATTCATTTCTCTACAAGATAATCTAAACAACACACCTGCTTTTCTTTCGTTTTCTCAGTAGGCTGCTAGCTAGCGTTCTCTGGATAAAAGTCCAATCAGTTTTTTACTTCGATTACTAAACTTCGCTTCATCCCAAAGAAAATAAATTGAAAATGTATAGCTAGCTATAATTGTCTGATATATTTCCAATCAGTTCTCTTTTTGACGTTATATCATCGTACGTTTTTCTTCTTTATAACAAATATTTCTGACAACAACATAAACTTTTTATACTCGCTCGACAACAAAAGCCGCTGTACAACAACAATTTTGTTGTTTACATTTTAGATTCGAATTATCATTCGAATTCGATAGTTTTTTTAGAAAAGAAAGCAACAAAACAAAACCAAAATGATAGAAGAAACAAATAAGCTTTAATCTAACCTCATGATGAGTAAACATTGTTTGAAATAACTTTTTTCAGGATTACTTTGAAAAAGAGACAACCTTCTTCGCTTCGTTTTTCTTTTTTCAGTTGATAAACTTTGTTTCCGTGAGATACGGCGCGCACATGGTAAACCGGGGGTAAAATTAAATTACTCTAACTATAACGACCCCGTGGGACTTTTAAAACAAAAAACAAAAAAAACAAAAACGTTTAAAAAAATAAATTAGTTTTAATAAAATAAAAAAACAGAGTTTTATTTTTTAAAGTAATGAAAAAAAAGAATTAAATGTTTAAATAGTAACCCCCTGATTTGCGTTTTTTTTAACTTGGTAAATTTTAGCGTAACGCCACGTCGTAAGAAAGTGACCCGTACTTTGCGAGTCGTGGACTGACAGTTTTACTCACGCAAGGGAATTAATATATAAGACTAGTTGATAAGGCCCGTGGAAAAATCCACTTAGGCAGAGTAACAATAGAAAAGAGAACCGTCACTTGAATTTTGATGACGTCCGCAAAGTCTCACAAACATACATGGTCGACAAGGACTTAGATATTCGAATGTAAAATGTAACATAAAACATTACAATATGATGCTGCGTCTAGCCGCTGTCAAAAGAAAAATATTTACAAACAAAAAAATTCCGGACAACTTTTTAAAGCTTTATGATTTATAAAGCTCGCTTTAAAATTTTAAAGAGAAACGAATATGTTATCAGAAGTTAGAGCTCTTTTTTTTACTTTATGCACTAACTTTGTTGTTATTAACGTTTCTCTTTAATAAATCGTCATTTCTTTCTGTACAACTTTCCAAGCGTGTAAACTAAAGCCATATTTGACCGTGTAATAGGGGCTTAAGCGATCTTCTTTACGATTTATAGTGTTTTTAATTATATTTAGATAACTAGTAAAGCTAATATTCCATAAGTTTTTTTTAAACAAAACAAACTTTTGTTTATAATTTGCAGGCCATAGTTTAGTTTGACGCCTAATGATCTTAAGCAGCATACCAAAAAGGAGGGGTTTATACATTAGGAGATAAACTAAAATAATAGAAAGTCAACATAAATAAGTAACAACTTTTAAAAACAAACATTTTTAGGAACTTGGATGAAGAGTAACTTCGAGAACTTACTTCTAGTATTTCGTAGTAACTTAATATTTTTTTTATATATATTTATAGATTATTTACAAAAGATATCGTAAATATCTCCATCGTAGGTTCTTTAAAACTAATCTAATTATTAACATGTCCTGGACTGAATATATGGCGTAGCATGAAGAGGAATTAAATTGATAGTCCATGTACAGTTTAAGCAAGGAGAAGGAGAACGTATCAGCGTATTTAAATACATTTATAAATTTCAACTGGGTCTCTAGGTGCTTATTCTTTTTACGCTTTTTTAGAATGTTTTTATTTTTTATTTTGAAAGTTGCGAAATTAAATCTAATTTTTGAAAAAGGCAGTATTGACATATAATCAATGGATTGTTTAAAAGTTTATTATTTTTATGTACCAATTTTTCAACATATGTTTACTGGTGGAAGAAAGAGTCTTTTAAATGCTTTACATTAAATGAAAAACGTTATCCTATATTTTAATTATTCAACTTTTAGGACAAATATTTCCAGATATTTTAGATGTGTGCCAAAATGATTTACCGTATTCTATGGAAACAGTTTTATGGCTGAACCGTACAAGCTGTAATGACATTTTATCTCATTTTCTCATAGACATGACTCTAAACAACTTTGTGTCTTCGTGTCAACTATGGCTCCGATTAACGATGTTTATACTGGGACCACTCAGAGATGGCCTTTTAAATGTTCTTCATAACAACGGTGTACCAAAGAAACCAAAAGATTTGCACAGTTATTTAGTTTCCAAAAAAACTACATTGGCACGATTGAAAGGCAAGGGAGTAATTACGCAACCACAATGGAACCTGTTATTTCCACCTGGTAAAATCGAAACAGACTATAAGCTATTTGATATAACGTTGATTGTATTGCTTATTGAAGCATTGGAACTAATTGCATCTAGTGGCAAAAACCGGCGAAACACTAATCCACCGGTCACGGACACATCTGTAAGAGCATTTTGCATTAGAGCAAGAAATATGCGAAACTACCTCAATCACTTTGCTGATATAACAGCTCTAAATGGTTCTGAATTTTCACTCAAATGGAGTGAACTGCTTAAGATATTACATGGATTAAACTATAACCATCCATTTGACGTTAATGAATTAAAAACAGTGAGTTTAGATCTTCAAAACAACTCATTATTACAAGCACTTATTCTGGGCAACCAAATTAGGTTGGACCAACATGATAATGAAATAAATAAATTGAGAAATGAAAATGCATCGTTTGAATATCACACAACTTTAAATTTCACAACACTGAATGAAGAATTAGAAAGCTTGCGATGTGAGTTGCTAAGTAATTCCAACGAAGCTCAAAATATTCAACTTAAAATTGAAGAAACACATACTGAGATAACACATGGTATCGAATGCTTGAATGCTAAAGTGGAAGGTAAATTCCCCTTATTTCTTTTTTTTAGGCTTCTAGTTTAATTTTCTATTTTGTTCCTATAGCCTAAAGAAACCTGATGATATTAACTGATTTTATTATTTGTTAAAAAATATTTCTTACACTATTTTAATTTTTTGATCTACGTAGGTTTATCTAACCGCATGGAAAATTTAGAAGGTCAAAATTTACCTAGTCGTATGGAAGCATTGGAAGGTCAAAAGTTACCTAAACGCATGAAAATCATGGAAGAGGGTGTGTACAAATTGATGGAGATGCAAGAACATCATGAAGGTAACGACAATAATTTTTAAATGCATTGGATTGTTACAATCTATGTATGTAATACCCGTATACGTCTGTCTGTCACGCAAAATGGTGCCGCAGTAGGTATACTCAATGCTGTATAAAAAAGACGGGCGAACCCGTGAATGTTTCCAAGGGCTACCGACTAGTTATATAAATCTTATCTGTTATTACTTAAATAAGCTTAAATATTACTATTTAGAGTTTTTAAAAAGAGCATTGACTCATCAGTAACCATCACAAAAAAACATTGTTTCTTGGAAACAATACACACTCCTTTGTAGTTCATTTATTCATACGTTTTAACCTACTTAAACCTTATTCATTCATCGATAAGCACGTGGAAAAACATAAAGCGTCAATTAAATTTTGGTGACGTCATCAGTGGCACGTCACCGAAACGATTTTTTTTTTCAGGATTGTATTAACTCGTTTCCTCTGTGTGGAGCGTTAGACTTAAAATAATGTATATATTCATGTGCTTCTGATGAACGGTTGCAAATATATTGAGGTTTAAAGGTATTATAATGACGTCACTAACCCGTCTGTTCTGAAAGGGGTTTGTTGACTCAGCTTTAGGAAACGTTCCAAATTTGGTGCCAGGTGGATCCTAGTTACCCACTCGAGAAATGACGTCGTTTATTTCCACGCTTTTCCAAGTTAGCCTTACACGCAGAGGTGCAGTGAAATGGATTCGCTAATTTTAAAAATGCTATTGACGTAAGTTTAATACATTTTCATCGTGCCGTAACGTCACAAATTTAACAAATAAGATAAAAATTTCTCGGCTACATCAAAGAAAAATGGAATATTCACTTGTCCTGTCACAGACAGACGGAAATGGAGAATTAACATTAGTGGGGTCATTTAGCAGAAAAATCGTGCAAATTTTGATACAAGCAAATCCTTTGGCACAAAGATGTCTCAACATATATATTGTCGGAAACCGTTGAGAACCGGGCAATTTTCATCCAATATGGCGGAATTTGGGTACCTGGGCCTGGACATGCCCAAAACCAATTTTTGCCCAAGTAGAGATCCAGTATATTTGTAATATTTCCATTGTTAACCTTGCAGTGTATATCAAATTGTATATTATTTATATAGCATACATGATTCGATTTTGAATTTGATTGTTCGAATTCAAATGTTAGAATTCATTAATTTATCGAATGACAGATATATTTGAAAAACCGTCTTAGTGTAATCATTGAATGTTTGCGTTTACTTATTTAAATTATTGAATATTCTTTTAATATAGAGAAATACAGTAAAATGAGTAGTATGTAATGGCAAATAAATCATTCACACTTATAAATGCTAATACTTCGTACGATGATGTGCTGTCAAATCAAAACAATGATAAGGAAATTGACTGGAAAAATTGCTTTATATGTCAAGAACAAACAGACAGCCAAATGGTATCCCCAGCCAGCAAACCAGATGGAAATTACGAAAAGATCATTGACGATATTAAAAGATTTCAACCTTTCAAACCACTTAGTACAAAACTTCTGTATCAATTATCATCTGAAAATATTGTAAGTTATAGTTTTTCATTTAATTCTTATTTCGTGCATGAAAGGTTATTAAATTCATAGGTTCAAACTCATTACATGGAGGCGTTTGTTTGTTGATTGAAACAGATTATGTTTTATTTTAAGGTGGAGGATTGCGTTAAAAATCGAGCTGTGGTCCACAAACGATGCCGTAGTCAATACGATAATCAAAGGTTTGAAAGAACAGTTAAACGCCAAAAAAAAGAAGAAGGTGGAACTAATAGAATATCTCTTCAACCTTTAACTCGATCTACTTTTCAAGCCACCAACTTCAATAAACTATGCTTTATTTGTGACTCTGACACCAAAGAAAAGCTGCGCAAAGCAACAACAATGAAACTTAATGAAAATGTGAGTATAGTAGTTTCAATTTTTATATTGCATTATTAGTTTTGTCTGGTTAATCTCACGATATTATCTTTTATTTTGCTGATAAATTTCAATAAATCGATTTTAAGGAAACATAGTAAAGTAAAAATATATTATATAAACTTCCTCTTAAGGTTCGTAATGCAGCAGAGACGTTACTTGACCAGAAATTACTAGCAAAATTGAGCGAAGGTGATCTAGTAGCTATTGAAGCACAGTATCATGCGGGATGTTTAGCAAAATTATATAACAGAGTTCGCGATCACGACAGCAAAACAAAGACAGAAAAAGAAGGACTGGTAATTCAAGGTATAGTGGAAGCAGAAATAGTAGAATATATCTGGTTAGTTTTAGATAGTGTTTCTGAAACTCCCGTTTTTCGTTTATGCGACCTCCTAACTCTGTATAAAAACAGGATGGTGAAATATGGAAGTATTGAAATGTACATACACCCTAGTCGTTTCAAAGAGAGATTATTATACCTGTTACCAGAACTATCAGCAATTAAAAAAGGAAGAGAAATTCTATTAACTGTGTCGGATCGCTGTGGACATGCAATATATGACGCATGCGATTTTAAAAATGATGGTGTTTGTTTAGTTAAGGCTACTATTATAAGAAAGCATATCCTTAACTTCAGGGAAGAAAATCAAAATGAATTAAGCATAAACGTACTTAATGGAGAAAAGAATGTTCCAAGAGCTGTTCAAAGTTTTGTTAGCATGTTAATACACGGAACTGGAAATTTTGATGACGATGATAAGGAAAACGATGAGGATGATGCCACGAACAATGAGTCAGCTATTGCGCAACTTTTATGCTACAACACGAAAAAACGGCAATCTAAGAACAAAAAGACACACCAGTTATCTAAAAATGAAACACCACTTCCTCAATATATTGGTTTAATGATTCATGCCAAAACAAGACAAAAAAATCTGATTAATGATTTGGCATCTTTTGGAATCAGTATTCCATATGAAAGGGTTTTATCAATCCAAGAAAAAATTACAAAGAAGCTTTGTCAAAATTTTAAAGACGAAAACCTTGTATGCCCACCTAGACTAAAACATGGGTTGTTTACTACAGCAGCCATCGATAATTTAGATCATAACCTCTCATCTACCACAGCTCAGACTTCATTTCACGGAACAGGAATATCTATATTTCAGCATGCTGATTCAGAAATATCACCAAACACAGCTAATTTTTCTGATCTTGACAATTATGATACTTGTGATGCTTGTGATGCTACACTTCCACAATATTATACACTGGTAAAACCAGCAAAATCAGGAAAACCAGATTATCCACAGTAAAATGTCAATTCTTTTTACATCAGAATATAAAACTCTTTCTGAAGCAATTGAATGGTTATCACATACTCTGAAAGTAGCTAAAGAAAATACGAACCCTGTGCACGTTCTAACGGTGATATTCTAGAAGTTTGTAGTAATTTCATTACTTTTAGTTTCATCTGGAGTAACGCTTCAGCAAAAATGCTAGACATGCCAGAAGCTGAAAAGTGGGGATGGAAATTGCAAGATGATAAATTATCGCCAATTTGGATGTGCCTTGCTGAAACCTCTAAGTCGTGTAGAGAGTTGATTAAGTGTAATTGTAAATCAGCATGCAGTGGACGTTGTAAATGTCGTCAGCAATCTTTGCACTGCACTGAATTATGTCAATGTGGCGGTGAATGTATTGATAAAAACAATTAAGTACTTTAATATCATTAGATACGTCATGTTAGAAGTTATATTATGTTAGAAGAATACAAAATAACAGCGTTTTAATTTTCTAGTATATATCTAAAGATTTATATGCCTCCTATCCCGAAAACGAAGTATCTTAAGATGGGATTGTTTCTGTAAAGTTTTATCAGCATGAAATTTGCTATCTAACTGTATGTAACATGACAATTTTTGGAAACCTCCTTTTTTGGGCTCAAAAAAAGCTGGGTAATAATGGGGCACCTGTTACCCCCAAAATAGGCAGTTTTTGGTATGATTGTTTCGTTAAAGATGAACCAGGATAAAATTTACAATCCATCGGTATATAACATGAAAATTTACTTTTGGTCCACAAAAACGCTGGGACCAAGAACGTTTTTGGGGGTCTGGGCCCAAGTAATTAAACAAAATTGCAAAATTTATTGCTTAAGGCTTGCATAGTAATGTTTTACGTCCAATAATATACAATATTTTTACTTGGGCAAAAATTGGTTTTGGGCATGTCCAGGCCCAGGTACCCAAATTCCGCCATATTGGATGAAAATTGCCCGGTTCTCAACGGTTTTTGGTAATATATATGTTGAGGCACCATTGTGCCAAAGGATTTGCTTGTATCAAAATTTGCACGATTTTGCCAATATTTTACATCTTTTGACCCCACTACATAGGAAAAATGGGAAAAAGCCATCATTATTAGCTTTGTGTGTTCTAAATATTTTTAAAGAATTTGAACAATAGATTCCATAGAAATCCTGCTAAGTATAAAAAGAGGGTTATTTTAACTCGCAGTTATTTAGCAAATTGATTTGATATTTTGTTTCGCATACCCTCTTGACATATTGTCTATTTAATTTTTAAAATTGATCAAATCGGACAGAAATTTGGAAAAAAGATATGGGAAAACTAAAAGACGAGCAGAGGGGTAAGCTAACAAATCTAGGTCGAAAACCTTTGTTCTCATTAGAATCTTTTTTTTTATTATCTAACGATGTAAACATATGAACTGTCAATAACAAGGTAGATTTTCTCTCAGTCGCTCTTTTTATTTTGATAAGGAGTAATGACAACTTATTTACTTTTCTCCTTTAATTTTTAAGGTTTATCAAATCGCACAGAAGTTGTGGAAGAGAATGTAGGGAAAATAAAAGACGAGCAGAGGGGTAAGCTAATAAATCTAGGTCGAAAACATTTTTTTTCATAAGAATCTTATTTTCTTATTATCCACTGAATTTACATATGAGCTGTCAATAACGAAGAAGATTTTCTCGCAATTGTTCTTTTTATTTTGGTAAGGAATAATGACAGCTAATTTACTTTTCTCCTTTAATTTTTAAGGTTTATCAAATCGCACAGAAGTTGTGGAAAAGAATGTGGGGAAAATAAAAGACGAGCAGAGGGGTAAGCTAATAAATTTAGGTCGAAAACATATTTTCTCATAAGAATCCTATTTTTTTATGATCTACTGATTTTAACATATGAACTGTTAATAACGAGGTACATTTTCTCGCAGTCGCTCTTTTTATTTTGGTGACCAGTAATTTACTTTCTTCTTTTAATTTTTAGTTTTGAAAGAAGATATATACTGATATTATACTATTGTAACAGTCTATACATCATAAAATTCTACAAATACGATACACTGTATCTCAGAATTAATCGCAGATGAAAGAAGAATTTGGTAGGATTGGAATCTATCTTTAAAACAGTTTGAATAGTTATTATTCCTTTTATAATGCTCACGTTCGTCAAATAGAGTATTTGTATGTTTATGGATCATTTATAGAAATGTGGCATATTTTCGCATTTTAAAATTTAAAGTTTTTTTGACATTGCAACAGTTAATTTTTCAAAATTCACTATCAAGCAATGCGCAATTCACGGTAAAATTGTCTTAAAATATCGTTGAAAATAAGATTCATTTTGCTGGGAATCGAAACAGTGTAGAAAGTTCTCGATCAGAAAAACAAATCGTTTCGAAATATTAAGTTTAATTGTATAGTTAGTCACATACATAGTTAGTACATACATAGTTTTGATAAAAATATATGTTATAATTAATACAAAACAATAGCTTTGTAATTTACTTTACCTTTCTTATTCTAGCGTTGTAATTTTTAACTTTTTGTAATTTTTGACTTCAGTTGTAACTTAAAAATGGGTGTTGACACTTGAAACCCGTCGAAAACTTCGTTTGTATTAATTATTGTTGTTGTAACCATTAAGTAGTATAAATTCTCTTAAGCCAAATCTAGAACATTATACCTCACAATACCGTACCGTACGACGAGAAAATATAGCCAAATTTGCGATTGTTTTTGGTTTGAAATTGTTAAATTGAGTATATTTATTTATTTTTCTTTGCCACATATGCGCGCTAACCTTACTCTTTTCCCTTCATCGCCAAATTACATTAATGCGAATTTTTTTCTCTCGTTCCTAAATTAAATCGAAAAATATCCTAACAGCCAAAAAAAATTCAGTTCTTCTACTTGCTTTCTGATTGAATTTGAATAATTTTTGCCATCACCAAATTAAAGGCACGTGAAAATTTTATATGCATTATAAACTATATTACAAACATTACTTTAAGTAAAATTGAAAATATTATTTTACGCCATTGTTAAATAAGTCCACGCCAATTGAGGTTATCAACTAGACATTTAACGTTGTGCTGCGTTTTCATTGAGACATCATAATATTCATCAATGAAAAAAACATGTATAATTTCGAACGTGATATAGCATAAGATAAAATATCTAGTTGTTACTTCGTCGTCAAGGCTATCATACTTTTCTAAGCCAGCAATAAGTTTAAAAACCAACAAGAGAAGTACCGATAACTCCAATGGTTGTGCAGTCCTTTGAATATCGCATCTTTAAATAACACGCTACTTGTGTGTCCGCAGCACGACGTTTTTCTTCTAATACAGTAATGGTTAAACAACTAACCGGGAGACCCGATGTCGTAACACCGTGATAAGCCACAAATAACTGTGTGACATGACGTTGAACGCCCTGGGGAACACTTAATAAGAGCCGAAAATTGTGTCACACATTCATGCTGTAGTACATGTATGCAGTATGTCGTAAAAAGCGAGTAAAACACACATAACATTACAGTGCGATTTTTAGCACAGAAAAGCACGAGACTTGCAGTTACAAAAAATGATATCATATCGGATCAGACGCCGAGCAAAAGCAGTTTAATCGCCGGAAACGGAAATGCACGCATTCCCGTAATTCCCAAATCCAGCCGGAATGACTGAATGTATACAAAGAAACTTTTGACCGGCTTGTCCAAATTAAATAAGACTTGGCACATTTATAGTAAGCCAAAGAAGAAGTAAAATGGCTGTAATAAATTTTTGCTTATGTCAGCGCTTTTTCTGTGACGTCATTGAAAGCTTGAAAGTTGTGTAATATACCACTATCTGCTTAAAATTCAATTGCATACGTTCTAGAGCGAATTTTTATTTTTGTTTAAAGTTTCTGACAGCTAAATAAAAGTCATTTAACATTTAACATATTTTCCGGTTTTTACACAAATCGGATGAAAGAGGTTCAAAATTTTCCCGAAAATCTAATTTTTAAAACTTAAAAAAATGGGCTAATGAGATTAATAAGGTGACCAAAGTTTTCAGACAGATTCCACTCAACGAAATAAAGTTGTCTGGTAAGTTTCAAGTCCTAAATATAATACAAAAGTTATTATATTTCCAAATGTTCTTAGAGCCTGATTATATGAGGCGAGCTGGCTCGGTGTTGGCTCGCTACATGCTCAGCATGATAAAATTAAACAGCTCGGCATAATGGCAGATCACTACAAAAAAATATTTGACATTATATGAGGTGAGTCTACCCGCCTAGGCGAGCTGGCTCGTTTTTTCAACCCGGGACGAGTTGGTTAGGTGGGTTGACTCGGTTCATATAATATCACTTTGCCGAGCCAGGGCCGGGTTGAAAAAGAAGAGCATGCGCATTGCGATCCAACACAGAGGAAAAACAATAATAGCACAGAAGAAAAACAATAATAGCGAGCGAAGCAGAAGACAAGAAGTTTAAATGGACTTAGAACTTGTGAAGCAGATTACGTTATTTCCCTGTTGGTGTTTCAAACGTTTTAAGAGTTTCCTTCGTTTTGTTAAAAAGTATGTCAGTATGTTCTGTATTAGGCGATTTCTTCGAAACAATGACAAATACAGAGCACCTTGGATTTGGAATAACAAACTATTGGCGACCAAAATACTTAATGATAATTTTGATTTAATTTCGCTTGTTTCTTTACATCTTGTATCCGCCATTTTTTTAAAAATACGCGCACTTTCTAATTCCATCCCATATAATGCGTAATTTTTTCAAACAGGTTGACCCGCCAACCGGGTCAACACCGAGCCAACTCGCCTCATATAATCAGGCTCTTAGTAGGATTAAGTTTATTAGTAACTTGAAACAAGTAAAAACACTTTAAGTTTCATATTGAATTTTATCGACTAGTTTCAACATGTTACAATGTCATAATCATGATACAGTAAAATTTTGGTTAGGTTTCAAGTGTTGTATATAAATTTACAATTCCTATGTGAATATTCACTATATAAAATAATACAAAAATACACAATAATTACAATGCTTTATAATAATAAAAAATGCGTGAAAATTACAATACGTTAAAAAATTAGCTAAATAGTCATACGATACAGTATAAAATATCTTACGAACAGTAAAAGTGCAAAGTACGAAAAAAGATAAAAAGTTAAGTAAATAGAAACCAGGCCAAAAGATATGATAGATAGGGTGAAGACCGGAGAAGTAACGAGAAACCAATCACACCGAAATACTTACGAAAACTTGCTTTACCTGTTTGTTTAGCGTTGATTTTTGCCGGTCAATATGTATAAATCTTCAATCTAAAATCAGAAGTTGTATTATTAGATTATATATTCTAGTTATAGATAAGGACAGAAAATATGTAATTTTTACAGCTAGATTTTAAATGCCGAGACGTCCGGCAAGAACGCCTTGTTGTAATACGGGATTTAGTCCGCTATTTTGTTCTTGCAAGTGTCGGGAAGAGGTTTTGCCTAATATGTTACTGCATATGTACTAAAGTGGTCTGAAATGATGTTAGATAATGTTAAAAATTACCAATAAAGGTTTCGTTTGTGGGTATAGTATTTGATATATAAAATTACAAAATTTTAAAGTAGTTTGGTTTCTTATAAACACAAAGCTACATCACCAGTGTTGAACTGGCATCAAATAATAAATGTGATCTGAACGCACAATTAAATAATTCAAAGAATACTAATTTTTCCTACATCAATGAAATACAAGCCATGTGTAGCAAACTAAATACTCGCATATAGCCAGCTTCTTGTGAACCAATATTTTCCTTTCAAGCCTTTGTACGTCCGGCGATAAAATTACTAATACTAAGATTCACAATACATGTACTATCCTTCTCTATTAATTTATGTTCTTAGAAAGTAAGTGAACTCACAAGCATGTTCCAACGTTGTAAATAGCAACTATGATTAAATACATGCTTGTTTTCACTGGTAGTAACGTATCATTGCAATGGCGTTTTCCAGAAAATTCCATTGTTATAAAATTCCATTGTTATAAAATTCCGGCTTTGTCCCAGTTGCATAAGGGCAGAAAATTCTTACCTATTCGTCCTTCTTAACCTCAAAATGATGATCCTCTGTATTTTAAAGCATGTTAGTCAAGAGGCTATGAGCCAAAAAAACAAATGTCACTTTAGGTGAACAATCAAAAAACTGTGTGAAACAAATTTCTTTTGCGAGGCTTGTAGACTAAAATATTTGAACGTTTAACGAGTAAGAACACATTTCCTAAAATTTTGTTACACTTGTATGCTTAGAAATAATGCAATCTGAAAACAATAAAAACAGGGGTATATAGCTAATAGTTTTTTACACTTTTAACATTAAAAGAGCTACAAAAAGGCTGTTAGTTTTCGATTTTAGCGACATACACGAAAGTCAAGCTAATGGCGGTGGAAAACTTTATGATCACTAAGAACAAAAACAGCATCTTAGATATCATATTGGGCATCTAAATGTAACCGAAAGTGACAAAAGTGTCTCCTACATATATTGAATATGCATAATTTATTCGATGTAAGCACTTACCTTGCCTAACTTAAGAATTACCTTCCTAAAGCTAGTAACATAGAATTTTCGAACAAATACAGCTCCTTGTGTTGTCACTGTTCCCTCGTCAAAACAAACTTTCGATTTACTGATATTCAATATACTTTACAGACCGTAGCTTCTTTTACCGCCGAGAATATTACTGAAGAAAAATTTTTCCTTCTTTTAGAAAATAAAAATAAAATAGTAGAAAATTTATCATAAAAAATAATTATTCATAAACAGGTTGTTTAGACGTCTATGTGGTTTTAAAGTGTGTATAATTTCTTGCACCTTGACCTTTTGAGTGATCCGTTTATTACACGTCATTCATCGGAATATGCGGGAATTGAGCTTATTGAATCGTTTCGTAGCTCCTTTATTCTCTCTCTCCTTAAATGACCAAAGATGTTTTGAATTGTGTTATCGACTTCAAACGTTAGGATAGCGAGTTAAAGTTGACTTGTTTATCTAATACTGCTTTGGAAAGAGTTTTGTGTGCAAGGTATGTAAAACTTTGAATGATGTAATGTAATATGTCAAAATTTTAACTAAACATAAAACTATACATAAACTATATATTACATTTCTCTTTACTTATTTCATAACTCGTAACAGCGGAATCTGTCATCTCTTGTTTATCATAAAAAATGTTATAACTACTACACTCACAAAAAATTGCTGGAAAAGGTCCAATGAGACCGTCATCTGGAACTAAAAGCACAAGAGAACAACGAAGGAGTCGCGAAGAAACAAGCGTGATCACAGTTCACACCTAGATCATCCACTCGCCGCAAAGATACAGGTTCAAAAAAAATATACGAAACTTTTTAAATATATTTGCCTGCCATTAAACTGTACAAACTTTTAACTTTATTTTATTTCTCTGAGGAAAATCTTTCGTATCTCATAAGGTTTGTTGTATTTGCCATTCTACCAAATCCGACTCCTCTGGAAGCGGCCACGAAGCACTTGTCGCTTGTGTCACTGAGTCGGCGGCCAAAAAACTTATAATGTGTTGTAATGAAAAACAGGATAGTGATATACTTTCAGTAGACGTAACTGGTAAAGATTGGAAAGCAATCGTGGCATACGAATTAAGATGCCACCGATCCTGCTACCGTTCTGTTAAAAGATTTGTTTATCGAAGCAAATATTTGTCGTAAGTTTATCTCTATATAATACCCTTATTTTTTCTGTTTCTGCGTAAAATGGTTTCGCAGTAGCAAAGTAGCGGCAAGCGATAATCTGCAGACCGAAATATTTACAACGGACAAAACGCGTGGATTTCTTAACGGTCTTCATGGTGATACCCAACTAAATATTATATTTTCTCGGTTGTAAAATACACTTCTGTTTTTGCAGGAGGTTGTACTGTTGATAGACTACTTCGCATGTACTGAAATATTTGTACAATACCTTCATGCAGATGAAACTAAATCACATAAATGTTTTGTTAATTGAGGGCGGATACCCACACTTTGAAGACATAACCGCTGCATCACAAATTAGTAAATAATTTAAGCCTTAGGTTATTTATTTTCGTTACCCCCTGATGAATTCGCTGTTTTCCAAAATTGACCTGATATAAGTTTTCTTCATTTTCAACTTTGTGTCATTTTTATTAACAGACTGATGGAGTTTTGCAAATAATAATCGAAACATTTGAGCTGAAAAAATCTTTCGATTGATATAATCGAATTTTAATTTTCTTGTGACGTGAACAATATTTTGTGCCACAACAAAATTCAGAACGTCCAGCAATAATTTTTTGAACCTTCTTTTAAAGGAGAATTTACTCAAAAAGTTTTAATTTGCCAGACAAAAGTTTTTAAAATTTTGGCACATTGCTACCTTACTATCTCCATAAGGATGTCATTTCAAATGAACAGATGTTGTCGTGCTGACAACATCTTTTTCCTGCCTCCTCTTATGGCTAGTCGGTGCGGCAACACATCAGGAGAAATACTTAAAGCCACCAGGAGAATTGGCTCCACTATGGTGACTAGGACCTGCAGTAATAAATGATTGCCTTAAGCCACCTGGAGAATTGTCTCCATTGTGGTGGCGGACCGCAGGAAGAAAATCAGACAATCATGGCTTTGAGACCGAGAGTCTACCTGGGGACAGTATATCCATAGTGGCTTTTGATTCTATAAATAAGCTCTGAAAGAACTGCTTATTACTTGTGTGTTAAAAGTTGTTATTTATGATAGCGGCTTTAGAATAACATACATTAAAGATTCAAAGGCTACTAAACTTGAAAAACACCCATCATAATTCCCACTGTTGGATTTCATAGGAGGTAGATAATAAATTAAACAATTGAACGCTGGTTACTTAACTTATATAATAAGCATCGTGGTTACACAGAACAAAATATAAATATTACTAAAGAATAGGGATTCGTGACCCTAGCTAGTTTTCCGATCTGCAAACGAATGTCACAAAGTGAAAACTTGCAAGAGTATTCCATCGTCCCGAATCTCGCTCTCATGCATAGCGCGTTAATGCGAAGGTTTGGGAACTAAAACTTTAAATTATCGAGGACCTTTATTTTAGAACCTAGAAAATAGCTACACGAAAAGTGTATTTTAAGTCTCGTAACAACGCGCTTCAGCATTGTACAAGCACAGTGGGGTTCTTATAAAAGGCACTTTTTATGGATGAATGGATGAAATAGCACAAACTAGCGAGATTAAACAAAAATATTTTTTTTCCCAATACAACACAAATATAAAACACACTGTACGCCATTTGTTCTTATTTCCCTTGTTTGACATTAAACCATTTAGCTGAGCTGCAAATGTTGAAAGCGAATTGTCGATCTCTAAATGGAATTTAAGTGAATTATTCTACATCATTACACCAATTATAGTTCTTAAAAAAAGCGCAAAAAAACTTGGCTTATTCTGTGAAATTTGGTAATCAAAGATCTAAGAATAGTGTTGAAAAATGTAACATTGCAGAAAAATATAGCAACCGATACTCACAAAGAGCATAAATCAATAACAAATCTTCGTAACTCTAAACACTAAAAAATGGAACGACATCTACATACCCATAGTAAACCTTGTAGCGACTTTCGACTCCTGTTACATAGTATCCATTTGGCACGGAGTAACTCAACTTTTTATCAAAAGCATTGAGATAACTGGTCCATACACAACTTCTTCGTCCTTGTACCGACAATTCAGAACACTGAAATATATACCTCTTGTCATTGCGGTTACTATGTGCCGCACCCATGCCAGTAAGCACATGATTGGATGGACATTTGAACTGAAAGTAGGCGTCATAGGAATTGACATAGTGACTCCAGCTCGAATGTTTCAATGTCGCCATCCTATTACAAGAAATTTGCCATTTCCGGTCTTCATAAAGATCCTTGTGTATCGACACGAAACTTGTGATCACTTTGTCTAACGTAATAAAATATTTTGTTGTATAGCTGTTGAACAAAAAGCAAGCAAACAAACAAAAACAGTAATAAACAAAAAAGGACTTAAGGAGAAACAACATTTTTTCTGTATGCATTTTTAATTCCTTTTAATTTAAAGAATTACAATGCTAGGTGCTCAGTCGAGTCCTTTCGCGAAAAAGTTTTATTTATGAATTAACGTTATTATTTAATTAACATAAGACATAATCGTATATATGAATCTTTGAACATTTCTATTCACAGTCAGGTGATGTTCTGGTGTAGTATGCTCGTATTTTATCTGGAAAAGATAAAACTCGCACAACAAAGTTAAAAAAAAGAAAGTTTAAAGACGTCGTCAAAGAGTTCAGTTTTGGAGAAGATGATTTTAAGAAAAAATACGTAAATAGTAAGTGGTTTAAAATCTTTATCACAAGTATTTTTAATTTTTGAAAGGTAATCATTTTAACAACAAACTTTTCATTCAGATATTAACCAACCAGAGAATACTGTATTTTTTAATCAAAACCAATCATAATTGCAGATTTCAATTTGCGAATTACTTAATCACAAAACCGCCAAAGTTAAAAATTAAGTTTTCGATACAGAGACCTGCCAGAACCTCGCTCTTTGGTCCAATTGAATCAAAAGAGCTTGTGTTTTTCCTTCCTCCAAGAAAAAAGGGAAGAAATAAATAATAAGGAAACAAATAAATAGTAAAACTACAACAAAACATTGTAGGTAATTATCACATTAACTTACTTTTTGGGCAAGAAAAGAGAAAGGATTTGTCCCAATCATTTATCCAGCCAGTCGATACTCCACTGAAGCACATACAAGCAAGAAAACCAAAGAGATACATCTTAAAAAGAGAACGAAAGTGTACATTACAGGAAACGCAAATAATCTATTGTCATATATTCCTTCTAGTACCTAAAACCTTCCTAATAATTTTTCCTATTAACTTGCGACTAAATCAGATCGTTCTACAATTGGACAAGCAAAATCCTAATTGAGAAAAGCAATTCTAAAACATCTTTACTACTTCTACATGAAATCCTACCATTGCGAGCATTGCCGTGGTTTCACAGTTTAAATGAGAAAATCCGCCTGGTTTTATAGTCAGTTAAACATACTAAACTTCCTTTAAAGGTAATGATCACATGATATTGATATCGTTATTTGTTTCTAATTTGAGAGGAAAGGGGCGTACAACTAAACTCTACTTTTACAATTGTTGTGATTAAAAGAGATAGTTTCATTTTTTGTGTAGATATGTAAGTAAAGTGAAATTTAAAGTAAAAGCGATAGCGTTTAAAAAAACGCGTAAATTATTTACTTTTTAAACTATAACAGAAACAGATATGTTTTGTTTTGGTTCCTTAATTAGTCATGTCCTGTAGAGTGCCAGGATATTTAATTTTACTAAAGCCACTTTTACACGATCAAATTTTATATGACATATACTATATGATCATATAAATTTAATCGTGTAACATACGTTTTATGATGAAAATTTTTATGATCATTGAAATTGAGATGTTAACCAATCATAACGCGTTTTCAATTGTACCGAAGTTGTTTAAACATGAAACAAACATACAGAAGAGCTATAGGGAAAAGGGATTTTTTTAATTCCGCTCGCCACACCCCGATATATACCCACCTTAAATAGAGTTGATTGATTTAATAGCTAAAACTTTTAAAAGATTGATATGCCAGTGTTAAAAGAAAAAACTTTGCAATGCGATACTATTTTCTCAAACACAAAGTTTCAGTTTACGGATCTGTGTTTCTATGTGTTAGAAAGTACTATTGGAAAGAAAAGTGAAACGTATATCATGGCCACTTATAAGGTCCTTTACATTTTCTGGAAAGGGATAGTTCAGTTTTTTTTACCAACTTTTACCTTCTTTCTTTCTTTTACAAAAGCGTATTTGGTATGGTGAGATTTGAGACATGAAACACAGTTTCAAATACATGTACAAAAAGAAATGCAAGCATTCGAATATCAACTTATGGAATATTTTTAACGTTTTTTGAACCAAAGTTTAATGGCGATAATAAAAACGCAGTAGATTTAAAATTATCAACATTCCTGACTTTGTTTCTGGCGAAATGATGCGAGATTTTGGATTTACTATCGGTTGATTTTTGAGTCTGTATGTACGTAGCTATGTTACCAATTCACTGGCGAAGTTGTTTGTTTACATCTTTAGCAACCACTTTGGTTGCTATGAGGTTAGAAGTTATACCGTGATGTATAAAGCCGTTTAACAACTTTTATTTCTTCGTGTTTATTAACTTTTACTTTCGTTTTTGTCTTTTTTTTGTTTTTTTGTCTTAATTTAAAGCTTTTACTAACGTTTACCTTGTTTGTGTAAAAATTTGAAAATTTGAAAAATTTTACTATTGTAGTTGATACTCATGCAATTTATATATTTAAGAATGCAATGAAATCTGCTTATCCTCACGTATTTGTCATTATAGTCGATCTAGATTTATTGACGCGATTTGCATATGTTATATTTCTATCAATGTGAACTTATTTTGATACAGAAGTCGTCAAACTTAAAGATTACAATAGGAACTTGGATATCAGTAATTATCTCAAGATAACACTTTCTTCTGATTGGACAGCAGCTACGAATATGGATAGTTCACCTAAGTTAAAATAGAAAATAGGACAAAGAGGTTTACAGTTCTCGAGATTGAAAGGGATAAAAAGTTAAAATTAATTTTTTTTCACTGTATCATATTTTATTTTTGTCCTTGCATATGTATGCATGTCATCTGTTAGTTTTAAATAATAGTCAATTACGAAAAACAAGCAGGACTATCTACGACGCGGAAAATATTATTTACTCAATTTTAATTCAATTTAATTCATAAAAACCCTGCATGCTCATTATGTGTAAGTGTTATAAATATAACTTAATTAGCTTAACCCAGCTTACGTTTTTCTTTTAAAACCATGTAAGCATAAGTTGTCTGCGGGCCATAAATCCCGAAGAACTTACGTTTACGTGATAAAACTTGGCACAATTGTAGAATGTGCTAATAAAAACACATTCCCGGTAATGAAACAATTTAAAGATGTCATAGGGATTAGCCTATGTTCTTTGTTGACTTTGTTGAATCAAATAACAAATTGTGCAAAAAAGTCATCATTTTAACGATAAAGATATCGTTTAAAAGAATACTTTTATTATTATTATTACGACGAATAAAGGATAGGTATAATTAAGTTACAAGAAATTGTTTTTCATTTACGTTCTATAAGAATAAGTTAAGAAAATTAGCATACAAGGTATTTGGAGAAAAGCATCATATGATAGAATATGGAAAGTTGATACTTTTCTCCATACACCCCGCAATGTATTTATAGTTTATTTATAAAGTTAAGAATGCTAAAATCTAAAAATCCTGTGTATTCTGAACCTCAAAAGTAAAAAAATTCTAAATGTAGAGAAAAAGCTAAGATTAAATTCAAATGAAAAAATTGAAAAAATTGAAAAACTAGAAAAATAGAAGAACTTGAAAATATGAAGAAGTAAAAGAGATCAGACAGGAGAAAGTAAAGAGGCATGAAAAAAGAAAAATGTTGTAACTATGAGAAGTGCTTCTTGCACAAGGCGTTAAGCTGGCTAAACGAGTCACACTTCCTGATATCTAGTGGAAGTGAATTATATAATTTTGGACCGAAAAAATAGAAACCAGCTTTCGTACATTCCAATTTTACCATAGGTTGAGTTATCATATAACCATTGTTTCTTGTATTCTTTCAATGGTTACTCATAATAAAGTAATTTTGAAAGTTTTCCATTCTAAACACTTTTTAACTAGGAGACAGCAACGCTTCTCTATTTCATTTCTCAATTTTAAAACAGTGGATAAAGTTACCTTGGAAGCTCGATTGTCAAGTGAATTAAGTTTCGCCAACTGAGAATTATTCATTTTCAATAACATGGAACTGTTAAATAACAAAGTAGGCATAATGATGCCTCTGTAGATTTGCAATGCAGCTTCACGAGTAAGCTGTGATCTTAGACGATTTAGCAGGTAGAGTTTTTATGAAGCTTTTTTGTATACATCATTGAAGTGGGTACCTAGATGCTTGTGGTGGGTCGTTGATGAGATATTGTGTTCGTTATAATAGAGGCTTAAGCTTCTTGATGTTCAGTTTTCTGTGCGTACCAAATACCATAGATTCAGTTTTTACTTCACTGACATTCATAATAAGTTCATTTTCAGCAAAGTAATTCTGGACACTGGAAAGATCTTCATTCAGCATTTGATCAAGGGCAGCAATTGACTTTCCTAAACAATATAGAACTGTATCATCAGCAAACTGAACAATGTGTGAATTCGGGACGTGGTCTTCAAAATCGTTGAAATGTAATAAGAACAGTATAGGCCCCAATATTGACCCTTGGGGTACTCTACAGGCTATATGATTTAATTACGATTTAACACCATCGATCTCGCAAAATTGTTTTCTACTAACTAAATAGTCCTTAAGCCAATCTGGAGCGATGCCTTTAATGTCACAAGATCTCAATTTCTCCAACAAGCTGGCGTCACTAAGAGTAGCAAAAGCCTTTGACAAATCGACAAATAAAGCACCTACGAGGTTACCTTTGTTAATAGACTTCCGAATGCTGTCAGTAAGAAATATGGTCGCATGTTCGGTGGATCTGTGTTTTCTGCAACCATATTGTTTTTTTGAGAAAAGTTCTTCTCTTTCAAGAAAATCGATTAGTTGATGATGTACAGCACGCTCTAAAATCTTTGAACAGACTAAAAGTACGGATATCGGTCTGTAATTCGATTCTAGAGATGTTTCACCTTTCTTTTGAAGTGGCACGATTTTTGCCAATTTCCAGTCACTGGGAATCGAACTGGTTGTGAGTGATAAATTAATGATGAATGGGTACAGAGATTTGAGAAGCAGCAATTTTTAACAAATTCGGAGATATACCATCAGCACCGGTTGCTTTGCTTCGTTTCAACATAGCCAGCTGTTTTTCAACAAACAATTTGCTAACATACCCGAAGGTATAAACATTTGGCGTCCTTTGATTTTTTTTCTTCGATTCTTTCCATCGTAAGTGTTGTATAGGGAAAGCAAGATCTTTGAGCTTTACCGCGCATGATGAAAAGTATTGACAAAACGAGTTTGCTTTATTATAAAGGGAATCTTTATCAATGGACGATGATTGAGTGTTTTTAGAGCTTTTGGTGGTAGGAAAGATGGTATTGATTGTTTGACAGAACTTTGATGGGTTGTTTTTATGTTCGATTAAAAGATTTTTTAAAGTTTTATACTCAGCGAAATCAGCTTCAAATTTACTTTTACGCGTTTTACGCAATGCTTTATCTCGTTTGTTCATGAGTTCCTAGATTTCAGTTGATAATCATTGACACGCTTTACCTTTAAATCTTTTATGGATATTGGGAGCATGCTTGTCCAAAATATGCACAAATACCTCCTTAAAGTACTGTCAAGCATTATCTACAGATGACATTTTATACATAATTGACCAGTCATGTGTTTTGAAATCATTTTTGAATTCATCGGGATTATAACGACTATAATTACGACATGTAATTTGACGCGGTGGAAATTTCTGTGGTTTTATCTTTCTCACGCATCCCACACAATTATGATCACTAAGGCTCAGAGATAAAACATACAGCCATGGCTAAGTCATGTCATACACAACGCAAAGCACAAAAGTTTTCCCAAAATCTTTTCTTATTATATGTCCCACTAAAAGTTAGAAAATACAAAAAAAATTAGTCCCAAAGTAATGAAAGTTATGGCTAGTCCAAAAGACCGAAGAAACATTAGAAAAAGTCTCAATTGTGTTTTGTGAAGCAACGAATTTTTTAAGCCTAACATGTGTTTTTCTTTTGTAAGTTGGAAATAACGACTTCAATAGAAAAAACTTCAGTTCTTTGTTTTTATAGAAGAAAATATCTTTCACTCAGATTTAGTCAGGTAATGAAAAATGATTCTTATCCGATTAGCTGTTTTACTGCAACACAAAACTATTCCGTCAAGGAAAAGACCCCGCATCGATAGGCTGACTAAAAAACAAACGCAAATAAAATGTGTTGTAGCCTGATTGAATGGATCTGAAGCGTCTTGCTAGCCGTGGAAGCAATAACAAAAACGTATTAATTAATAGTTCAGCAATCAGTTTCAAGGCGACAGCAGTACATTTTTAACGAAATATTTGATACATAAAAATACACATTCACTTAGTATGTTTCCGTAACAAAATACAGAATGTATCCAGTAATTTGTAAATATATAAAAATCTAACTTGGTATGCATTCTTGAACTTTCACACGATAAGAAAACCGATAACATGTTCCTGCAAAACAAATCACACTTGTGAAAGTTCTTGTTCCATCACGATTACAAAATGATGGCAAGGTGTTAAATGTTTTGTTGATTGGGATTTTTGAATGTTTCTTTTTGAGGTTTTGTATTTTTATTGAAATAGTCTTTCTCAATCGATAAAACAATCTTCTATTGCTACCTAATAAAGCTGGAAGTTCCTTTTTTCGCAAGCGCTGCTTTATAAGTCCAAGATCCATTACTGCATTTTTACTCGACCCAAAATTTTTGGTTGCACTGGCTTGACTATCACCATCATTTTTGTCATCCGTGACGCTTTGCGCTGGAAAACACGTTGCTATTGTTGCTGAAGCGAAAATAATAAGTACAAGCTGCATCACTGGTATCGGATGGTCTAAAAGTTAAAAAAACATTGAAGAAACTATAGATTTTCTCTTCAGAAGAAAAAATAAAACATAATTTAAATAAATAAATTGAGGTCGGCAATAAGGTACCATAAACAGTAGGTACCTGAACCTTTAAAGTACTCTAATTGCCAATGTCGCTGAATTCAATACAAATGATTTAGACCTACCCTCTTTTATACTCCACTGACAACCAAAACAAGAACAAGAACTTCCCTTATTTGGTTTCTAACTATTATTTGCACTTTGTTTTCTAGTATGAAATCACTTTTGACTATTTGACTGAGACTGTTTCTAAGGTATTAATCCTCCGATAATTAACTGTGTAATTACATGTTTTATACAAGTGGGAGTATGTGTAATTTGTAAGTCAGAAAATTGTGGCTATGATGATGTTAAATATACAAAACTTTAGAAAGTTAGCAAAACATGATTAAGTGCAAAAATATATATTTGAACATGTAAGGCTTTGAAAAATCTAAAAAGTTGTTTAAAAATACAATGTTGTTTCTAAAATAAAGAGGGATAAAATCTACTACTAACTTATTTATTCAAAGGAACGCCTTGTTAAAAAAATAAAATAAATGTGGCCTTTCTGTTTCTATTGTTGCACGGACAAAGCATTTTTTTTAAATGTACAAGTAAGCTATAATGCCACTAAATTATGTTGATAGATGGCTGAGCATTTATTTCTGAAAACATTCATCCATATATAATCTTTTTGTTTTTTTATAACTGAATAGCAGAAAAGCGGCGTAGTGGGTTGGAAGCTAGATAGTTCATGAAAATACGTTAGTAAATGCATTTATATTCCATATTTTGTTTACTCTGTAACAATTTTGTCGTTGAAAAGTATAAAAAACAACACAAAAAAGCGTATAAATAATTAAACAAATATCTTTATGTACTTATTACTCATCCTGTAACGAGACGAAACCGATAATCCAGATATAATCCCACGTTGACACACTAAGAGTTAAGGGTGGTTTCCACTGCTACATATTGTACGTAATATTGTACAATTAATTGTAGTAGCTGGTGTACAATTTAACACAATTTGATAGAAGGATTTAAATAGTTTACAAGTTTGTTTCGATAACGCCACAATGCGCAGAAAACAAAAGAGGCAGAGACGAGGAATGAAATTAATGTGAATTTAAAGATAAATTAAATAAAGTATTCTTCGATTATATTTCGTTTAGGAATGAATAAATAATGATTACAAACATTTTGATACTTGTCCCGATTCAAATACATCGGACGAGATTAGCATAAACCTGCTAATGTGAAAGCCTCAATGTAATTTACGAAAAGTTTAAGGATTTAAATAAACAACAGCTGTCGTATGATAAAAAAGAGACAACGTTGTAACCAAAAATTTCTCCTGCTGCCAGTACTTTTACAGTGGAAAATAGCCTTTAGCTTATATATATATATCCCTTTTACATATACTCGTACTTGTATTCAGGAGGTATTTTAAACAAGAGTAGAACTTGCTAACTTTGCAAAAAATTAGTTCTCATAAAAATTCAAAAGTATTTCGAAAATTAGTTCTGGCAAAAAATAATTCTCCAAAATATTCCTTAATGATTCTACTGTTTTACATAACAGAATGTCAGAATGTCTAAAGCAAGCTGTCGACATATATCCAGAAATTAGTCTGCCCTTCTCTTCACTTGCTTGTTTTCTCATAGGATAACGCCACAAAAATTAAAACTTTTTCCATAAACTGGATTTGAAATCTAACAATGGTCTATCCAAGTTCAGCAAAGAAAATTTTTATTCAAAAAATCTTTCAAAGAAACCTAGCTAGCTATAGCTAGCTAAACTATATTACAGTATTATGTTAACCTGCTAATAAAACAGCACACCTTTTTCCCAAACTTCAAAGACGCTTATTGCAGTTACCAAGATAATTTTTCTTGTATATTTTAGTCGTGAGACAATACAATATGTTAGTACGTTTTCTGTTGCTGGAACAAATATTCTGCCCGCTAAAGTTCCGCCATTGATGGTCACATTAACGTATGACGCGTTCGCATAATCAGGCCATATATTGGCCAAAAATCACTCAACGATACCAGGGTATTTTTCGTCGTCTTCTCTCATATCAAAAAGACAAAAAAACCTGGGGACGAGGGTGGGAGGTTCATAGCTCTTTCATACCATTTTCTCTACATATTTTTCCTTTTTAATAAAAATTGTTAACCTTCAAAATCTCCCTGATTAAGCGTGTGAATTGCATCTGGAATTATTGTTTCTTGCTCCTGAAATTGCACATAATAAGGCACTTTATCATCCTTGATAAAAACAAAAACAAAATCGTTTTTTTTTAAATAATTTTGCAATGCCCCTTATTTTGCAATCATAATAACGGAATATTTTTTTTCTCCCATGACGTAAACTTAGAAACATTGTATATATCTGATATTTAAAGTTATTTACTTTCGTCACATCATTGTAATGTTGTTATACACGTCTCATATTGCATGTAATGTTTATTTTTAAATAGTTAACCCTATTGGCACCGAGAGGGCGCTTTTGCAGCGCCCCCTTGCCATTTTTATCCGCCATTTCTTAAATATCTGTCTTTATGACTTTTAATATTTTTTCACCGCGGAATCATTGCAAAAAAAATTTATAAAAAAATGTCGCGGTTCGGTCCCAGTACCAAATTCGTCACACCGCGTCAAAATATCTGAAAAATAGCCATTTTTCAATTTTCATGAATTATCATTATTTTGATATTTATAATATTTTTGGGGGTGGTTTTAGTTGATAATAATACAGTAATAATAAACGGCCACCAAAAAGTTGAAGACGCAGTTCAATGCTGGCTGAATCGCCAGTCGGTGCAGTAGCTTCATGCCAAAATCTTCATAAAGCGTTTTTAGAAGTCGAATATCATATTCACTATATGTAGCTAATCACTTGAATATATATTATTGCTTACTTGTCCTTCATTTTTTAGATGTATAGAAACAAAAGTATTTAATTATTTACAATGCCTCCTAAAAAAGTACGTATTACGCCCGAAGAGGCAGTGGCAGATATTCTTAGATTTGTCGAAGAACAAAATGATGATAACGATAGCGAAGAAGAAGGGGTAGATTTGAATGATCTAAATGCAGATGATGGTAAGCTAATATTTCTCATTCCTCATTTTATATGAGGGTGTATTTTCAGTGATATACAGCAGTACTGAAAATGTTATTTTATTTTAGTGGAAGACGAAGACGGTGAAGATAGAGAAGTAGAAGTCGAAGACGGTGAAGATGGAGAAGTAGAGGACGAAGAAGTCGAAGATGTACAACCGGAACGACTGCGAAGACGTCAATTGACGAAGAATCGATTAGTCAACAGTATTGATTCTGCACTTGACATGAACAATTACACACTCTATCCCATTCCGGTGCAGCATAACGATATAGAGGGGGTTGTAAAGATCGATCGTAACAGAGATAACGATTTATTTATTTATTTATTTATTTATTTATTTATTTATAACGAATATTTATACAGGATTTTTCCATTCAAAAATTAGTAAAATATACAAAATATATATAATTACAAAAATGTTACGTATACATTTGTAAATCAACCGCCGATGAATAACCTTGGCCATCGCGACCGTGCCAACATCATTACTGGCAAACAAGGTGTACAGCCGAAAGCGACAAATGCCAAAACAAGTCGAGAAGCTTTCCAATTGCTTCTTACTCCTGATATGGTAAGCAGCATAATGGAATATACGAGTATGAAGATCAATCGGCTGATTGATAAACTTCCAGAAAACTTTTTGGAAGAAATTTTTTAAAAAATCACAAATGATTTCGAAGTGAATGCTGTTATTGGACTGATCTTATATCGGGGGATATGCCAGCTAAATACTCTAAATGTTGAGAAACTGTTTTCGAATGAATATGGCCCACCAATATTCAATATTTTCTGCGACAATGTCGAGAAGTCGTTTTACTTTTATTTTGTCCAACCTATCATTTGACAATGAAAGTACGCGCGACGAAAGATGGAAGTTTGATCGATTTGCAGCATTTCGTGAAGTTTTTGAATCATTCAACAACGAATGTATGACTTGTGTTGTGCCAGGAGATTATTTGTCATTGGATGAAACTTTATATCCAATGCGAACTCAGATTGGATTCAAGCAGTACAATCCTAATAAGCCTGCAAAATACGGATTATTGTTCAAATCTGTCAATGCCTCCCGCTATCCGTACACTTTCATTGTTACGCCATAAAGTGGGAAGCCTGTGGAAGAAGGGGGTGTATACTACATTCAAGGAACTGAGAATATAGTGAAGTATTTGGTAGAAAGGCTAGAGAGTAAGGTTCAGTTGAATGGGAGAAACATATCCTTCGACAGATTGTATACCTCACTCAGCTTGGAAATGTGGTTGTACGAAAAGAGCATAACCAGTATTGGTACACTACAGATCAACCGTAAAGGTATTCCAACAGACCTCAAAGAAGTAAGAAATAGGGAGCAATTGACAACAGCACTGGGAAGAAGATGGACCACTTACAATAATGTCGTACGTGGTGAAAACATCAACGGGGAAAAAATGTACTGATGCTGACAACGACCAAACCAATTATGGGTCTCACGAAGGACGACAAGAAAGAAAAGTTCGGAACATACAAATTGTATGATTTTACAAAGGGCGGAACCGACATCGTTGACCAGCGAATGGGATTTCTTACATGTAAAACGAAATCGAGAAAATGGACAATGGTCGCATTCGCATATTTATTGGACATGGCGCGGGTGAATTCGTCAACGATACTTGCATTGAACACTGGGATGGATCCGTTGAAACAAGATTCATTCAAATATGATTTTGACCTTGTTATGCTGCTGGTGAAACCTTTCATTGAACAGCGAAACACAGAAAGGTTGAGTTGGCTGGTGGAAAGCAAAATTGCAATAATTATTGGACGTCCTCCACAGCCAGAACTGCCCGCAAACGACGAGTTAGGGCCAGCATTGAGCGACACGAGAGTACGATGTTACATTTGTGTAAAGGAAGCTTTTGGTGCAGGTTACACGTAAAAGAGGAAACTTTTATCAAGTAACCGATCTATCTGCCAGGGATGTTCTCGCTATACATGCAAAAATCACTTAGTGCAAAAATGCAAAAACATGTAACCAAAGATATTGTTATAATCAATACGTACAGGCAAAATTTGAAAATGTAGGTTTTTCGGCCAAAATTCTTTTTTTTTCGACATACCTTACGAACATACCTTATTATTATGGTAGTAATATGGTTATATATTCCCTTGCCAAAAAAATAGATTCATAGCACATTCCAATAAAAAATTATCTGGAGGGTGTCGTTAAAGCTCCCTCTCGGTATTACACCAGATTTTTTCACTCGGTACCAATAGGGTTAAAGCTTTACACCAGCAGATTTTTATTCACAGTAGTTGTAACAAAAAAGAAGTTAATTAGGATATTGTCGTAGATTATAATGTAACTAATCACATATGTCATAACATGTTTTGGTTGAGGTTTTCATTACACCTTAGACGTCAATATAATCCAATTGGTGTCACAACAAAGTCAAAATATGCCATCTATTAGTGTCTATTCTATGACTATTAATCACTCAACTTGTCAAAATGTAGCCCCCTATGCAGGAGAATTAAATTTCCTTTTCTGGAAGTGTCAAGCTATTTCAACAGCTTATGGTTAGAAATCCGGTTCAATGACAAAAAATGATCGGCTAAAAATTATGGAGAGTATGACGTTATTATTAAGACTAGTTTCCACTGCTACAATTTATTGTACAAAGTTGTATATTCTTGTGCAAGATATTGTATAGATGTAACCACGATGTACAATATATTGTGACTTCAAAGGTCACAAGTTTTTTTTAAATCAAATCAGTTTGATTTGAAGAAACTAGACGCATGTTCCAATTTAATTAATTCCCAAAGAATTGAATATGTATTTTGTTTTCTGCGTATTAAGCATTATCGAAACAAAGGTGTGAACCATTTATATCCTTCTTGCATATAATTATACAGAATTGTACAGTAGTCGAAACTACCCTTTAGTGAAAAAGGTTCTTTAAAAAGATACCTTTTGGAACAGCAATAATTAGCACGGTGGACAGGCGTATTACTTTATGTTGCCATTATTAGTATTCCGGAATTATTATTAGCATTTTCGAAGCTTAGTTACGCCAATACACATTTTACGATTCTGCGAACTAAGCCAGTCAGTAGAAATTGTAGCACACTATATAAGACTAGAAATAGAAGACAGGTGTTGGCATAAAAATAGTCATGAATATTGTGCAGTGGCCCAACAACCTTACAATGGAGGCAACAAACAGATTTGGAATGCCAAAGTCTTAAATCCACCATTTGACGTATTAAACGTGCTTTTGGTGGGCCAGATGAATTTATATTGTTATCAAAAGCATGTGACTGTTGAGAAAAAACAAGAAAATAAAATTAATGTGAATTTAAAGAAAAATTAAATAAAGTATTTTTCGAGTACATTTTGTTTAGGAATGACTAAATATTGATCACAGTTTGAATCATTTTGTCGCGATACTTGCCCCGATTCAAATACATCGAACGAGATCAGCATGCTAATATAAAAGCCTTTGTTTAATTTACGAAAAGTTTAAGGATTTACAACAGCTGTCGTATGTTATAGAAGGAACAAAGTTGTAGTCAAAATGTTTTCTTGCTGCCAGCATTTTTACATTAGTAGCTTGAAATGCGTGCAGAATGCCAATGTCTGCTTAAAAACCATTTAGTTCAGTTCTAGAGCAACTTTTAGCATTCGCTTTAAGGTTTGTGATAGCCGAACAAGTTATCAAACTTGTAATCATATGTTTCGCATCATAAAATTCTCAAAAGTCGTGTGAAAATCCAAAAAAGCGGCAAATTGTGTTATTCACGTGTCAAAACTTTGAACAACTATTCCTCTGGATGAAAAAGGGTCTTGTGTACCTTTCAAGTTCTAATCATATTCCTAAGTTATCCTAAGTTATCCTAAGTTATCGTATATAATCTTTACATAAGCCCTTTCTAACTAAACGAAACCGAACTTTTAAATTTCCACATTTAGATTTCCAAACAGCATAATATTGGCATATATTCTAATTTTGGTGCTAAGACGTATTATAATATCTCTTAGTAAAAATAAAAAAGTGTCTGGGATAAAGGTTGTAAAACTGCCATGTTACGGAGGGAAAGAGAGCTACAACCATCCACATAATCTTTGAGACTAACTAGAAATTCTATTTTTCCAACTGAGACGGTTTAAACATGTAAAAAGCTCTAATTAGCCTATAGCAGCACTGTAAGGCTTCGTTCTAGTGAACTTTTCGGTTTCACTAGTTGAATTCAGAATTTCCTAAGACCCTAAAGCTGAAGTTCCGTGAGCCTGGAGGCAGTACGTCGAGTTTGAGAAGACTTGTGGTGCGAGTTTGTGATTTTTTTTTTGTCAAAAATCGAAAAGTCTCAATATTTATGTGGGTGATTGTAGATTTGGAAATTAAGACAAGCGTTTGCAGAAGGACATCTTTCTCAGTAACCAGTAACAATTCCGAAAACAGATTCGTCTTTAGAGTAGTGAAGATTGGGCAACGGTCATAAACGTTTTAACAAAAAGAGACTTTTACTGAGACATTAAGCGATAACGACGGTATAAGCAAAGTTACCTGTGCTGAGAAAAGAATTAATATGTAATGTAGGACAGTTAGACAAGACACACAATATATAGAGATACAAATTAATTACACAGACGACAACAACTAATTTTATAGATTGGTTAAACGTTAAAAATTATCAAATAAAATTTTGCTTCTCTAAATAGTACATTATAAATTGGTGGAAATATAAAAAAAATACATCTACACTTTTGCTTTCGTTATCGGCCGATGTTTTGTTGCTTTGACTTGAAATGCAATCAGTTGAACTTGCAAATGCGAAGGAAAAACTGTCGATCTCTAAATAAAGTACACAGTATCGCTTTACCACCTTAAACTATTGTATAACACATATTTTAAAACATCAGAAGGATTCTTTTAATCAACTTCTGAAATCTAATATACTAACACTCCAGTTGTATGTACCTGTGGAAACCAAAATTGGGAGGTTCGTATGAAAAAGATATAGGTCTAGTTGCTTTTAACGAGCGATTACAGAAATATTGTGGTTTAAAGGTTTTTGATAACTTCATCAAACCGTTGATCCTAAAACGCAGTGAAGCATTGAGGGAGCAGCTTTATTTTGGTTCGAAGTGGTCAATAGTTACCTGCGCTGGTGTTAAGTTTCCATCATTTTTTATGTTATTTCGCCTTAATCTTGAGAGTGCAACACAATAACTTCAGTAATATTAATTGCTAAAGCTTTGTTAACTTTGCGTGTCATACAAACACACACACACAAGTTCAAAACGGGTGGGGTGGCCCTGCCATTAGTTATGAACGCAGGAGCTGACTTCAGTTATTTACATGCGTTTCCAAGTTATTTGGCCTCAAACCTGAAAGTTCTATCTAATGGCTTTGCTTTTCTTATATATTAATTCCCTTGCGTGAGTAACTATGTGAGTCCACGACACGCAAATCACGGGTGATGAGAAAACAGGGGGTCCATTTGTCATTTATGCTACAGCGCGGTTCTCGGTCGTTACGGTTAAAATAATTTAATTTTACCCCCGGTTTACCATGTGCGCGCCGTATCTCACGGAAACAAGTTGTTTATCAACTGATAAAAGAAAACCGAAGCGAAGAAGGTTGTCTGTTTTTCAAATTAATCCTGAAAAGAGTTATTTCAAACAAAGCATGCCAATGTTTACTCATCATGAGGTTAGCTTAAAGCTTATATGTTTTTCTATATTTTCCATTTTTGTGTTCTGGGACCGAGGTTGTATCGCATTCGAATATGAGTGTAATTGGAATCTAAAATGTAAAAAACAAACTGTTGTTGTCGAACGAAGTTAATGTTGTTGTCAGAAAAAGGATTGATTGGAAATGCATCAGACAATTGTAGCTATATATTTTCAATTCGTTCTCTTTGGAATGAAGCGAAATTTAGTAATCGAAGTAAAAAACTGATTGGACTTTTATTCGGAGAACCCTAGCTAGCGACCTACTTAGAAAGCGAAAGAAAAGCAGGTGTGTTGTTTAAATTATTTGATAGAGAAATGAATTTGGGTGTATAACGATTTTTTAGCCGTTTCTTTCACAGCTAAATTTTTCCGTAAATATTAGGTTTGTTGTTGTGCCTTGAGCCGGAAATTATTTTCTTTAAGTACTTATTTTGTAAGAATATGCTCTGAACAATGGATCAGAAGTTTAAATATCCTAAGAATATGTCTAAACCTGATAGTTTGTTTTACATATGAACATTTGTATGACACACAAAATTGATTAGAAGTTTACTTTTTTATTGTATATCAAACGAACTGAACTTTTTTGTGTCCAAGCAATGGCCTTTACATGTAGTAGAAATTGCCATTAGCTAGCGATAGTAACTTATAGCATTTTATTAAGGCATTATATATTTTCAGGTCATAGTCATGCTAAGAACATACTGAGAATAATGAGGATAGCATTTGTCAAAAAAGTTAAGAACATCGAGGCTGAAACTAAAATACACTATTCTTATAAAATCAGCGTGTTTATCTTAGAGAAGAATTTGCATAAACTGTAAAAAGTAATTTTTCCGTTGTTACTGTTTTTAACACTACAGGCTGTGTGATTCAGTGTTGATGTAATATAAAAAACCTAAACCTAAAACTTAAACTTAAATCAATGTTTACATCTGTTACGTTACGATCGTTTGAAATATATTCGACTAGTCGATAAGGCCCGTGGAAAAATCCACTTAGGCAGAAGGAAGGACAATGGGAAAGATCTGTCATATCATTTTATTGACGTTAACAAATATTTTAGTATATTGCACACTACCCTTTACCGAAAAAATAAATCTGAAAATGTCAAAAAAGTACGTGTGCAAGGTGTAATTCCTAATTTAGCAAAAATGTTCTTAAAATCTTACACAAAATGTCAAATGTCAAATCGCATTAAATCCCACACACAAAACTTACACAAAATGTAAAGAAAAACAGCTTGCAAGGTGTAAAATCTAGTTGATAGAAATTTACAACAACGACACTCACAAAACCGACAGTAATAACACTTACAGTTACAATACCGACAGTCACAACATCTTATGTGATTATGTTAAATACCTTCAATATTTTAATCTGAAGTGGCAAAAAGAAAGGCTTGCAAGAGAAGGCACATATCTATGAAAATAAGCTCTTTACACATTTTAAACATGGTCTTTTCCCTAAATGCTTACACAACAATATCAAAAAGCCATAGTTTGGGAAACATCAAATTTAAATCTCGAAAAATCATTTATTGGGGTGCATACCATCCTAACTGGTTAATTTTTGTCGGATGATCCGTACTGCCCTTTACAAACATTTTAAACTGAAATGTCAAAAAAGCAATGAGCAAGGAGTAAATTTGAAATAGACAATAATCATTATTTTGGAAAACATTGTATACGGTCCATTCTCACAGAAGTTTACACAAAATGTAAAATAAATCGGTTTTTGAAGAAACAAAAAAATCATTCAGCATGTTATACATTCAGCATGTTGTATATTGCCATTACCCATAAATTTTCCTCAAAAAGGTTATCAAACAGATCAAATTATAGAAAAATCAGTCATACAGTCCTTGCCCATTACATTACAAAATACAAAAAACAGAAACAGTTTTAGTGAGAACATTTAGTAATTTTTTTGTTATCACCAAACAATTATTACTATATATATACAAAATTTTGTAAAATTCTCAACAAAAACAAAAACGTAAAACCATGAAATTTTCTTCCAGTAAAAATGACATCACATATACTTTTTCCCAACAAAAGTTTATAATGCGAAATACAAAAAGACATCAGCTTACACAACAGCTTACAATGAAGTGTAATTCTACAAAAAATTGTTCTTTTAGTATATTGCATGTGGTCTATTTTCATAAAAGTTTACCCAAAATTTCAAATAACAGCACTTTGCAACACAAACAATATAAACGGACAACCATACCATCCTCTCATAAAATTTTTTAACCCAAAGTCATAAACCCACGTAAATTTCTAATCTAATTTCAATAACCCCTGTAAAAACAACTTGGCACTTTACACGTAGCCTGACAAAAGTTTAATAACATGTCAGAAACAAAACAATAAAAAATAATTTAACACATACACACACTTTAAGTTCTACAAAATTTGTTCCACTTGTGATATTGCATGTGGTCCCCTTGTAAAGTTTGCAGGTAATGTGAAAAAAACTATACTCTATGGGCATTAACAATGAGTCACACTATCCTAAAAGTTCAAGAACGATTTTGTAGCTAGCTTGCTACATCATAATTCGTGTTTAAAAAAGAAGAAAAGTTTGACTACTAAGGTAGCTATAAATACCTAAAAAAAAGAGGAATAACAACATAACTTATAGGTTAGAGCTAACTATGGGATGGAGCTTTCTTGCCTTCTTGAAGCTAACAGTAGCTAGGAAACCCAGTTAAATATACTTAAGCTGGGGAGACTTAGCTACGTCTATAGCTAGCCATTTGTGCTTAGTAAAACACATATAAAGGAAAACAATAGCTATGTAAAAATTATGACATTTGCAGTTAGTTCAACAAACCAAAATTCTATTTCGCTAGCACATTGTAGCCAACTAACAGCTTTATGTAGCATTTTGAATTTTAGGATAAATACATTAGTTACGCACCAGGAGACACATTAATTATGCAAAAAAACAAAACAAAAATGCTAGCTTCTTTATAAAAAACGCGGTAAACTTTAAGAAATTGAAGCTATAATGGATTTTTTATTGAGAATACGATTCTCCTTGACAATTTTAAGTGTCCTACATATAAAAACGGAACGTCTAAAAATATAAAAGTTCTTACTTTTTCTCAATTCCAATTCACTTGAAACTCTAGCATTCATTTTGTACTTCTAACTTTACTTTACTACTTCTAGCCATGTCCTAGCTCCACTCTTCACTTCCGAAGTAACTTATTGTGGCTTCCAACTTCACTTTTCTACTTCTACTTCTTCACTTGGTCTCTTTTTTCTTTTTTATATATGCTTTTTTGAACTACTTTACTTTTTGCACTTTTTTGAAGACGAAGGGACCGTTCTTTTGTTGTTGTTTTGTGTGTCGATGTTAACCCTGTTCCAAATTATATACTTTTTTAATCCGCTCCACTTCTTCACTTTGACTTTCCTTGTTCTTAATATCTGCACTTTTTTATGACTAAGGGATCGTCGAAAATAAGACATTTTTTATCCGCTTCTTTAGTTCGCCCTCTGTCGAGAGATTTTTATGTTTGTTTGTTTTTACGCCAAGGAAACTTTATATTCGAATGCCGTCCCGTTCGAAAGTACGTATTTGAGCGAATCATACTGCTTATTTTCTATCACGTTGTTTCTAACCGTTGCGAGACAAATATAAACAAAACAAAAAAACCCGAAAAACTCGCGCATTCGGGTGGTAAAAAATATCGTTTTTGTAAAAGTCACAAACAGACAGACAGACAGAAGCTCTGTAATATTATAAGAGATTCTTAAATTCGAAAACGCTGCATTGTTATCTTCTTTGATTTTATGCGTGATTTTCTTGATTATAAGTTTGGGTCTGTTAAAGCAAACTGTTCTTTTAATATTTTGGATTGAAATATTTCGGTAGATATACAATATACTGAAATGATTCAAGTTTTTATATATCTCTTTTATGTGTTTTCAACTATTAATTTCTTATATTTTGGGTATAACTTTGGAAGGTTTGCCGTATGCAATAGACTGAATAGTTGATTTTGTATGACTTAACAAAAAAATTTTTTTAATGTTTGGTATCCTTTTTTCCCTGGTGTACTTCTGGAATGGCAAAGCAAGTATATAGTTTTAGCGTATTTCGCTTTTTACGTAACGGTTGTTAGACACCTTTGATTTTTTTGGACATTTTCTATTTTTATTTCATAATTTGTTTTAATTATTTTTTGTTGCACATGCTTATATTTTTAGACGTTTTGTTTCAGCGGTTATAAACATAGAATAATGCAGATTGTGAGCAACCTCGATCCCAGGGCTTTTTTCTCTTTTTGCCATCCCGTTATAAAAGAGACAAAAAGTCCGGGGTCGAGGTCGAAATGTGAGTTTTGAAAATTCAAATTACTGTGTTGTATGGTTTTGTTTGGTATCCCTTACATCGGTTTAATGAGAGAATCAGTGGATTCTTCCACGGGAATTCAGCTAGTAATAATTAAAGTTATTAACGTTTAATTTACCCACTAACTTAAAAAAGCAGTTGCATGTTGGTTACAAAATAAGGCATAATAACATTTTGTTTGCAAAAGTCACAGACTGTAACGGCAGAACGGTTTCATAGGAAATATCTGATGAATGTAGTTTAAGTCATAAAAAATAAAATCTCCTTTGCGAAAATTGCAGACACACAGACCAGCACAGCGCACTATTGTAAGCAAACATGCTGGACAATAACAATAAATTTAAAATTCCTACTCAATACTCAATAGTTGATATGACTAAAACTTGCATATCAAGAGAAACAAGAAAACCGTCCGGTTTGATCACACATTCATATTGTACACATACTTTATACTTAAATATTGTATTGATTATGTTTATATATCTTGTATCTATGGCAACGATCTTGTTTATATAGAAAATAACACCAGAGCAATAAATCGCTCCCCCAAGGTTAAAATAATTTAAACTGGGCGAGCAATCTTAATAAATAGAATAAGATTATAAACGCATATTTTATCACAAAGTCTTTTTTATTTATTTTATTTTATCTTTTTTATATATTTTTGTTCTTTTTTACTGTAAATAATAAGAAAGAGAACATTGATTTCCATGTGAGATGAATTGATATTGCTCAACTAGAAAAATTTTTTTTAGAATTGGGGGAGCAATTAATGGCTCAGCTAGTTTCTTATTTCTCAGAATTGGGCGAGCCTTTGCGTGAGCAAGAGCAATTGCTCTCCCCTTATTGATATGCCTGGTGTATGACACCTGAAACGTCGTAAAATGTTGTTTTAATTTTTACACATACACATGAATGTCCAAGTATTAACATAAAATATTGTCAATCGAATTTCTAATGTCTCATGTAAAAACAACAAGAACTGAAGCGGTTTGAACACTCACACAACACTATGATGATAAATATAAAATATACAATGATAAAATTTGGTATAAAATATTAAGGCACAAACTTAGAGAAAGAGATGATGATAAATTGAATAATACTAGCCGGGGGACCCGGCGTCGCACGGCCACAAGTAAAACCGTTACCCAGCATTTAAAAACCCTGTGGCGCAATAAATAAGAACGGTAAATTGTGCCACACATTCCGGTGGAGCACTCTAGTGCAGGTATATATATGTCGGTGAAAGTTCAAAAATGAATGTTACTCCAGGCAGCGCGACATTGTTTACCTTAGTACAAGTAAACAATGTTGTGCATTCATGTAGGTATAATACCTTTTTCCAAAAAAAAACCTTATCGCAACTTAGACTTAACAGAAACACAGGAAACAGCCCATCGTTAACACCGGACTGAGCACTTAGTACAGGTAAACCGTGTTGCACATGTGTTTTTGCTTAATACCCTTTTAGCACAGTTTACAACCCGTTGTTACCCCATAGCATGTCATAGCAAAAAAGATTAGTAAACGTTAACAAATTAATTATGACACATGATACATTCTGTTAAAACGCTGGGTTAAGCCACAAGTAACTGTGTTACCCGGCGTTGAACACCAGAATTTATTTTTCGGAGAATGTTCCCAGCGAAAATTCAAAAGAAATGTTACTCCAAGCTGAGTGCTTAGTACAGGTAAACAATGTGGCATATCCATATAGGTGTAATAGCCTTTTCTGAAAAAAAATGTTATTGCAACTTCGGTTAAACAGAAACAAAGGAAACAGCTGTTGTTAACACTGGACTGAGTGCTTAGTACAGGTAAACCGTGTCGCACATTTTTTTAAAAAAAATTTATCGCGACTTCGGTTAAAAAAAAGTCATGAAACCGTCTGCCGTTATCCTGTTCAGTTAAAAAAATACTCAGCAATTTTATTTTGCAGCATACGTTTTCTTAACAGTAATAAAAGTGGTAGCTGCCTAACTGCATTTATTTAGCATAAGAATTGTGTTGCAGCCAAACAATGCATTTGGCTTCTTTCACTTTTTATCCAGAGGTAGCTAAAGGAGAGCTAGATAAACACAACTTCGACATAAAAATAACTAATATTGGCTAGGTTAAAAAGCTGTTATACCAAACTGAATAATAAGTAAGGGTAGCTAGCTAGCTGGCTGTAGCTAGAATGATCCTAAAAAATCTTCGTTCCTAGCCAAAAATCCTAAAAATGGTACGTTTAAGATTTGTACATGGCTAAAAAACGTGACAATATATTTATTTTAACATGTTAGAACATATAGATAACAAATATCACAAAATAAAAAGCTTTTAGAAGACAAAAAAGGTCAAACAGACCTTCAAACCCAGCACTCTGGCCACATCCACTTTCAAAACCAAAATGGCCTGAGATATGGCTGGAGAGCACACAACTCGAGTCGATTTCGAACATTATAACATTGTCAACATACAGTAAATCAAAACAATCATTTCAAGACAATGAACACTCTCATTTGATGCGAGATTTCTCGAAATTCGAATAGAATATATATCTACTGGTTTGCATTATTTTGGGTATATACCTAATAAAGCTACACGATAATAAGAAAACAAAAAAACGCTGCCATACGCAAAAAAACAATACATAAACAAAAACATTTGGTCAATATAGCGCGCTATTTGTGGTGGCTTTGATTTTGATACTATTCGCGCCCCTTTCAACTTTTCGTTACCACCATGACAGAACGCAGCCCATACCAAATCACACATTTCTACGAATGTGTGAAAAAAGAAGACTGTAAAATTATTTTTTACAATCCTGGACATAAATTAATCCAAAGAAGGGCAAAAGCTTAAAGCTTGTAACCACAAGCGATTGAGAAAGCCGTTTTTATGTAAGTAACACGCACTCTGAACTTTAGTTAACATTAACTAAGGACTTCATATCTTAGGTTACTTGGTTTGTTCCAAAATCTCATAAGGAACTGATTTTGGCTAAAGTCAAGACGTCCGATAACCACGACTTTTCGGACATTTCCAGGTCGTGGTACAAGTTGTTACATAAGGTGTACATTATAGATAGTGCAGCTAGCGTACACTCGACGTTGTTACTTGACCTTCACCCCTGACAACGTAAAACCGTTGCAACCGTTTGATCAGTGATGCTGTTTGACCAAATAACAAAAAAACTGCCTTTTGCAAAAATGTTATGTCCGGAATTGTAGATGATACATAATAGATTTAACTTCGTATTACAATGAGCTCGGATTGCGTATGTAATGCAATATATGACTGCTTTTGTGTCTTGTTTACTACCATTAAAGCGAATAGAAAAGTATGGATAGAGATTTAAAAATAAGAAACCAAAAGTGCATACCGATGCACTTTAACTCAAATCGGACACAGGATTCTATGCAGCTAAGGTTATCCTTTTTCTCTATTGCCAACCCGCCTTTAAATAAATCTTCTGTTCGCATTAGAAGTAAGCGTTTATTGGAAATGGCTTTGAAAACAACTATTTTAAATTTACTGATTTATTTACTGATTCAAACGAACGCCTGGAAAAGTTTATTTATATTCTCTAGTTTCATAAAGAAACGGCCTTGTGTACTCTCACAGGGCTTTTTTAGCACCTCTAGTTGATTAATTTTCAGAAATCTACTAGTGCTAGGTAATTTTATTTAAGGTCTATCTACTACGACACGGTGGCGTTAAACTTGCTCTTATCAGGGATTGACCATTTTTTCTAAATAAAAAGGAATGGAATGAATTGACCGACATTATTGAATTAACAAAACAACAACAAGAACAGCAGATGTGAATAATATTTGCGACATTCTTGCACAATAATTTTTGCAAAAATTTTAACGGAAATACTGTCACAACAGCAATTTTTTGGCAATTATTCAAAGTTGGCAAGCAGCATCAACTCGCCAATACTCCACAGCGGCAAGCTGCATCAGAGCAAGTAACAGCGTTAAGAAAGCGATTGTCGCACTCTTCTGCACGCTGGAATTCCGGAATAATCTATTTGGGAGGGAAAAAAGTGGCGGAATAGCCACTGTGGGGTAGAAATACTGTTGCAATAACAATGAGCAGGGCTGGAGAGCTTGATTTCAACCAAATAACGTAGACCCCAAGCCTGTTGTAAACATTGTAAGCACACGTTGACAAGTGCAGGCTATGTAACAGAAATTTTCGCGGGAAGAAATTTTCGCGAGTCGCTCAATTCGCGAAATTTTTTGTATTTCGCGGGAATTAATTTTCGCGAATTGGCCAAAAAAAATTATTTCCCGGGAATTAATTTTCGCGAGTTGATAGTTGAAAAAAATATTTTTTTCCGCGAGTGAGCCAAAAAGATTTTTTTCGCGGGCATTTAAATTCGCGAAGTCCATTCGCGAATTTCGCGAAAATTTCTTCCCGCGAAAATTTCTGACATTAAAGTAAATAAGGCTAAATTACTACTTGTAGGGACGGGCTATAAAACTTACAGTCTTGTGCCAACATTTTTTGCAAGGATTTGTTAGACTCAATGGCGTTGAGTAAATGGAAAAATGCACCATTAGCATGTGTACAATTTGCTATTTGTTGTAAGGCGACAAAAGTGAAAAACCAATATTTAGCATTTTTATCATTACAAAGGATACAATTCTTGTTATGTAATATAACAAGAATTGTAATGTCATATATTTTCCATTTAAATAGCGCCCTTCTTAGCGTACTCTGCGCACTTTATTGTGTGTAGGCAGCGAAATAAAACTTTTCTAATAAATTTGAAAAGAAATATGATAGTTCTTACATCCGATTATAGCTACAACAAGCTTGTGAGCAACTAAAAAATTGTTTTATCATATCACTAATGCCAATTTTGTGAATGTTTTATTAAAGTCAACAACAAACTGTGTATCGAAACATGAGAATAAGGATGCGAACTTAGTTATTTGGTAATGGGTACTGTATCTGTAAAATAAAATTTCAGAAACAGTAATTTAAAATTAAAAGAAGTAGTGCATTTTTGCCACCTCACCCTTCCTTCCAACCCTTGCCTGCGTCACTCAGACCTCACGCTAAATATAATTAGGATACAGAGAAGATGATCAGAGAGGCGTAAAATATAATCACTCACTCGTGACTTTTGCTGAAGGAACTTCTTATGCCAGTTATATAGTATTGGCATGGCACGTTGTAATTCAGCTTTCTATCAAGATCATTGAGATAGTCAGTCCATTTGCAAGAGCCTTGTATCTTTCCAAGTATTCTTGAATAGCGAAATTTATATCTCCTATCATATCATTTCATTTCTATGCACTCCTCCCATACCAGTCAGAACGAAATTCTGCGGACATCTAAACTCAAAGTAGGCACCATAGTCATTACGATAGTAACTCCAGATCGAGGTTCCTAATTTCACCTTTTTATCACAGGAAAATCTCCATACTCGATCTCCAAAATAATTGCTGTGTATTGATACCATGGTTGTTATCACGCTATCTAACATTAAGAAATATGAGTAAATGGTCAATAACCAAACAAGAAAACTAAACAAAAACAAACAAACAAACAAACAAAATGTAAATAATTTTCAAAAATGTGAGTAATTATCATTTAAACTTACTAGTCGGACAGGAGAATTTAAGATTTTCGTCATAATGATTTTGCCAGCAAGTTACTGCTTCATTGAACCATATACAAATCAGAAAACCAAAGAAATACATCTTAAAAGAGATGAAAAAGTCAACTTCTAAGTGTGTACTGCAAAAGGTAAAATTAACACCTTGGACGTTCATCCAATTTTTAAATTTAGTTAAGTTTTCTAGACCATTGCAAAAAGCTTTCCTTAAGACATTTTTTATACCGTTTTTCCAGTAATAAGCCCCCCCTCCCCTCCCCCCCCATCTAATAAGCGACTCCATCAGAAAAGAACGTTAAAAACAAGCAATGCAGTCTAACAACGCGCCCGAAAAGGACACTTTTGACAATTCGGACTCCGATATCGAAAAAAACCATCCAGCATTATCAACAAAGATGACGATAATGAAGTTCTAGATGTGGAAACTAGCGCTTTTTTGGCAGGAAAAACTATACTACTGATAAAACGAAGACAGTTTTTATTTCCCTTAACAACAAATTAATAAGCATGCTCTATCTAATAAACGCCCCCGCTTATTAGATGGATGGAAATTTTAAGAAATTTAATAAACGCCCGGGCGCTTTTTGGATTTTGGATGGCACATAGGCTAATGTTCGTTGGAAATTATTTTATAGTTGTCTGAAGGAAATCCCAGTTGTGAAAAAACTTTATTCCTAATCTTTGCATGAAATTAAATGAAAACAGAGAGAAAGTGTCTTTGAATGAAAACAGGTCAAATAACTGAAAATAATATCGTTACCTTCACGAACAGTGTTGTAGCTTCAAAGTTTAAAATTAGAGAAGTTGCTAATAAGTGATTGCTTTCAGAACGTTTACATGTGATGCACTTGTTTATTTAGTAATGCTTGACTTGCTAAGCGCGCCAAATATGGAAGTAACAAATCGATAGTAAACAACTTTAAACTCTCCAGACAAAATTCGTAAACGGAAGAATGATTTTTTTTGACGAATCCTTTCACATATATAAACTAAACAAAGACAAAGATTAAATTAGTTGTAGATATTATATATCGCACATAATTTAAAAAGTTAGCTACTTACGTTGTGGTAAAAGTTAGTGTTTCTCGACTTTCAAATATAAATCTAACGGTTTTTCTTTTTTGTGGTAGTCATAACGACAAACTTACTGTGTTAATGCTAAGAAATGGAATTAGTTCCCTCTGTTATTTTTCACAGTTTTATTCCCAATATTTGTTTACATTCCAGCAAATCTGTTTACTATTCTGTCTGTTTGTGTGGGAAAAAATGTCGTGTCACGGTCTCTCCAAAATACGGACTATTTTCATACCGCACGGAAAAGATTTTATTTTATTTTTGGCATTTGGCGCATTTGCGCAGCTACAATTTTATCAAAAATTAACTAATCAGTAGATATGTTCATTTATAAATAAGCAATAAAGAAGAAAGTAAGTAGCTTTCTCGAGCTCCAACTTTTTACTTTAGAGCTCTTCGAGTGAGGCGCTATGGAGTTTATTTTTACTTTATGCGCAATCTTTGTTGTTATTAACGTTTCTCTTTAATAATTATGTCTTTTTTTTCTGTGCAATTTCGCCAGAGCGTAGACTAAAGCTATATTCGGCAGAACTAATTAATTATTCATGAATTTAAATTTAAAGAGGAATTGTTGAGGCTGAATATTTTAGGTGAAATATAATAGTATCATAGCTATAAAGTGTGTTATAACAGAAAAATATGGATATATTGACTGAACATAACGTTTCGTAACTAATTATGTAAAAAAAATAATCTGAATTTTAAAAGAGTTACTGCCACCTTAAGATAAATATATTGTCACGTTTTCTATTTTAAGATTTTGGCTACGAACAAAGATTTTGAGGTAGCATCCTAAAGTCAGATAACTAGGTAGCCTTATTTATTACTATTCCTTTAAGGTTTTTCCTCAGTATTATATAAGAGACTAGTCGATAAGGCCCGTAGAAAAATACACTTAGCCAAAAACGAAATAACGGAGATCAGTCATTTGAATTTTAATCACGTCAGCAATGACCCGTCGATGCGCAAAGATTTTTTTTTACATTTTTTTAGCTGTCACCTGTATTGTGTGGAGCTTAAAAATCTGATTAAATTTATGTATAGGATCGCGAAGTTTTGGTCAGTTGTTAAGGAGATATAGGAGTTTAAAAATTTTGCTGACGTCAACAATGTCCCACAAATGTGCACAATCTTTTTTTAAGAAATTTATTTACCTGTTGCCTCCATTGCGTAGAACTTGAAATGCTGATCAAGAAAATGTATAGGATGATGTGCTTTTGACGAACGGTTAAAAGGGATATGGGGATTTAAAGGTTTTCGACAACGTCATTAACCCGTCTGTTAACCCTAACGGACGGACGGACGGACGGACGGACGGACGGACGGACGGACGGACGGACGGACGGACGGACGGACGGACGGACGGACGGACGGACGGACGGACGGACGGACGGACGGACGGACGGACGGACGGACAGACAGACAGACAGACAGACAGACAGACAGACAGACAGACAGACAGACAGACAGACAGACAGACAGACAGACAGACAGACAGACAGACAGACAGACAGACAGACAGACAGACAGACAGACAGACAGACAGACAGACAGACAGACAGACAGACAGACAGACAGACAGACAGACAGACAGACAGACAGACAGAAGCTCCGTATTATTATAGATTTATATCCTAGCCAACATGATTTATTTTTGTGCTATTTCCGTCAATCTGATTTCTACCCACATGGGGTTTTGGCTTCTGTTAGTTAGCTAGCTACCTCTGACTGAAAAGTGAAAGTAACTAATTACAGTGGCTGCAACAAAATTTTTAAATAACCTTTTTTATGGTAAATGCAGTGTTAGGTAGATACGTCTTTTACTGAAATATACCACAGGCTTTTTTGGATGTGTTTTTATTTAAACTTACAAACTTATTCAACAAAATAAAATTGCCGAGAGATTGTTTTAGGTGGGTGGTGTAATGACGGGCTGTAACCGACGTTGCGATAAAGTTTTTTAAGGATATTACTATGTGTGACACTTTACCTGTACTAAGCGCTCAGTCTGGTTTTAACGACAGGCTATTTCCTGTGTTTTTCTTTAAACCAAAGTTGCGATAAAGATTTTTTGGACAAGGTTTTTACACCTAAATGGATGTGCAATATTTTTTACCTGTACTAAGCGCTCAGCACAATGTCACAATTATTTTTTAATCGTTCACGGGAACATATTTTGCAAAATAAAAAAATGTTGGTTGACTGTTTTATCCTATGAGCCCGTCATAGTACGGTGGATTTATTTCAGCTAAACTTGCCGAAAGTTTTTTTTTTAAAAGTATATTACGCCTGAAACACTGCAAGGCTGTGTGCGTCTCACTCAAATCACAATCTATACCTGAACTAAAGCGCTCCACTTGCATGTGTCTCACACTCCACGTCTCTTATTAAGCGCTCCACCGGTCGTATAAAGCCTGATTACACAGTTACTTGTGACTCAACCACAAACCCGTCCCCAGCGCCTTTTGTCTCTTTTTTACTGGACAGCGAGACGAAAAGACACTGGAATTGTAGGCCGAAAATGGCCAATATATGGCCAAATTATGCGGAAAGATAATAATGTATGCGTGACGTTCTGCACCGTCATACTATAAAGATTGTGCAATCAAGCGGGCTTCTTGTATTCACTCAAGTTCAAGTGAAGTTCAGTCAAGCGAAAAGGAGTGGTAAACACGTTTTTGAAGTTTGAGGTTGCACATGGTAGGAATTCATTTCCTGATATAAACTTTAAACCAAAGCAAATAAAATGCTTAGAAGAAATTTTAAAAGGAAGAGACGTTTCAGCTGTTCTCCCAACTGGATATGGGAAATCGATCATTTTTCAGTTGTTGCCAGATTTTCTTTCAAATGAAGAGAAAGGAAGTATGATAATCGTTATCACTTCCTTAAATTCGATTATTGATGACCAAATGAAATTTAAAAAAAAAGTTGGAATGGAATGTTTAAAAATTCCATTTGACATTGAGGAAGCGAGAACAAATTTGTTCTCTGATTCCTACCCTGACAATGAAGTTGATAGTACTGCACTACCAGATTTTTCAATAACAAAATTTAAAATCTTGTTTTGTCACCCTGAAGCAATTCTAAGTGATGTGGGGAGAAACTTGCTAAAGACAAACACACTCGAGAAAGAAGTAAACGCCATTGTTGTAGATGAAGCACATTGTATAGACACTTGGTAAGTTTTTCTGATATGAAACTGTTGAAAGCTGTATGCTGAAACTCTTTCATTTTTTATTTAGCTAGATACTTCATATGTAGCTATTTAAAAATTCGGGTTCAACTCGTGAGAAGGGTTATTATATTTTATTCACAGCCAAAAAAGTACTGTAACTGTATATATATACTATGTCTATAAAAACTCTAGCAAATATAACCAAAATAGATAATAAGTAGAAACTGTGCCAGTTATATATTTTATATATTGTCAAATTTTAGGGGTGATAGCTTCAGAAAAGAATTTCTCAATCTTGGAGCCATTAGATACTTTTTTCCGGACATCCCTGTGCAGACAGACATACAGACAAACAGAATAAAAGTGTTCTTGGAAAGAGGGGTTGTGTTTTTCTGACTATCAATCCAAACCGCTCCAATGTATTCCTGGTTAAAAAAAAGATACCAAAATTCATATGGAATCGAAGGTATCAAAAAGATTTTGTTACCGATCGGAGAAGATTTAAAAAAACAAGGGAGAGCATGTCCACAGACTATCATATACTGTAAGTTAAAGTATTGTGACTATGGGTACAAACTTTTTGAGAGTATCATCGGCCCTTTGCAATATGTAACCATCCAAAAGTTTGTTTGTGCAATTTCATGCACCACAGACTAAGCTCATGAAGCATGAAATTATTTTAGAAATTTCAAAAATCGACAGTAACATCAGAGTCATTTTTGCTCGGTATGGGCGTAAATGCACCCAATATGAAAGAAATTGTACACATAGGTCATCCTCCAACATTGGAGGAATACATACAGGAAATAGGCTGAGCAGGTCGCAGAGGACAGAATGCTGTAGCTGTGTTACACTACAACAACTTTGACATTAGTATTGATAGAATCACGATTGACAAACAGATCGCTGAATATTGCAAAAATGAACGTAGCTGCTTGAGATCTATGTTGTTGCAGCATTTCAAACATAAAGCACCACCACAAAAAAAATGTACATGTCATCCAGCAACCGACTCTGGTAAACATGATCACGTCTTGGTCAGAGAAAAAATACAACGTAAAATTAGTGAACTTGATTTGCAAAAATTGTCACAACAATTTGATAACCTGCTTGCAGATTTGGATGCAAATAAAACAGATGATCCGGCAAGAGAATTTTTTGGTCTTAGTATGCATACTAAAGAAATTGCGGAGAAGTTTTCAATAATATTGGCTAATGTCACTGAAATTGAAAATAAAGATAGCCTTTTGGGATTTGGTCTTTGGGACGAAGATGTATCGGAAAAAGCATATGAGCTGATACAAAATTAATTACACTACAAAAATACCTTGAGTATGGAAACTTTGTAAAAACAGTATGTAATTGTTACTTTTTTTCAGGACACAAAATTTCTATTTATGTATACAGAATACCTTATTTGTACTTTTTAACCATGCATCAAGAATTGAGCTTCTTACATGAAAAATTGTTTCACAAAAAGAGAATTTGTTTGTTGTCAATAAACTTCCCTTATAAATAGAACTTTGTTTGTTGAACACAGATGTAGAATTTGTAATGACTGTACTTGGTGTTGGCAATTGTTGACTGATGCTGACAGTATCTGTAGTAGAGGACTTCAGTCTTTTTTTTGGAATTGGCTACAAAAAATCTTTGCAATATTATTTTCTCGTACAAAATAATGATTTTTTACTTAATTTGATTGTATATATGCATGCAATATTTTTAAAGCATTATATATATAAATATTTGAAACATTTTGATTTATTATTTTTAAAATACAGTTCTATCAGGGTATACAAGAACCTACCTTTATTAGTTTTTCCAGATGAGTTGTTCACACTTTTAGCAGAAATTTCCATTCGTTTAACAACGTAACTTTTAGTTAATGATGATTGTACTGACTGACATTTTTTGCGAAAACTGATAACGTTTTCAATAAATCTTAAACACTTTCGACATATAACCCCTGTGACAGTTTCAATTTTAGCTGGCAATCCATCTGCCACATTGCTTCCACCAAAAATACGTATGTATCTCCCACAGTTACTTTCTCCGCAGAGCCGACAAAATTTTTGCTGCTCATCCTCAGTGTTACCATGAAAATATATATTCTTTGGAGTAGCATTTTCTTTTCCTGGAAGTGATAAAAAAAATTGCACATTTTAAAACTATATCCATGTAGGCTATCTATTACCAAAATAATACAATAAAGATAGTGGAGGATAAAGATAGCACATACGCTCATTACAATACATAAGGTGAACACGAAATAGATAAACACAAAGCAGGTACTAAGAGACAAAAAAACATTGCTATATTTTTACATACCTTTGTACATGACATAGTATTGATACACTCGAAGGCTTCAAAAGTTATGTAAGAAAAGATTATCACATTACTGATATTTTTACCACCAAAATTATAAGAGAAATGAATTGACTTACCATAGATTACGTGATACTTTCATTTTCCCTATTATTCTTTGTCTCATTACAGGGCAAATTGCCAATGAATTACAGAAGCCAACAATGTTTTTAACAAATTTAGTGACCAAAAACAACCGACAACAAAAACACCAACAACAAAATTTCTATCACTTCTTGTATACCATTTCCTTTCATCGTCGAAATGTGCTTCCATGGTTACGGCATAATTTTTAGAAAAAGGCATCGATGCGTATAATTACGGTAATTATACCCAACCAATCAAGTGCAGGGGACGAGTTTGGCTCAACCCGGCATTTCCACGCCGGTTACCCTGGCTAATGTCTATAATAATAGCCGTATTCTTTGTGTCTCTGAAAAACATGGTACCGCAAGCAAGGCACACGAAACATGCCCACGTTCCTGCGGCGTTATTTCGGACCCCGGCAGGCAGACCCCGTTTTTACCGACTTTCTTTTGACCGCTCAATTTTCAATAATAACCAATCCAGGTTCTTCAGGCCTCAACATGCCGACGGAGGAAACATGCTGTAATGGAGCTACGCTTACTAATGCCTTTAAGGTTTGGAAGTGATTGTGTGAGGCTCGTACGTCTCCTTTTGATCTTTTTCTCTTATAAATACTCTGTATCTATAGGATCATATATTTTCTGTATGTTTTACTATGTTAAGGTGAATATATCATCACGTTTTCTAGCTATGTGCAAATCTTAAACAAACCAATTTCAACATTCATCATTAGCTACAAACATAAATTTTAGAGGCAGCATCCTGCTTAGGCCACCTAGCTATAACTAGCCTTGTTTATTTCTATTTTTGTGAAGTTTTTTTTCAGTTTGGTATATTAGTATATATTTGTATTTGGGGGTGTGGCTATCTAGCTAACTCCTCTTTAGGTAATTCTGACTAAAACGTAAAAGAAGGCAAATACATTTTGGTTACAACAAAATTTTTAATAATTCTCATGCTAAATGCAGTTAGGTAGCTACACTTTTTATTACTGTTATGAAAACTTATTTCGCAAAATAAATAATTATATATATATTTTTATTACTGTTATGAAAACTTATTTCGCAAAATAAATAATTATATATATATATATATATATATATATATATATATATATATATGTCAGAGTTGAATTTTTTATTTTAATATAAAAACATGAAAGGCTTGCAAGGTGTAAAGTCAAATTTTACAAAAATTAGTTCTTTTGGTATATTGCCTGATCCTTGTGCTAGGTAGGTAGGTAGGTAGGTAGGTAGGTAGGTAGGTAGGTAGGTAGGTAGGTAGGTAGGTAGGTAGGTAGGTAGGTAGGTAGGTAGGTAGGTAGGTAGGTAGGTAGGTAGGTAGGTAGGTAGGTAGGTAGGTAGGTAGGTAGGTAGGTAGGTAGGTAGGTAGGTAGGTAGGTAGGTAGGTAGGTAGGTAGGTAGGTAGGTAGGTAGGTAGGTAGGTAGGTAGGTAGGTAGGTAGGTAGGTAGGTAGGTAGGTAGGTAGGTAGGTAGGTAGGTAGGTAGGTAGGTAGGTAGGTAGGTAGGTAGGTAGGTAGGTAGGTAGGTAGGTAGGTAGGTAGGTAGGTAGGTAGGTAGGTAGGTAGGTAGGTAGGTAGGTAGGTAGGTAGGTAGGTAGGTAGGTAGGTAGGTAGGTAGGTAGGTAGGTAGGTAGGTAGGTAGGTAGGTAGGTAGGTAGGTAGGTAGGTAGGTAGGTAGGTAGGTAGGTAGGTAGGTAGGTAGGTAGGTAGGTAGGTAGGTAGGTAGGTAGGTAGGTAGGTAGGTAGGTAGGTAGGTAGGTAGGTAGGTAGGTAGGTAGGTAGGTAGGTAGGTAGGTAGGTAGGTAGGTAGGTAGGTAGGTAGGTAGGTAGGTAGGTAGGTAGGTAGGTAGGTAGGTAGGTAGGTAGGTAGGTAGGTAGGTAGGTAGGTAGGTAGGTAGGTAGGTAGGTAGGTAGGTAGGTAGGTAGGTAGGTAGGTAGGTAGGTAGGTAGGTAGGTAGGTAGGTAGGTAGGTAGGTAGGTAGGTAGGTAGGTAGGTAGGTAGGTAGGTAGGTAGGTAGGTAGGTAGGTAGGTAGGTAGGTAGGTAGGTAGGTAGGTAGGTAGGTAGGTAGGTAGGTAGGTAGGTAGGTAGGTAGGTAGGTAGGTAGGTAGGTAGGTAGGTAGGTATGGACAATACTTTATTTTAAAGTTTATATGCTATCGAAAGTTAAAGCTCGTGCAGTGTAACATAATGAAGATCGTCTGATATTGCGCCATCTATGATGTTATTAACGTTGCCCTTTAATAATTACGTCATTTCCTTCTGTACAATTTCGCAAGCACGTAGACTAAAGCTATATTCAGCATAACTAATTAATTATTCATGAATTTTAATTTAAAGAGGAATTGTTGAGGCTGAATATTTTTGGTGAAAGATAATGTATTATAGCTATAAACTCGTGACAAGTGTGTTATAAAAGAAAAAATATGAATGTGTAGTCTGAAAATAACCTTTCGTAACTGATTATGTAAAAAAAACTTTGCTGCCACCTTAAAAGATATTTTCCAAATTGTTTTTCAGAGAAAAAGAGAAAATCGATAAATTTTCAGCCTTGCCGTTGTTCTTATTTTGTTTTTATTGTTCACCAATTTTCAGGTTTATTATTTTTCTTTTAAAATTGTTTTTATAGAGAAATGAAGTTTATGAAGTTAAGTTAGCTATGATTTACAGTTACAATAATAATCAAAAATTGAATTTTAAAATATTCACTTATTTTGTTCCCCCATATTACTCAGTCCTCTTCAAAGTTCAGTACTTTTTTCAGATTATTGCTGATAGTGGAAATCTTTAAGCCACAGGGCTTCTTGTTTCGATTAATTGATACTGCTGCTTTCTGATTCTTAAATCTAAATATTATAATAGCTTTTTTCTGTAAAAGAAATATTATTATTGCACTTGAGTAAACCTCGAAAGACACTTCAATCACAAATCACACTTTACTCCGCCAGCCAAAATCATTTTAAGAACGCCTATATGACGACAAAAATATACTTTCTTGGAAAGCTTTTCAATAAACAAAAAAGACATCCTAAATTAAGCGTTAAGCCTTTACACGATCTTTGAAAGACATCTCAAAGTCGTCTTTGAGGAGTCTCGTGATTACTATGCTCGTAATGTCGAGTGTTTCAGTAACCTCAATTTGCGTGTACGGTAATATCACCCTTAATTCCCTTTTATGTAACTCACTGAGCTACAGAGTGTAATTATCGGCTAACCTGGCAAAATGGTGGCATTTTCTGTATGACTAAAAATCTTATAACTTAAAGGGTATAATTTTATTAATAATGGTTAGATATCGTTTTGTTCAGAAAAGGAACAGCCAGACAAAATTGAATGCAATGGTAAAAATAAAACGTTGAGACCACTGCAACTGTTTATGCAGAATCACGGTAATATGATCGCGGTTGTTTACCGGGGCAAAACATTAGTGTTCTGATGTCAACGCCTGCATTTGTTTCACTGTTCACTTTTCCAAGACATACTTTAATGTTTTGAAATTTCTTTCTTCATCAAAGAAATTGATTTGGTCATCAATCATAAACAGTCAAATAGTTCTGATCAGCTTTTACTTTTGATTATCGGTAAAGCAGGGAGTGGAAAGAGCTTTTTGATTGACAGATTACGCTTTGCCCTGATTGAAAAGTGTTACATTTCAGCTCTATTTAGAATTGCGGCTTACTATGTGAGCGGTAAGAAATTGCATTATTTATTAAAGTGACTTATAAGAGAAAAGCATAATCATGATCTGAAAGGTGCTAGTTTGTCACAGATTCCACTAACATTTTCTAATGTTTAGTATTTGATCATAGCTCAGTATTCTGTAATCAGTCAGCGCGAGTTATGTTGGATCAATAGGAGGTGCAAGCAAGTCACTGCCATTTGGTGGGATTGACATCATTTTAGTTGGTGATTTAGGTAAACTCCCTCCTGTTAATGGCCAAGTCCTGTACCATCGTAATTTCTTTATCGAACTTAACTCTGAAGGATTTTTGGTACTCTTTGTTTTAAACAGTAATTGAGCTAACACTTAATGAAAGAGTATCTGGAAACAACTTGAATAATGTTACTTTTTTAAATTTATTTTGTAATATCAGGGATGGTAAATCAGCTATTGACGATTGGAATACTCTGGTAACGCGCAATGTTGTAGCAATCGTAAAATTGTAGCAATATAAATTGTTTTCTGATGCCCTAAAATTATATGGTAATAAAAACGTAGCTGGGGATAACTATGTGGCATTAAAAAACTTAGTAAACCTATTGCTAACAAAAAAGCACTTCATAACAAGGCATCAACAGCTAAATTCTCAGCTGATGGTATCTCTCTATGTTTATATATTTAGCAGTAGGAACCAGAATTATGGTAACTACAAATCTTTGGACTGAAGTAAGTTTGTGCAACAGTTCCCTGGGAACAGTTCATAACATAGTGTATGGACCTGTGGATTCCTTTCCTGTAGCTATTCTTGTGCGGTTTGATTCTTATTCTGGGCAAGGTACTGTTCAAAATGATATAGTACTAATTCTACCTTGGTCTAGCACTTAAGGGTCATGTGGATAAGACTTTGAAAGGACATAGTTTCCTTTGAAATTAGCATGGAAATCTCAAGGTTTGACTCTTCTAAGAGCATGGGTTGATTTAGGAAGCAGTGAAAAGTCGTCTGGGTTGTCATATGGTGCATTTTCCACAGTCAGAAAATTAGAGGATCTTGTGGTCGAGTCAATGAGTTATGATCGTCTATTATCTATCTGCAAAAGCACAAATTTTCAAAATCATTTATTAGAAGAGGATAGGTTACATAGTATTGCTGTTTGACATTTCCTATAACTTTAACATTACTTATTACTCAAATCTTAATTTAAATTTGTATCATGTTATCATGATCTATATAACATGGCTGTTATTTTTACTTATTACTTTTAGTGTCAGATATTACAAAGTTAAAGAAAACTTCTAAGAAAAGTAAGTGTGTACATTCACCTATTACTTAGACCATTTTTGTGCATTATTTAATGTCGAATATGTTTAGAGCAGAAATGTTTGACAAATTTGCGAATTGACATCTCATTCTCAAAATTAAATTTTCACAAACATTTTTAGATAAGTCATGGAACTAAATTTCATAAAAAACAGATATAAATCGTAATTGTAAAAACCACGTTTTGTTCAAATTTATGTGAGAACATCTTAATCTGTGTGTACGTTTAAGAAATTCAATATTTCTTTAGTTACCGGAAAGGCGTATTAGCGAATATAAATTCCCGAAAATATTTGAATTTAATTGCTTCAAGAAAATAAAGTCTCATGAAACATTTACGTATGGCTCTATATGCAAATTTGATCCATGGTCCCCAGAAGTGGAAGCAGTATTTTACTCGCATGCTGTGTATATGTTGAAAAATTTGTCATGTCACGTGTGTCCATTCTGTGAATGAATAAATTGAGAATAATCAATTTATCTAAATCACCTGATCTAGCTGACATACAACATATGAATTTATTTGAGGGCAGTGTTTAATCAAGGATTTACCGTAATGCTGCATTAAAGTTTCCAGAAAAAAAACCAAAAAAACCCTCATTCCTTGCAGAAATGTGCCCATCTAATCCTATGTCGAGTCTTAGGAAATCATATATTTTTCACTATATACATATGACTTTTTTCATTTAGTTATAAAACCAGAAAAGGTTAAAACTCATGCCAATAATTGCCTTACTGAAAAAGGTACAATGTTTTTTCTCATTTTTTTATAGCGTATAGAATTAATATGAATACTAGCTGTTTCCTGTAGAAGAATCCACTAATTTCTCATTTAATTCATGTAACAAATATAGGTCCATCAAAAAACAAACAATACAGCAGTTCGAATCTTACAATCTGTATTATTATATAAATGACCAAAATATTGAAGGTATCCAACACTTGCAGTATAATGTGACATTTAAAATCTAAATCTACTAATATTACTTGCTCTGACCCTCTGACAATGCAAATATTATTCGGAAAGAAGTTTACCAAAGCATTTCAAACTGCATCTTACCCATAAAATTTATATCACTCAAAATGTCACGTACAAAAAGAGCTGATCAATGTCAAAAATAAATCTTTGTCGATGCATATGTTAAATCAGTTAGTTTATTACAAACCCTGCCAAAAGTTGACACAAAATGTGAAAAATAAGCAATAAATTGTGCCCCTGGCAGAAATTTTTATTTAGGTTTAAAAAAATGGATTGGATAAATTATAATGCAACAAAACGTTTTTTTATATATTGCATACAGTCCTTCCTCACTAAACTTTAGACAAAATGTAAAAAAAAACAGTTTTTAAACCCAAAATTAATAAAAATCAGTCCTTTTAGCAACTTGCATGCTGTTTTACCATCAATAAGTTCTACACAAAATTTCAAATATCACATAGTATTCTGTCACAAATGTTCACATAAAATATATATAAAAAATAACAGCTTGTATAGTGTGAAACCAATTTGCAAATTTTTTTGGGGCTAATTAGTCAAATTTGAAATGCCAAAAAAAAGTTTGAGTCATATTGAGTCATGTTAAAACTACAACAATCAATCTAACAGTTCATTTTATGTCAATTTTTGCACCAAATTTGCAACACAAAATACAAATTCTAAATAATACTAAATTCTCTTATTTTGGTCCATTGCATGCCCACGGTCTCCCACAAAAGTTTAATCAAAATATAAAAGATGAGAGGTTAACGACAAAATCAAAGTTTGCAAAATTTAATTCTTTTGGTATATATATCTATTGCATATGCCCTCCAAAACAATATTTTAATCCAAAATGCAAAAAAAAACAGTTTGCAACAAAAATCAGTTATTTCGATGATATTGCATACTCCCCACAAAAGCTTCACAAAGTGTAAAAAAAAGAATGTTTGTAGGAATAATATACTTCTGCTTCAACAAATATTCTTTGACTTTTTGCATGTTGTCTTTACCCATTAAATCTTACCCAAAATTTTAAAAAACTGCGATTTGGAACGCATCAAATTTAAATAGAGAAGGATCAGTCATTTCGTCATGTTGTACAGAGTGCTCGCAGGTAAGAATTTACACAAAATATAGATGTTCACCTTAAAGTTTCACAAGGCACAGCCTGTAAATTAAAAACAATTAAGATCAGGTATTTTGGTCTATTTCATACCATCCTGTCCCAAAGAATTTATATAAAATGTGAAAATGGAGTGGTAAAACAGAAATTCCCATTTTTTTATATGCATATTGTATATGCCTTCTGCAACAACAAGTTAATCCAAAATGTCAAAAAGAAGAAAAAATAGTTTACAAAGAGTATAAAACCGAAATCAACAACGTAGCTCTTTTGGTGTATTGAAAATGGCCATATGCACAAAGGTTTACACTAAATGTAAAAAAAAACGGTTGTGTTCTACATCAACAAACGTCAGTTATTTTAGCATGCTGATTTATGTCTTTGCCCACAAACTCTTACATGAAAATGTCAAAACCATAAATTGGAAGAAATTAAATTTACATTTTAAAAATAAGTAATTTCTGTACTTTATTTTTAGAAATTTTTGCAGGAAAAGAACTTCGCAAGCCAAGAAAAGAATCAGGAAAATGTTTAAAATTTTCAGGGTTAATAACGTTTGATGGATTTTGTGGGAATTTTACATTTTTGTATATATAATGTCAGTTGAATTTCTCATTTTAATATAAAAACAGGAATGGCTTGCAAGGTGTAAAGTCAAATTCTACAAAAACTAATTCTTTCCGTATATTGCATGATCCTTTTGCCACAAAGGTTAACATAAATTTTTAAAAAAAAAACACAACAGTTTGTATATATTATATACACTATGTATATAAATGGAAATTCACCCCAGACATTCCTGTACATTTTTTACACAAAATGTAAAAAATGTAAATCCTTCCCCCGCCTAAAAATAAATAATAAATAATCATGTAAATCCCATGTAAATACTGCAACAAAATCAAAAAATGTGAAAAAGCTACGTAAATTTTCCCCATAATGTCAAAAACCGCTGTCAAATAAGAATTACAAAAACACAAGTTTTTTCGGTGTTAACATTAGTAACATTAAATAACACGAAATGTCATAAACAAAAACATTTGAGTCAGAACATATAGAACAACAAAATTTAGTACACTTAACCTACCAGAATTACTACATGTTAAATAAAAATCGTTTTGTCATATTGCATGCAACCGATGTAAGTTTAGTTACACAAAATGTGAAAAATACAGTATATATATTTGCATAAAAAAGAGTCCTTAAACTATTCTTAAATATTATATAATACTTTTTTAAAAGGTGTTGTGGCTTGTTATATCTTCTAATTTAAGCTTAAAAGGTCAAGTCAAATAAGTTACAGCGATATTCCTAGCAAAGATCACTAAGATAAATACGGTAGCTAGCTTACATGTAAAAAGCAACATAAAACTCACAGGTTAGCTAGGTACTGGGAATCTTAAGTTTGAAGCTAACATTAGCTAGCTACAGCAGCTAATAGCTGGTCAGTTAAATATAAACTGGAGACTTAGCTAGGTATAAAGAACATGGCTACATATTTATAAATTCTTAGCTAGCTAGCTAGTTGTTGTTGGTGTTGCTGGCTTTATGATGCTAGCTAACAAACATGTCTCGCATCAATAATATCATCAAAACTGAAAAAAACATAAACAAACCTTACAGAAACCTTTCTATACTTCATTTATATACCATGCCCCTTTTTAAATGTTTTTGTAAAGATTTATTTTGAAGGAAAGAGTAGACAAATGCTTAAAAAGAACAGCTTTTCTCGTGGAAACCTGAGGATTGGTGAAATTCACTCATGCTTGGGATCTGGTGCGGGCCCTAGCCTAGTTAACTAAGCTTTCTTCTTCGAGTTGATAAAATGAGTTTCTCTCAAACTAAAGCTTAGACGCAAACGAATGACTCAGCGGAAACCCCGAGTTTAAATTGGACAATGTGACTAATCGCTTCGGAGGCCATTTTAACTTATCTGTGAGTTGTTTACCAAGCTTGGCCACATCTTACTCTGGTAAAAACTTTATAGTTTACTAATGTTTGTTAGGGTGAGTGAAACCACTCGCTGGAATATTCGGATGAAAAGGGCTTTCCCCGACATGGACCACGTGAGCAAAGAACAATAGAATTAGCCAATCAAAAAGCGCGGCCAGATTTTGGCCGCAGAAAAAACGTTTGAGACCCAGCGTAATTTTTCCCACCTTAACTACTCCGATTTCCCGGTGGAAAGAAAAATTACGCTGGGTCTCCTGGCTAGTGCGGGTCCTTGAATAAGCATCACCTGCCTCCTGCAAGACACCAGGTATACCCAAAAAGATTTCTGATCGTGATAGACTCAATCGTGTAGCAAATCTATTTTGCTCGCACTGTTCTGCCCAATCTTAGGACGCTGCCCAATCTTTGGACATTCACAAGATTGGGCAAAAGATCATGTTAGGCCCATCTTCGGACGCCTTTTAGATTTTAAGGAAGGGATGTGCCACACGAGCTCTGTTGTTTGCAAGACCCAACAAACATTCTCAGGCACATTATAAAACATCACATTTTGGGTACTGTTGAATTGACCGGGCCAGTTTTTTTACACAGTAGAGTGAAAATCGTAGCTAGTTAGGTAGCTGAGAGCTCGTGTTATATATTTAGCATTTATTATACAGCTTGTAGTGGCTAAATTTTAAAAATAAAATTTTTATATTTATGAAGAATCAGAAAAATCGTATACAACCATATTATTAGTTAACTAGCTGGTAATTTCATTGGATGAGATGTTTAGCCAGCTAGCGAGCTAGCTAATATGGTTGAGTAGTTTCAAATTTTTTTAAACACGTATAATACATGGTATAAATTTTTGGCCTTTTGATTTTCCAAGAAAAGTTAAAGTTCCTTTTAAGAGGTAGAGTCTAAAATTTTTATTGTTCTGTTTGTCTTCCACAATTGTTCTAAGTTTGGGCATGTACGTCCATAGATTGGGCAGACCAGTCTTAAGACTGGCCACCCAATTGTCACTGTCGGAAGATTGGCCTGGCCAGTCTTAAGACGGGGCGCGTTCCAAGATTGGGCAGAACAGCACCGTTCTTGTTTCCATAAGAATGAAAATTATAAAGTACACGCACAATGATAAACTCGACCAGTTAAGTCTTAAAATTTAAATTCTAGAGGTTTTGCTCCTCTAAAGAATATGCTCATATAAAGGAACACAATTCCTCCTTTTTCCAAGGAGATAATTGGCACAAAAATTGAACAAACAAACAGACAGAGAGAGTAGGACAGGACTTCTGTAAAGGGTACAAGGGTTTCGACTCATATTCCTGAACCAAGGTACCCAAAATGTCTAGCTGAGTCACCTCAAAAGAGGTCTGCGAACAGTCTTCAGCAGGAACTAGACATTTCTTTCATCCATAACTTTTCATCTGTCCTACTCTGTACAATCTTGTGTGACTGGGGTAAGAAGTGGAGTCGTCACTCTCCAAAGATAGGACCTGGTACAGTCAAACCCCCTTGCTGGCGTAATTTTTATTTGTTTTTCGCTTTTATTTTGACTGGGTAATAAGTGGAGTCGTCACTCTCCAAAGACAAGACTACAAAAAAAAAATAGAAAAATAAAAAAAATAAAAATAAAAAATAAAAATAAAATAAGGATAGTCAAACCCCCTTGCTGACATAAACCGGAAGTTGTGGTGCTAACTGCAATTTACCTAAGCTCTTCAAGGAAAAGGATGTAAGGTTGTACACCATTAAGCAAGCTTTGTTTGCAAGGGACCACTGCTCTGTCGTTGCAATGAAACCACTTACCATGCACTTGGTTATAAGCAACAGTAGTGTAATGGCCATTGTTCAAATTTCCAGAGTGGTTAATTACAGCCCTTAAGTTGTAGTGCTTGCGACAAGAGACTTCACTGTCTACAGTGATAGGTATAGAAACGGTGCCCGGGTAAGATGTGACAGGAGAACAAACCTTAGACACAAGACCTTTGTTATAGGCAAAGCGCTTTAATTGCAAAACCAAAATTGAACTGCACTCTGCGACCTCTTTTTCAACTGTTGCAGTTTGGTAACTATTGCAGTAGTGACAGAAGTACGAGTTGACACCTGACAATTCTTCGCTCTCCAAAAAGGTATCTATTGAAGATTGCACAGTCGATGTCAAGGGCAGTTGAAGAAATGGACTTACTTGCTCAGAGGTGCTAATATTATTGCAAGTGCTGCAAGTTGTGCAGATTTTCACACGAGTGTTGAATAATCTACCAAAGAAAGGAAAGGCTAAGGACAACTCTGGTATGAGATACTCGAGAATCTCTAGGGCATCTTGCTGAGAGAACGGATTAAAAGCAGCGCCCCTTGCATTAGAAACATGGCCTTTTAATGCATTTAGAAATGAAGAAGGGTTCACTGGAACCTTGGAGGAGGATAATTTGCGTAGAATACTTACAAAACTTTTACCTATCGCCATATTGGAATCATTTGCAGAGATGGCTGTGGCGACTGCGGGTAACACATAAAAACATTGCAAGATGGAATTGATGTAACATGTGTTGCCCAAATTTAGCAAGCCGCTGTTGCTGCCTAGTGATTCTTGTGCAGGCAAGGTAGTGGAGCTCTTTGTTACGCCCTGGGGATTCGTGTCCTTAAAGCTAGTGGTCGAAGTTGCTTGTGACTTGGATGATTTCTTTGAAACAGTTGGTATCAATTGAGCGGTATGCTGTGGATCCCTACCAGGATGAATCCAAGACAAAGAATCTCGAGATAGCCAGATGTAAAACGACGATCGCATAGATGACTCAGTAAGAGATTTCAGAGTGGAACGCACAGACATGTTAGAAAAGCCGAGGCGACGGAGGCAGATTCTAACTGTTTCGGAACAAAATCCCCTAGCTCCTACTTCAACAGCAAAGAAATGCACAGACCAATTGTTTAATCTCATGACGGAACAAAGTGACGAGTATTTATCAACCTTAACTCCATGCCAAGTCTCCATGTTCTCTTCGCATGGGCAAGTTAATTCAAGGATAATTACAGTTTTGGTCATGGCAGAAGTTAAAAGTATGTCCGGACGAAGTTGAGTTACAGCAAGATAAGGTGGTACTATTAAGGTTGAATCTAAGTCTGACAATAATCTCCAATCGGAGGCCAGGTGAAGGATTCCTTGAATTTTCGAACGCTTTTTGGTGGGAAGACGTTTACCAGCTGGAACAAAGGATATTTTATGACATCTAGATGGTTTTGCTGGCTCATAATCGGATAAGAACTTCTGAATGGCTGTCACTAACACACGTAGAACAGTATCGTGGCGGTACGTAAATCTACCTTGTGAAAGGGCTAATTTACAAGCGCCTAAAATGTGGGACACGTTACAAGAGGGTTTTTTACATAGGGTGCAACTTTTGTCATTTTGAATTCCCCACTTGACAAGATTTGTAGGAGAAGGAAGCGTGTCATAGGTTGCGCCGATGCAAAACGAAGATAAACTTTGCGGCAGAGACAGTAGGTTCTTCCAAGAAAGATCGTATTTAATAAACGAGCACCACTTAGTCCAGTTACCTTGGACATGAAGCTGAACGGCTCGAGCATAATAGATGTCTTCCTCATTGTCCTGCACAACATCTGATACAAGTTTGCGGTAAGAATGGGTACCAATTGGTGGGACACTCTTATGGCTTACCAGTCCCAAGCCTGCTCTACCAAACTGGTGGAAACCAAGTATTTTCTTGAACTCGAGTTGACTCTCTGCTGATTTTACTGTCTGATCTACCTTCCAGTGTCCAGCCTTTAAGTCTGGAGGAGAGTCTGAGACTAGAGGATCAGCCGAATCTCGCAGGAGAAGATGACCGCTGATCTTAGCAGATTTTAGTACAGAGGATAGACTTTTTAAAGGTAAAGGGCATGGCGATGAAGCGGAATACAAACTTATGTTAGAAATAGAGTGATGGAGTCTCAGCCACTTTCTTATGAAGAAAGAAAACTTTTGTTCTAGTGAAACAATACGAGATATCGGAACTTCGTAAATTAAAAAAGGCCATCGTATTCGGGGAATTAGAAGATGATGCAAAAACCACACTTTGTGAATGCCTCTATGGGAAGAATTATCTATGAGTTTGACTTGCTCTACAGCGTTAACAATAACCTGTTGGACAACAGCTGAATCTGACAATGTTGAATTTATCGTCCGGCCAAGAAACTTAACTGGGTTTGCGTGAATAGATGGGATTGGTTCTTGCAGGACACAAAAAGGAGACTGATCTAAAACTTTTCCATTAGCTATAACAATGCTTCGTGATTTTGAAGGTCTAAAGCCCATTCCAGCCCAATGAAGGGCTGTTACACAACGATCCAACAAGTTCTGAGTTTGAGGGACACTTGAAGACATTAAAAATATGTCATCCATAAAGGCCTTAACCGGAGGATGGTCTGAATCGCCAGGCGAAACACAACTTTTTAACTCTTCTTCGGCGCACACATATTCAATGATTACATTTATAGCTGCCAAAAATAGTATGATTGATAATGTACATCCAATAAAAATACCTCTAAAGTGTTGGTGCCAGCTGGATGAGGCTGTAAAAGAGAATGACTTGCTCCAGAGGCTGCCATAGTAGGCGTTAATAAGCCTTATCCAAGACTCGTAGAATAGAATTAGACAAAAAATGTATTTTCAGCCTTATAACAAGTATATACAATGGTTAAAAACAAATTATACAATCGGCTGAGGGACATTAGAAATATCCTAGGGTCCAAGATGTAAGGAATGATTACCGGATATATTACGGGCACACAAAGAATCTGCATTGTAAATCTTATAGTTGATTGTGAGATAACAAAACAGCAAGCTGTAATGATGGAACTAGTCTACTGACTCTTTTGTTTTTGAATTGTGGAGGTTACACCCTCTAGAGATCTATATTCAGTGCAAGATCTTCTTTTTTACAAGGATAGTCTGCAGAATCAAGGTAATTGAACTAAAGACCCCTCTATATACATTACATCACAAACACCTACTGACAGTTACAAATTGCTATACAACATAGAAAGAAACAAATAAATATAAATATAAATATAAAACTATAAATAAGAGCAGACAACCACCCATGCGCCAGGACTTGTGAAACTGGCCGTAGCTTTCCACATGTGTTACGGGATCCCAACACTCAGCCTTACACAGGTGATTGACGCTTGGGACCAGCCCATGTCAGGACCAGCCTAAAGTTACTGGGGTAAAATGCGTGGGCGTAAATCCACGAAGACCCGAAAAAGAAATTTCAAATCCCCTTGCAAAGCTTCTTATAACAATAACTGTGGGTACATCAGGATCGTTAACCGTGTAGACAAAGTGAGCAAACTTGGCCTCCCTAATGGACTGGGGTTAAAAGTGGGGCAGTCACACCCAAAGACAAGACAGATTGTCAAACCCCCTTGCTTAGCTTCTTTTAATTACTCTGTAAGAGAGTGGAGAGTGAGCAAACTCCTGAATTACGGTAGGCTGCTGGTGAAAATAACAGCCGGGGTAATAAAACCGCTAGGAAAAGAAATCCTCCCCCTTTTGCAACACATACACTGTTGAGTTATTTATATCAGACGGCTTAACCTTAACTACTGCCCTGTCATCCCATTTCAACCACTCGTCTACATTCCGATCTTTAATAAATGCCCAACCAAAACAAAATAAAAATTTAGTCAGCAAGGGGGTTTGACTGCACTGGTCCTATCTTTGGAGAGTGACGACTCCACTTCTTACCCCAGTCACACAAGATTGTACAGAGTAGGACAGATGAAAAGATGTCTAGTTCCTGCTGAAGACTGTTCTTTAAATTTTAAGACTTAACTGGTCGAGTTTATCATTGTGCGTGCACTTTGTAACTTTCATTCTTGACCTGCTGCTAGTGTGCCTGAATGATTTATAGTTGCCACTAGTTTGTATTTGTTGGTAAAAGATACATCATCTGCAGGATGTGAAGGTACCTCCAATATGTTGCCAGAGTGAGAGATACAATTAACAAATTGGTTGTTTTTTACTGATCTTCCCTCGACACAGGTAAATCTTTTTAGTTGGAGAATCAACAAATCTCCACACTGACTAAAAGCTGTCTCTCTTGTACTATCCTGGAGGGAAGAACACTGTGGACAAAGCCACATGTCATTGCCAGTCAGCTCTTCGGGTCGGAAAAACAAGTGAAAGGAGTTTGCAACGCTACTTGAGGTAGCAAGTGGCACAATAGTCATCCTCTCCTCCCTACTAGATGAAAAGAGACACTAATTGCTTGTCATGGTCGGTGTTAAAATATTAGTAATGCTATTGTTTGCAATAACCGACGGTCCTGTTAATTCATCCAAGATGTGTAAAAGTATCTCTGGAACGTCCTGTTGGGTGTTAATATTAAATGGAGCGCCCCTGATGCTTGAAATCTTAGACTGCAAAGCTCTGAGAAAGTTGGAGGGGTCTATAGCAGAGCGTGATTTATACAGCAGAGATAAGTTCAGTAAAACTGACTTGGAGAGAGGAGAAACATAAGAGGACTCAGATGCACATTGTGACCAAAGTGTAGGAGTTACAGTTAAAGCTTGCAAAATAGAATTGGCGTAGCACGTATTACCTTTATTTATAAGCCCTGCATGTAAAGTTATTGAAGCAGTCTTGTGGGTAGGCAAATCTGGGAAAGGCTTTTCAGACGGGTTGCTCTTACAGTAAGTTCGGTTTTGTTTCTGTGGCAAGGTTTTTGTTTTTGGCATTTGAGAATCAGGCCCCGTTGGTGTGGAGGATATGGAGATAAGTCCATCTTGATTCCATTCACTTGAATTTCTTGCAATCCAAATACAAAAAGAGGATTTCATACATACATCAGCAAGGTTACGCGCAGCACGGAAAGTTTTGTTGTTGTTCAACCCTAATCTTTTTAAACACAGTGACACTGATCGTGAGCAATAACCTCGAGCACCTACTTCAATTGCGAAAATATCTACATTCCATCCGTTCTGTTTAATAATTTCAACTAAGGGTGAATACTTTGAAAGCTTCTTTGAATGCCATATTTCCATATTTTCCTCACATGGACAGGTAAGCTCTATCAAAATTACACGTTTACTGTTGTTAGAGTACATGACAAGATCTGGTCTAAGCGATGTTATTGCGATATGACCAGGGAAAACGAATCCACCTTTTAAGTCAGAAAGAAGCAATAAATCGGAGGCAAGATGTAAGAGACCTATGGGCTTAGACTTTTTACTAGGAGGACGAGCACCTGCTTTAACAAATTTGATGTTATTTAGTTGCTTTACCGGGGAAGAGATAGAAGTAGTAAACTCAGTAAGAAGCTCTAAAAGTAGACGCAAAACAGAATCGTGGCGAAATGTAAACCGACCCTGTGTAAGGGCAGTTTTGCAGCCACCTAAGACGTGGGCTATGGTGCACACTTGCTTACCGCACAAGAAACAGGAGGATTTAGTGCACAAACGCCACCTCTTCAAATTACTTGGTGATGGGAGAACATCGTAAGTGGAGCCTAAACAAAAAGCAAGCAAGTTTGGCGGCATGCCCAAGGATTTCCAGGAGAGATCGTTTTTAATGTAATTCTCCCATCTGGTCCAGCATAGCCTTGCTTATATGGTCTTCTGCATCGATGTCTCTGGCAGTTTCTGTTACCAATCTTCTGTAAGGGTAACATCCCTTGAATGTGGGTACTTTAGGGTTGGGATGCATACCTAAGCCACTTTTACCATGTTGAGGTGAACCTATCATGGATCTAACCTTCATTTCAGCTTCAGCCGTCCTAACTGTGCCCAATACACTCCATTTACCCGCCTTTAATATTGGCAAGCCTGCTGAAACCAATGGGTCCTTCGAATCCCTTAGGAGCAAGTGTCCACTGATTTTAGATGACTTTAGTATGGAAGTTAGACTTTTTATCGGTAACGGACAGGGTGTACATGACGCGCATAAACACAAATTGGTGGTGGAATGATGCAGATGAAGCCAATATATATCGCACATGGTAATAGGAAGGAAGCTTGAGTAGATTTGATGAAACGTGTAAGAATAGTAAGGGTACACATTGCAAATGTGTAAACTAGGCTATTCAGTACGTAAAGATAGGTGGAGGTTGTTGTCTGGGAGTGACGAGAAGTAAGGATATCAGGGAAGAAAAAAAAAGAAAACCCCCAAAAATATCAATACAAGATAACAAAGTCTAGTATGGGTCTTTGAGTAAACTAGTAAATTAGTAAAATAAAATAAAATATAAACAATAAGACGCGTAAAAACAAGTAAAATATATATAAACATTAAGATGCGTCAGAACAAGTGTTGGCCTAAATAAACAGTAAACAACTCAAAACAAAAACAATATATACCAAAAAACGACAAGAAGACTCTAAACCAGACCATGAAGGTACAACTTAAGGTCTCTTTTGAAAACGCTGGCACTAATATTTTTAATGTTATTAGGAATAGTACGATTCCATGTTCTAGTTCCTGAGTATATTAGAAAGTCTATCCCATAGCTGGTTCTCTGGTTTGGAGTATGCATTTTTAAGGATTGCATATCTGCTGCTCTGGCACTGAAGGTTGCTCCATGATTTTAAAAGATGTCTGAGATGCTGTTGGGTTGTAATTGATGAGTTACTTTCCACATTAATTTACCACTGCTTAACGCCAAGGTTAAAGCCTACAGGAGATTGATATAACATTCACAGATTGGAGACAGAGAAAAGACAACAAATACAAATGCGAGAGCAAGTTCTTCTGGTCCAAAGTAAACACAGAAAACAACACAAAAACTGTTCACTATATACAGGTTGGAGCAGGATCGCATGATCGTCTATGCGGTGAATGAACATAAACAACATTGTACATAACATAACACGTAAACATAATGGCAACGTTGCTACAAGGTTGGTGTGGTTTCTTCTCTTTCTCTTCTTGACATGACACTGGATAAGTGATAGTCCTTCAGGTATGCGGGGATGTTTCGGCTACGCTTTGTTCTGTTGGTCGGTAACAAGGATTCACAAATGTTTGTCCCCGGTTGTAGGGTGTGGCTATTGTCATCAGTTGGCGGTGTTGACAGTTCTTCAGGTATGACCGCTGGTTCAGGATGCGACATCTGGGCAGGATATGTGAAGGGTGTGGCTGGTCAAGTATCACTCACGAGACTAACAGCATCATCCTCATCTTCATCGGTGCATGGGAAGCGTTGCAAGTTTTCTTGATTGACCAGAGAGAAGTCACCAGGAACTAGGTAACAGTCAGATGGTTTGACTTTGATCGGGGGACATCGAAACTGGGTGTCGGTAAGCTTGCGAAGTGTCAAGTATGTGGGTTGAACATCACAGACATAGTATCGGTCACGACACTGGAGCTTGCTTCGATCACTGTAGATGTGGACCAGATCACCAATCCTTGCAGCGCACGGTGGTCAGCGAAGACAATTGGGAGCTTTGGCACGTTCACCTCGAAGGTGGTTGGCCTCCTGTTGTTGGTGTTGCAAAGTGATGAGTGCTTCATCTGAAGTGGTAATCTGACAGTTGTTGAACTGATCACGCTGCCAGAATATTTCTCGTGATGAGAGTCCCCTGGATCGGATCCGTGAGTTAAGGTGGTTAAAAGCAACAGTGAGAGACACATTGTCAACAGGATTACCAGCAGGGTCCACCTTTAACAACTCAATCTCCATTTCTTGAACAGCCCGCTCAGAAACGGGATTTTTATTTCTGTTCTTCCGATGACCAATTTCGACCGAAATGTTGTAAGTCTGTAGGATTGAATCATCGATGAGTGACTGGACTCCTGGTGCCATGTCAACATGGATGTTGGCAGGAGGTGCTTCTGAGGCTCTGAGTTGCAAGCAAAGTGAGATTATGGCATCGCGAAGTGTGTGGGCCCGTTCGTCTGGAATAAAACAAGCCAAGGTGTAGCAGGTAACATACCCCCTCAATTGGCGTTGTCGTCGGATAACGTCTGCTGCGAAAATGGTGCCAATTGCGCTAGGTGGAGGTGAAGATGTCTGTTCAGCTGCAGCTGTGGGAAAAGACTTCAGAGATGCACATGTGTAGCAGTTGTGGGTCATGTTGTCAATGGCGTGATCCATATTGAGAGCATAGAAATATCGTTGCATCAATTGTTTCATCTGCTGACAAGTTGGATGGCTGAGCTTGATGTGGATAGCAGTTAGTAAGGCAGGAAGTGCTAGGCGAGGAACGACAATGCGCTCTTGATTTGCACCAAACGTAGTTTCCTGACGGACAACGAGCAGGCCATCACGAGCAATAGAAGTGACTTAAAGGTAACGTTGGACATCTTTGATGCTGGTTGCTTTTTTAGAGGGTTGAGTGCCTTGCATGAGATGGGCATGAGTTCAACGGAGGTCTGCATCTTCCTGTTGGGTGACTTTCTGCTGGACCGTGTAAGAAATGGCAACTTAACAGATCCAGACGTGACATCTTGAACAGTGATGGAGCGCACAGCAGATTCTTCGATGGTGGCAATGTACTGGCAAATTTGGCAGCTTTCATCGGTGCAGGCGGGAGCGTTTCGACAGGTGAAGTCAGATTGCTGGTTAGCGGAGCCACTGAGATGACGAATGGAGAGTTGGTATCTACTGGCTGCAGTAAGAAGTGTTGTTAAGCGAGAACTGGTAGAAAATTCCCCTCGACTGAGCTTCTGATATGCCTGAACACATGGCTTGCTATCAGTGAGAATGCAGGTTCGATGGTGTGATTGTATGATGTAAGGTGCAAAATGGCGAATAATGCTGCAATGCAGAGGGCCTGAAGCTCACATGGTTGCCAATCGACTTGACGTTTACGTAACTTTGCACTAAAGAAGCCTAAAAGTTTCGGCTTGTCGTCACCACGGGTGATGTATGAGGTCGCACCAAGACCATGTGCTTTGACAGCGCCATCACTTACTATCCAAAGCTGATCAGTTGGTTGAGGAAGATGGATTGTCTTAGTAGAGTTCAGTGCATTTTTCACAGCTGAGAACACGACATGGGATGGTTCATTCCATTGGATGGTGTCAGCAGATTGATGACCTGCGGTCATATCTTCCAAAGGACCGAGTATGCGTGCACAATTAGGAAGGACCCGGGAAAGGATTTTAACAGCACCAATAAAGGAGCGTAGTCCTTTGACAGTTTTCGGTGGTTCGCAGGTAGTTAATGCAGAGATGTGTTTGCTAGCACTGATAGTACCTTCAGACCATGTCCATCCCAGAATGGAAGTGGTCTGGTGGGCAACAACTGTTTTTGATGGTGATAATCTGAGGTTGCACCTTTGTAGGGAGTTGAGTACTTTTTCCCAGTTCGTGAAAAGTTCATCAGGAGAGTATCCGCCACAATAAAGATCATCAGCTATCTCTGCGACTATACCTTGTTGGATCAGGTGGCCAAGTACGGCAGACATAAGCTCCTCTAATCGTATCTGAGAAAAGGTCACGTGATATTACTTAAAATTACCCATGGATCACATGGCTAAAACTGTACACCAAGTTGCCCTCAACCGGAATCCCCGTTAGGCTATCCTTAAAAATATCAAAAGCACTCCATCGCGGTATTTAAAAAAAACACCTTGTCTCGCTTAATTAAACATTTTTACAGCAGAATGACCAGATTAAACTACTGGGCAACCCACTGCAAAAAAAAATCCGACGAAAAATCAATGATTTGGTGTATAGTTGGGGCGAAAATCCTATAACCCTGCGCTGGCACGCACTCCGCTTTGCTCCGCAAAAATTAATATAAAGCTGAAACTTGGTACAGAGGTAGGTTATAGTGTTAGGATTCACAGAAAAAAAGCCCCATTGACTGAGTCCCGGCAACTCCCAAAATTGGGCAAATTTCATAATAGCGGTTTTACGATTTTTCAAAATATCATCATGTTAGAAAGGAAACATCGTTAGAAAGGAAATTTCATGCTGAGCAATATTTTCTTTGGAAGTAAGGGTTGAAAATGATCATAAAAGAAAGTATTGCTGCTTATTGTGCAATGGTTTATTGTAATCCAATCGTTTACAGAAATCAAGGTTAAAAAAGATCTTCAAAAGCATTTCTTTCTTCGTCATGTCCATCAGTCTAGTCGTCACTAACATCGATTCTCACATAAACATCCTAAAAATACAAATATGGGCACATTTAATGTAGTAAAATTAACTTACCGCCTTTCAACGCATTTTTTTTACATGAACAAATGTTGGTTCCGCATGTGTTCTTTGAAGTATAGATTTACAATTACATCTGATGACTTTTAGTATATTAGGTGGTGCTACGTCTTTGTCCGTTGGTATTGGTCCTAATACATCTTCTTCAAGCTTCCATCCCCAAGATGTTGGATCCAAATTCCATCTTTCGTCCAACATTTTCCATTCAATGATTTGTAGGTGTATTCGTAAACCATGAAAGTATGCGACTCTTTCTGATGGTGCTAGCTTCTCTGGTTCAATGATACCATCGGAAAACATTTGGCAATATTTCGAATACCTAAAATATCAATGTTTATAATTAAATAATTATACACAATGCGACTATAAATCGATTAAATTAACAGCTACCTCATCTTTCTTAATGAAGAATTTTTTGATCCATTATACTATCTCAACAAATATCTTCATTGCAGCTTCTCCAACCTCTTCCTCCGTTGCCCAATAATCTATCTATATTATAATACCCGTATACGTCTGTCTGTCACGCAAAATGGTAGCTTAGCTGCGCAAGTAGCGAGACGCACCTAATGCGGTATAAAAAGGATGGGCGAACCCGTGGATTTTTCCACGGGGCACCGACTAGTCTGTCAAAATCTCTGAAGCAGATTGAATTGCTTTTGATTTCCGAACAATTTTCATAAAATTTGGTTTTCCTTTTCCTAAAATGGACGATGTCTAGTCATGAACAAAGAGAAGATGGTCTTTCAATGCGATTGTTTTAACTGCTTCTTTAATGCTCCAACACTTTCTTCCTCGCTCTTGAAGAAAATATATATCTAGGAGTTTGTCTTTCCAATGATAAAGTAACATAATCGCAACATATGTGTCATCAGCTATGTCAATCGTATTGGAATTTTTTGCCAATTCTAATGCTGTTGACACTATCTTTGTGTCTGTGTCACCTCTACATATATGCACCACCTGTCCATCTCTTGTGAGGAAATCTGATAAAAGTGAAATTAACTGACTTTTGTTGTGAGCTTCGACAGAAACCATTCCTTAGAATATGGAGCTTCATTGTCTTGTTTTACAACAATATCAAAGAACCAAGTACCTCCGTTCGCCTCCTGTCAAGATCTGTGTGGTTTGAAGTAATTACATTTAATTGTAAACCACAACAAATATCAAATGACATAATTTTTTGACTTGGCATTGACAAAATTATCATTCGAACCTTGCGTTGACACTTACTTGGGTAAAAAGAGCAAGAAAAATCACCGGGGAGTTAGTTTCATTCAGTTTTATGCATTTACAACAAAATAGCTCTGATGTTGCTAATGGTTCACCTAGTTTTTAGGCATATGCGGACCGATAGGACCAAGCTCGACAGCGTTTAAATGCCGTATGAATGACGTCACACTGGGAGAATTTGGCACGGAAAAATACCGCCGTGAAGGAGCCCATTCTAACCCTGCCAACGTTTATGTCAATATCAGACTCCTTTAATTATCTTTTCCAACCTCAACATCTTTTAGGCGACGACAAGTGGTATTGTCCCCAGTGCTCGTCACATCGGGAAGCAACAGTTGAGACGAAAATATCAAATTGTGGAAGTGTTCTAGTTGTCCAATTGCTAAGATACACATCTCTAAATGGGTCATCGTTTAAAGACAACAGGTTGGTTTCGTGCCTTCCAAAGAAACATCGCGTCTTGAAAGTACCATCCCATCCATCTGAGGATGTATGTTTCAAAAGCACATTCAATTTAATTGCCACCATCAACCACTCCGGCACTCTAAGGGCAGACCATTACTTGGCTTAAGTGTGACGACCGTGTCATTACTACGGTTGATAGTTGAGCGAAATTATGCAAGAATTAGTAAGTTTGTATCACGCCGTCACGGTTTTAATTAACCAATCGATACACACGGAGAATGTCGTACGGAATACAAACAAAACGCTCGTACTACGGTTGATTTGAGCGAAATAATGCAAGAATTAGTTAGTTTGTATCACGCCGTCACGGTTTTAATTAACCAAACCTTACACACATAGAATGTCGTACGGAATACAAACAAAAGGCTCGTACTACGGTTGATATTTGAGCGAAATTATGCAAGAATTAGTTAAGTTTGTATCAGGCCGTCACTGTTTTAATTAACCAATCCATACACACAGTAAATGTCGTACGGAATACAAACAAAAGGCTCGTACTGCTGTTGATTTGAGCGAAATAATGCAAGAATTAGTTAGTTTGTATCACGCCGTCACGGTTTTAATTAACCAATCCGTACACACAGAGAATGTCTGTATATCCGTCTCAAAACAAATACCTGTCGATGACAAAAAAATTCATAGAACTAAGATTCATAGACAGTTTCAAGTTTATGACATCATCCCTGGACAAACTATCTAGCAATTTCACGGAATACAAAATAGCTTCAAGCCATTATGAAGGTAAGCAGCTGGATTGGATAACAAAAAAGGTGTTTATCCAGAATGTTTTTCATATAGTTTACTATAAAATTCTTCGATAGGTGGTAATGACTTCTCGTTGAATCTATCGAAGCTATCCATATAATCGTCTGGATAAACACCTTTTTTGTTATCTAACTGAGGAAGATTATCAGCATGCAAAGAATGTATGGGAAACGTTCAACATTTCGAACACGACTTATATCTAAAATATGATGTTCTACTACTAGCCGACGTATTCGAGAATTTCCGAAACATATGCATTAAAAATTGCGAACTAGATCCATCCTGGTATTACACAGCACCTGGTTTATCATGGGACGCTCTACTTAAATCGACAGATATAGAACTAGAACTATTATCCAATGTCGATATGTTACTATTCTTCGAAAAATCAATAAGAGGAGGTGTATCAATGATATCAAACAGATACTCAAAAGTCAACAACAAATACATGAAAGAAGGCTATAACGCAGAAGAACCATCAAAATACCTGATGTATCTAGATGCTAATAACCTATATGGATGGGCTACGTTGGAACCACTACCCACAGGAACATTCAAATGGATGAAGGAACACGAAATACAAAACAAAAACTACGAAACTGAAAAAGAAGGATACATACTCGAGGTAGATCTAGAATATCCCAAAGAACTACATGACCTTCACAACGATTATCCACTCGCACTGAAAGAATGGAGGTAAACAAGATAGAAAAGTTAATCCCGAACTTGAAATCGAAAACAAAATACATGCTCCACTATAACAGTCTAAAATCGGTCTAGGACTAAAACTGACAAAAATACATCGAGGAATCAGGTTCAAAAAATCGCCTTGGATGAAATCATATATCGATAAAAACACTCAACTAAGAACAAAAGCCAATAACGAGACTTCTTCAAACTCATGAACAATTCGGTGTTCGGTAAGACAATGGAAACATCAGAAACCGGGTTAACATAGTCCTATCTAACAACCACGACAAAACAGTAAAACTTTGCTCAAAACCTAATTACATTCAGCGAGAACCTAGTTGCTATCCACGTATTTCAAACAAAAATAACATTCAACAAACCCGTCTACGTTGGAGCGTGTATCTTAGACATATCAAAATCGTTAATGTGTGACTTTCACTACAACGTGATAAAAAAGAAATACGGCGATAGGGCAAAGTTGTTATTCACCGACACCGATTCTCTTTGTTATGAAATCCAAACAGATGACGTGTATCACGATTTATTGGAAGATAAAGACCTTTTTGATTTCTCCAATTACGACAAGGACAAAACGACGACATAAACAAAACGGTGTTGGGAAAGTTTAAGGACGATTGTGGTGGAAAAGTTGTGAAACGGTTTAACGGTCTAATCAAAATTATATACATTTGAGGTTGATGAAAGTGAAAGTAAAAAGGCAAAGGAAATAACGAGAGCCGTCAGAGAACGACTAATATGTAATGCATATGAAGACTGTCTGTTAAAAGAAAAGGAAAACAGGCAGGAAATGAACGTCATCTAGAGCTATAAACATGAAATATACACAGAAACAGTAAACAAGATCGCCCTATGCTGGAACGATGATAAACGAATCATCAGAGACGACAAAATACATACATACGCCTATGGTCACCACGTTTCCTGATCACCAATAAACCATATTTTCATTAACTTTGCATGTAAATTAGCGATATCATGACCGGGAAGAACCTTGTGATGAACAAGAACTTCGTATATATCCCCACGAAACTGTCGTAACATACGCTGCCTTTCAGTATAATCCGGTGATGTTGAACCATAACCACCTCCAAGTTTAAATCCTTCCTCACTCATATATGTCTCACTAAACCAGTGCGATGTAAGTATGGGTACACCACCACTTGATACGCGTTCATTGGACAAATCAAACATAGACTTTTTACCTTTACGACTAAAGTAAAAACAGTTCTCTTACAATCATGAACATATGCTTTATTTTTCGTGATGTCTGGTGTTTGAAGTGTCGTCGTTATATTATTATTCATAAAAACAATATAGCCACCATGCCTTAAATATATTATAAAACCATTCTTCTGCGATATAAGTTCAGACATGTTACGGTCAGACAACAAAAAAGGACCTTCCCCCTTGAAATCCTCCTTGAGATATTTTTTGTAACAGCTTCTCATAATCAAGAGGAACATCATGTCGAAACACAATAGTTATCGTAAAATCAGTATTTGTTAAATCAATCACACGACTCGAGACGAACTTCATTACGTGATTCATTCATGCTTGTTGGTGTAATTCCATCGCTAGCAAAGGTCGGTCCTTAGTTATTGTATAATCCCTAACGGCCATACGAATAAACCCAAAATCTGTATTTTTCTTTCTTATCACTGAATCCTTAATAAAATCAATATTAGTTGGTGTGGGATTATCTTTGACAATCTTTAATACATCATCGGTATCAAGAGGTGTTGGATTATCAGCAATAATTTTTTTAACTTCATTAACATCCATCTTCACCGACATCTCACGATAAAGCTCCCTAAGTAACCCGTCATCCACCTTATGCCCATGATCAACAGCCATACGACCGGAATAAATCAACATTTTATTCCCTACATATTGTCCGGAATAATCTTTTTCTTGACAAGATACTCTTTTGTAAACATGGACACTGCAACAATCCCAACTAACTTCACGGAGTCACGGAAATCCACCTTACCTAAATCCGGTGTAGAGACCTTAAAAAGATTTTTTCAGCGACATCGCATAACCAATACTTAATCCACTAACAACGACAGCATGATAAACGTCATTCTTAATTTCCTTAACTTAAATTATTTTAATCAATCTCATGAACTGAGTTGGATTTTTTAGTTACAGAGACAGAAATGGAAACAGATTTCGACACCTCAACATTGCTACCACCACCTAAAATACCAAATACCTGCACACAAAATTAAAAAACAACCAAACCACCAGCTAAATACACACCGTAACCAAAATCCCTCTCATACTCTATCTCCTTCTTCTCAATATGTTCGACACTCCTCCTCAATATCTCCTCCTTTCTCTTCCGATTAAACTCAGCAAGCTTCTTCCCCTATTCCACCCTTTTCGGATTCTTTTATTTCCTCGTCACATGTTCTGTTTTCTGTTTGTTCCTTCTCCATTTTTATCACTCAAAGAATTTTTCAGATAATGTTTACCAGTTATAACACCAACACTAAAGGTGCTAGATAGGAACCAAACCTATAATACAAATCACACGTGACTCTCTGCAAAGCTGCATTTAAAAAAGGATCACTTTCTAAATCATTCTTCAGCTCACCAGCAAAATCATCCAAACAGTGCAATAAAGACCAATAATAGTTTTCCCCAACGATTTCACCATCAACGCCACCAACCTACACTCATATTGCGAATGAACTTTCTCAACATCAGCAACAGACAAAGCATTAATCTTTTCCTCTCTATAATACTTGCCGAGATATTGCTTGGAACCACCATTATTAACACATGTAATCAACCTTTTACGTTTTACAAAAATATCACCACCATCAACATTAATAAAACCTTCCATTATTTTTATTACACCCCGAAATTTCCAAAAAACATACAAAAACCCAACTAACAGCCCGACACTAACAAACAAATTCAAATACGTGGCCAGTTTTGATATATACCGGGTGCGTTTGTTATTTCGCGTCTTATTTGTTTTGGAGAAATTTTGATACAATTATGATCAATAGCTTTTTTACCTGATAATTGAAGTTTTTGTTCTGCTTCTTCAAGCTTTTTTTCAGTGACATATGATCTCTCCTTTCGAAAGTAGATCGTTGTATAAGAAAGGGTTACCGGAGTTTGGTTTCCAGAGAGTAATTGTTTCATTAAATTTCGCGAATACATTTTCAAGTATTAGCTTTGATATCATCAAATCATTGCTGCTGGAGTTATCATTGTAAAGATTTTGAAGATTCTATGGTGTTATTGTTTTGTTTTTATCAATTACCCTAACCTGGACAACTTTACCTACTTTCTCGGCAGTATTTTCAGTTGGCATAAGTCGTTTATAATTCCTGGTATAGGAATGGTAACAGGATCGGCGGCATCTTAATTTGTATGCCACGATTGTTTCCCAATCTTTACCAGTTACGTCTACTGGAAATTATATCATTATCCTGTTTTACATTACAACACAATTTAAGTTTTTTGGTCGCCGACTCAGTGACACAAGTGGCAAGTGTTTCGTGGCTACTTCCAGAGGACTCGGTTTTGGAAGAATGGCAAATACAACAAATCTTAGGAGATACAAGAGATTTTCCTGAAAGAAATGAAAAAAAGTTTAAAGTTTGTAGAGTTTAATGGCATGCAAATGTATAGTAGAATTTTTTCGAACCTGTATCTTTGCGACTAGTGGATGATCTAGGTGTCAACTGTGATCTCGCTCGTTTCTTCCCAACCTCTTTCATTGCCTTCTTGTGCTTCGATCACGGTCTCTTTGAGTCTTTTCCAGCGATCTTTTGTAAAATATATTAAATATCAGTAAACCAAAAGTTTGTTTTGACGAGGGAACACAGACAACACGAGGAGCTGTATTTGTTAAAAAATGCTATGTTACTAGCTTTAAGAGGGTAATTAATACTTCGAAACAGATTTTAAAGTCATTGTTGTTGCTTCGACCGGCTTTCTGTGCAATAAAGTTGTATGTTTCTATGCAAAATTTCGAAGGATGTTCAAAACGTTTGAAATTTATTTATTAGAAAACTTGAGTAAAAAGCAAGGTAAGTGCTTATATCGAAAACATTATGGATATCTAATATATGTAGGGAATATTTCTGTCATTTTCAGTTGTATTTATATGCCCTACCTTAATGCCATTAATTTTCGCGCGCCTTTTATTTTCACGCAGGAAAGGTGCGCGAAAATAAAAGGCGCGCGGAAAAGGCCTATTTTCGCGCACTCGGCTGCGCGAAAATTAAAGGGTGCGCGAATTAGTGAAAATCACTTTTTAGCTATTTCTAAGCCTTTGATAACTTCAAGAGATGGTCATTTTTTCATTTAAGTACTTTTCCGGTCGAAAGGCTTCATTAAGAACAACAGTAAAAGAGAGCTACTGAGTTTAACTTTAATAAATTTCTTTCATGAATATAAAGGTCTAATCATCAATGACAATAACATTTTGTGTTTCTGGAATTATTTGAGTATTTCCAATGTCTTGGGTTTCAGGTACAGTTTGGGTCTGTGTTTCTGGTACTACGTCAACGCTTGTCGGAGCACTTATCTCTTCTTGGGTCTCCTCTATTTCAGACTCAGGAACAAGTTCGATATCAAGATCAATTTCGTCTCCTTCGCCTTCTTCGTCATCTTCTCCTTCCTCAGCAACTATCTGATCAGGCTCAATGTAATAGCTATTAACCAGATTCTCCATTTCCTCGAACACTTCATCCGTAGAATCTGCTTTAAGCACAATCAAGAGAATCGGAATCTCTAAACCTCCTGTTGGAATGGGGGATGGCCTATATCTAGCACAAGTAACACGAGTTTCCAATTTTCCACCATAATTCAAGAAGTAATGACAGAAACGACTGATTTCACGAGGGATATGTCCTACAATTTCTTTATCTGTCAGCTTTCCAGGTATTTTAGTCCCCAAGGAAATCGCAAAAGGATCATGGACATTATTAATCTCTTGTTCCACTTTTAGACTTTGTCCTAATCTTGGTGTCCAAACTTCACGATATACATGAAATCCACGACTTGCACATGGGATTTCAAATCTTTGTCTTCCAGCCATCTCAAAATAATAATCTTCAATTCAATTCAATACGGCTTCACAAAGAAAAAGTTTTCTGTTTTTCGATTTTAGAACATTCGAATGTTTTTTTCGAAATTCGAATGTTCAAAGTGGAATTCGAATGTTTATAAGACGTGAATAACGTGAGTTGATGAACGCGAGAAAATTGTGATCACAAACTACTACACAGTTCTCTCAGCGGTCAGTCATGTCTTCTATCAAGAACTATTTTAGTAGTTCTGGCAAGTCTTCAGAGTCTTTGAAAACTGCTGTTCAAATTGCAGGTACAAAAACAAGCATCACTTCTACCGAAGAAAGAGAAGTGATAAGTGCTTTGGAGGATGCTGAACTTCCTAAAAATTCAAAGGGGGGAAGGTGAGAATAATTCTTCTTCTGTTCATGTAAAACAATATTTTCAATGCTTTCAAATTAAAATCATACATGGAACGTTAAAGGATATCTGAAGAGATGTATTTTAGAATTATATGAGCAAGCTCAAAATAACTGTCCTTACATTTGTCATATGACGTCTTTGACAGGTCATTTCATGTATATTTTTTATATTACTTTTTTTCAGTAAAATCGCCGGATACGGGAAGTACAGCCCCGAGTTGCGGTGCACCGTAGCAAAATACGCGATTGATCACGGTAAACGCCCAGCTGCTAAGAAATTTGGCATACCAGAGTCAACGGTGAGAGGATTTGTTGAATCTTACAAGAGAACCAGACAAGAAAACCCCAACACTGAGCTTGTAATTGTGCCTAAAAAGAAACGAGGTCGCCCAACGCTCCTTCCTGAAGAATTGGACCTGAAAGTGATGTCAATGATCAAATCAATGAGAGAATCAGGCGCTGTGATCAACTACAGTATAATGGAGGCCGTAGCACTTGGAATCATTACAGCTAATGACAGAACTTTGCTTGCCGCTAATGGTGGGCACATTAAACTTGGATTGAAATGGTGTGAGTCTATCAAAAATAGGCTCAATTTTGTCAAAAGAAAGGCTACCACGTCTAAGCCTTTAATAGCGCCAGGTCTAATAAAGGAAGTCGGTCTTTCATTTTACAAAGAAATCAATGAAATTGTTCATGCCCATAAAATTCCACCTGAATTGATCATCAACATCGACCAGACCCCTCTACCTTTTGTGCTCATCAGTAAATACACGCTCGAGAAGAAAGGCACCTCTCGTGTTCCCGTTTTAGGCACCTCCGATTACCGTCAAATTACTGGCACGTTTGGGATAACCATGTCAGGTCATTTCTTACCGATCCAGTTAATTTATGAAGGGAAGACCGATCGAAGTCAACCCAATTTCAAATTCCCTACAGAATTCCACGTCACCCAAAATCCAAATCATTGGGCTAATGAGAATACAAGTATCGAAATGATGAAGAAGATTTTGATCCCCTACATTAAAGAAAAACGGAAAGAATTGAAGGCTCCGAAGAAACCGTGGCTATTGATTTGCGATGTTTTCAAAGGGCAGTGGACAGACGCAGTCAAGAAAGTTGTGAAAGCATCAAATGGAAAGATGGTTGCTGTTCCAAACAATTGGACGAATTACTTCCAACCGCTCGACCTCACCGTGAACAAAAGTAGTAAGGATTTTTTGCGCGACGAAGCGCAAACCTGGTACTCGAACGAAATCGCGAAGCAAATGTCTGAAGGCAAGCGTACGGATCAAATTAAGGTAGATGTCCGACTCTCAGTCGTCAAACCATTACATGCTAAATGGATTACCAAATATTACGACTACGCCCGGAACCACCCAGAAATAATCATCAACGGCTGGAAAAAGTCCGGTGTTACCGAAAATCTTGAAAAGAAAATTAATTTAGACCCTTTTTCTACAAAATAGTTTTATTGTTTAGTATATCATGATTATTTTGTATCAACGGGCTTACTTAAAACCACAAGAAAAGAGTCATTTGAAAGCTGAAAAACCGTCTATCAATTACTTTTAAAATTTTCTCACTTCAAAAAAAATTGTAAATTTGGAGGTGCGCGAAAATTTAAGGGTGCGCGAATCGGCGTTTTTGAAGGGTGCGCGAAAATTAAAGGCGCGAAAATAGTGTGCGCGAAAATAAAAGGCGCGCGAAAATTAATGGCATTAAGGTATATGATATTTAAGATGACTTAAGATGTTGTTTTTGTCCTCAGCGATCATAAATTTTTCCACCGCCATTAGCTCGACTTTTGTGTAAGTCACTAAAGTCGAAAACTAACGGCCGTTTTTTAGCCCCTTTAATGTTAAAAGTGTAAAAAAAATATTAGCCGTATACCCCCGTTTTTATTGTTTTAAGATTGCATAATACCGCGGTTTATTTGTATCGCATACAAAATTTTAAGAAATGTGTCCTACAAAAAACATTTAGCATTTCTAACAAACGAAATTTGTTTCTTGTATGTATGGTGTGTTTTACAATTTTTTTTGTTTGTTAACCTAAAGAGACATTTTTGATTTTGTTTTTGTCTCCTACAACCATCCACATAATCTTTCAGACAAACTAGAAATTCTATCAAAACAACAGAAATGGCCGTTGACGCAAATGTCCATTTTTCCAACTGAGACGGTTTAAACATGTAAAAAGCTATAATTAGCCTATAGCAGCACTGTAAGGCTTCGTTCTAGTGAACTTTTCGGTTTCACTAGTTGAATTCTTAAGTCTTAAGTCGAAGCTCCGTGAGCCTGGAGGCAGTACGTCGAGTCTGAGAAGACTTGTGGTGCGAGTTTGTGAAATTTTTTTTGTCAAAAATCGAAAAGTCTCAATATTTTATGTGGGTGATTGTAGCTTCCTGACTAACATAATTTAAGATACTGAGGATCATCATGTTGAGGTTTTTGAGATTGATCGGGATGTCTGTTTAGATCTCTTACAGAGTATAACTTCAAGAAAATATGTGGTTAAGAATTTTTTGCCCTTATTCAACTCGGACACAGCCGGAATTTTATGACAATGGAGTTTTCTTTAATGAAAAACGTCATTCAAATGATACGCAACTAACCGTGAAAACGAGCTTGTATTTTATCATAGTTGCTGTTTTCAACATTGGTAAATGCTTGTGAGTTGACTTTCTTTTTAAGAAAATAAATTCATAGATAAGGATAGTACAAGTATTGTGGATCTTAGTAATAGTAATAATATCGCCAGACGTACGAAGGCTTGAAAGGGTAAATATTGGTTCACAAGAAGCTAGCTGTATGCAAGTATTTAGTTTGCTACACATAGCTTTTATTTCATTGATGTAGGAAAAATTAGTATTCTTTGAATTATTTAATTGTACGTTCAGATCACATTTATTACTTGATGCCAATTTACTGTGTGTTCAGATCACATTTATTATTTGATGCCAGTTTACTGTGCGTTCAGATCACATTTATTATTTGATGCCAGCCCAACTGATGATGTAGCTCTGTGTTTATAAGAAAGCAAACTACTTGAAGATTTTGTAATTTTATATATCAAATACTATACCCACAAACGAAACCTTCAATCGTAATTTTTAACATTATCTAACATCATTTCAGTCCACTTTAGTACCTATGTTAATCAAAACTTCTTCCCGACACTTACAAGAACAAAATAGGCGACTAAATTCAGCATTACAATAAAGCGTTCTTGGTCGGACGTATCAGAATTTAAAACCTAACCATAAAAATTACATTTTTTTCTCCTTTAGCAAACATAAAACGTTACCACATGTATTTATTAACAAAAAACGACGCATCTACTTCGCCTGTTATAAACACACGGAAGTAGCGTATCGGAGATGTACATCTACAAAAACCTCGTTCCTAGGAGTTCTTGCTTCTTAACATCGCTGCCGGCGGCAAAGAAACCCTTGGTACAGGCTGTTGAGTTCTGTACTCCGATTGGTTTACATCCGACATAGATAATTTTTTCACATGTCATAATAAAGGCAACAATTTGCTATAAAGCTATAAAGATGGCGGATTTTGTTACAGAAAACATTGAAACATTAGAGAAATCCGGACTATAAGATATGTCAAAAAAGATTGAGTAAAAAAGACTGATGAGTCCAGCAAAAATATTATTTTAAATGTTATATTGGCATATTTTCATTGTTGACATTTTAAATGAAAAGCTAAAAAACATAACTTTGCAATTTAGCTAGGTGAGAAAAGACATGAAGCTAGCTAATACAATATATGACGTATTCTGTCCCGGGAGGAGGGCGAATTCCGCCCATTGCTGGCTTTTTTAGTAACTCTTTTTGCTATGCTGCATAGTTATGATACATGCTCAGTATATATTTATATTTATCTATTAAGTCACCTGTATGCCAAATGTTCAGGTCCCATACTTTTCACAGCTTTAGATATTGGATACTACTCGAAACTACCCCTAAAATCACTATGAAATCCTTATAATCGAAAAAATATAATAACTTTCGTTAGAATCATCCTTCGGACATGAAACTTACAAGACAACTTTACTTCGTTGAGTGAAGTCTTTAAGCTTTTGATGACAACATAAAAAAAGTGCAGACATAAGAAAAAATTTATTTCTGCCATTTTGTTTCTTCCTGGACGTGCTATATGTGTGCCAAGTTTATTAATTTTGGCGGGAGGGGGGATTCTTTGCAGTAGCTCAAACCCCATTTCAATAATCGGTCGGAAAGTGAGTTTACTCCTCGGGCACTTTCTTTGTATACATTCAACTATACCAGAATTACAGGAATCCGTGCATTCCCCGTTTCCGGCGATTAAACTGCTTTCACTCGACGTCTGATCCAGAACGATACCATTTTTGAAAAAAACGAGTCCTCCTCTTACTGGGCTGAAAATCACACTATAATGTTGTGTACACTTTCCTCACCTTTTACGACATACTTACCTGTACTAAAGAGCTCCACCTGAATGTGTAACATAGTTCCTTTTTATCATGTTTAGTTGTTAATGCTTGAATTATTCTATTTTTAACCTGTTTTTAACTTATATACTTTATACTTTTAATTTTCTGACGAATAGCGATGTAATGTCGATGTGCAGAAATGTATTCATTAAAAAAAATAGTTTGCTGCTCTTATTAAGCGTTCTCCAGGGAGTTCAACGGTAGGTCACACAGTAACTTATGGCTTAACTTCCGGCTAGTCTCTGTAATAACAGTTGTTTAACTATTAAACTAATAAAATAAGAGCGTCGTGCTACGGGCGCACAAACGGTGTGTTACTTAAAAATGCGATGTTTGAAGGACTACATAACCAACAGTTTCCTCCATGGGGTAACGACTAGTTTTAAAATAAAGTTGTTTATCTTTAGAGTTATCGGTACTTCTCTTGTTAGCTTTTAAAATTGTTGCTGGTCTAAAAAAGTATGATAGATTTGACGACGAATTTCGTTAAGGAAACTTTGTATCGTCTAGATATTTTGTCTTTTGAATTGAGATGGCAACGAGGACCTAAGTTCCTTTATTTATAGCCTGCAGCTAATGCAGACCACAAAAATCTTGGTCTCCCTTTTTCTAACGTTATATTTTCTACCCCTCAAAATTTAATATGAAGGGTTGTTTTTCTTTATTTCATTAATAAATGTTATGATATCTCAATAAAACCGCAGCAAAACGGTAAACGTCTAGTTGACTACCTCAATTGACGTGGATTTGATTTAACAATGGGGTAGTTTCGTGAGTGATATTTTCAAATATTTAAAGTAATATGTTTGTAATACAGTTTATAATGTATAATAAAATTTTCACGTGCTTTTAATTTGGCGATGGGGAAAATTCTTTAAATTCACTCAGAAAACAAGTAAGGGAACTGAAATTTTATTGACCGATAGGATATTCTTCGATTCAATTTGCGACGACAGAAAAAATTCGTGTACATGTACTTTGGCGATTAAAATTGATTATTTTAGCGTATATATGGCAAAAAAAGTAAATATTGGCGTATACTTAATTTAGCGATTTCGAACCAAAAAAATTTTGCAAATTACGGTATTGTGAGGTATATTGTTTCAGATTTGGCTTAACCCTATTCGTGCTGGTGGGGGGGCTGATTCAGCCTCCCCTCCTAAACTTTTTTTAATAACTTTTTATGTGTTTATAGTTACACCTTCAAATTTTGTAACTTTATTTTCCAAAAAAATTTTTTGGGGAATTATGCCGAAGTGTTGCCATGACAACACTTTTTTTTATGTTGAGTAAAATTTAAAAAAAAAATTTTTTTTACATGTTTTTAAAAGCTCTATGTCACTTCTTAGTTTATATTGTTATATTATTTTGTGTTTCTTTTATTATTGTTACTAAATTCATCGCAATTATACAACAATTAACAAAATTCAAAGTTAGAGCGTTTTTTCTCTATGTCACCGAATTTGATGACGTCATCACCGAAAATGCTGACGTCATCAATTTTTTTTTGTGGTAAGTAACACTTGTGGTAAGTTTCAGGTCCAACGGACAACAATTTTAGAAATTACACAGGGGGGGGGGTCGAATCAGCCCCACCCCCCAGCATTGAGGAGCCCCTAAAAGGCCCAGCAGGAATAGGGTTAAAAGAATTTATACTACTTAATGGTTACAGCAACAAATATTAATACAAACGAAGTTTTTGACGGGTTTCAAGTGTCGACACCCATTTTTAAGTTATAACAGAATTAAAAATTACAGCCCTAGTATCAGAAACGTAAAGTAAATTACAAAGCTATTGTTTTGTATTAATTATAACATATTTTTGTAATAAATAACTAACTTAAAAATTGAACTTAATATTTAAAATCGATTTGTGATTAGAGAACTTTTTACTTTTTTTCATCGTTTCAATTCGCAGCAAAAAGAATCAATATTTTAAGAAAAGTTTGCAGTGAATTGCGCATTGCTTGATAGTGAAATTTGAAAAAGTTACTTGTTGCAATATAAAAAAACATCATCAAGGCAAGAATATGCCACGTTTTGATAAATGATAAAAAAACATACAAATACTCCATTTAACGAACTTGAGCGTTATAAAAAGAATACAAACTATTCAAACTATTTTAAATATAAATTCCAATCCTACTAACTTCTTTTCTTCTTTAATTGATTCTGAGAAGCAGTTTAACATGTAAATTTCGTGATGTATGAATGGTTGCAATTGTATAATCCAATATCATCTTTAGCTTGTTGGTGTTTTCCTCGAAAGCTATCTGACATCTTTTTCATTGATAGTAACGTTCTTTTGTTATTAGAAAGAGATCCTAAGAGTTTAAATAAGGTATACACATTTGCAATTATTTAATATGACCATCACCTAACCCGCAGCCTTTCAAATTCAATTCATTTAAAAGGTTAGTGTTTCTTTCAGCAGCTTGTGTAATACATTCTGATATGTTTCATCGACTGTGACGTCATATTGTCGTTATAAGAAAGATCCAAAATATCTAAAAAGGGTATACAGGGCTGCAATTGTTTAATATGATCATCGCTCAAATTGCAGCGTGGTAACTTCAATTCTTTTAAATAATTATTGTTTCTTTCAGCAGCTTGTGTAATACATTCTGATAGGTGTTTCATTGACTGTGACGTCATATTGAAGCTATAAGAAAGATCTAGAATATTTAAATAGGGTATACAGGGCTGCAATTGTTTAATATGATCATCGCTCAAATTACACTCAATTAACTTCAATTCTTTTAAATGATTAGTGTTTCTTTCAGCAGCTTGTGTAATACCGCCGATAAAAGAAAGATCCAAACTTTTTACATGAGGTATACACGGTTGTAATATTTTAATGTGATCATCACTTAAATAACAAGATAATAATCGTAACTCCTCGACCTTGATGTCGTCTGCTTTGACTGTTTCTGATAAAGAGTGAAGAGAGATAGTTGAGGCCTTGTCATCTTGAGAAAGATTACACGTTTCATTGTTCGTCAGACATGTAGATAATAAACATAATTTATTTACAGTTAAATATGTATAACTGAAACAGAGTTGTTTTATAGTAATAAAGGGAGAGTTAAGTAGTTGTAAAAAGTCAAGCATTTCACTCAGTAAAATTCACCATCAATCATTTTAATGTGAAGTGATAGTTTTATTGGCATTACCTTTGTAATTTGTTTTAAAAAATATATTAAGTGTGTTAACGCGTGGTGATAAATAATTCTGTTATCATCTGTGCATTGTTTGAAAAAGAAATTCTTTACGGAATCAATAACATCACCATGATATTCATAAACTATATGCAATAATAGTTTAATTGCTGTTTTTAATAAAATTGTTTTCTTAAATAGAATTTCAATTGATGCAAGAGTATTTGGCTTTAATATACCTTTAACAAATTGTCTAATATAATTTGGACCACGATAAGTATCCTCACCTATGCCGTACAACCCAGCGACCAATGGAAGGCAGTTACATAAAATTTCTATATCTAACATGCCCGTTGTAATATCCACAGCATCAAAAAAAATATAACAAGAGCTTAAAAATTCTTGTAATACCAAATGTTTAAATGATAAAAGTCTCCATCGTCATTCCCTTCGACTTTTTCGATAATACCCGATTGTTCGATAGATTTTAAACTGTCACTATTTCCATCCTCAAACTCAGTTTGGTAAAATAATATTTTCTTCTTCTGCAGGGACTTGAAAGAAAATTGTGATGTTTTTTTAATCATTTTTAAGATATCTTGGTCTTGTGATAATTTGGCCAGAGAATAGTTCTTACCTTTAAACTCACTCATATGATCTCGTAAAAACACCAAACAGGCTGCGATGTTTAATTTTGTAGTTGTGTTAAGATCCTCCAGTTTCTTTTCAGATGCGTACACATTGCATATGGTATGCAAATAAACGGGTATATGAGCCATCGCCTTAAGGTTTCCGTGTTCGTTAAGTGATGTGTGAATAGATTGGGTTTTCTCTTTGTTGCCTTTAAAGAATTTGTCCACGTATATGTCGATACTATTTTTATCAAAACCAGAAACTTCTATTAATTTTGGTTCCTTGCTGGTCTGCACTATGCTCTTAATTGTATCACAGGCTTGTGGTCGGCCGCATACAATGACATTGCTGTTCGGCAATAATGACATCTTATGTACTATTATATCATGTATAATATGAGCAAGGCTATGGGCCGAATTTCCTGCGGAAAGTTCTTCTATGTCATGAAGATATCGATATTCATCAATACCATCGACAATTACCAGAACTCTGCTACTGTTTTCATTTAGCTCATCGAAAAGTCCTTCGTAAATTGGGGGAAAAAGCCTTTGGATGAGTTCGTCCCAGCTGGAGATGCTAGTTAATGTGTTTAGTTCAGGACAAGTAAATTTGAAAACAAAGTCAAAATCATTCATAATTTTACCATCTGCCCACTGAAAAACAAGTTGATCAATAAGTGATGTCTTCCCAATGCCAGCAATACCTCTAATCAAAATACATTCATCGCTTTCCTTTACAATGTCCTTCATTTCTATTATATCTTTTGAAGCAGAATGTGCTTTTAGAAAATGTTCAAGATCACTGGCATACGTTTCATTCCACGGACCTACTACCAAATCAACATAAGCTTCATTGCGATCTTTTGTCGTATATTTTCTTCCAGAATCTGATTTAAATGCAGAGGCAATATTCCAATGTGATAACGACTTTTTGTAGTACTCTCTCAATTTCTTGGAATATTCTTTTAATCCTATAATACAATCAGAAAAATATAACATAAAGTTTAATATTTGGCAACTAAAACTTAAATTATTCAACAAAATAATCAGATTTTTCTTTTAATTTTCTTAAAACCTTCGTTGTTTTGCAGCATAAGAATGATTAATTATTTTGTAAGAGGGACTGTCATTTAAATTTCTTTTGTTAATTACTTAGTTGATTCAGGACGGCAAATGCCAATTCAAGTTTCCTACCATGCGTACAACAAGTTCTGGAAGCGATTTCATCAATGATGTCTTGCCGCTGTATCTGCTCAAGTTGATATTTTAATTCTTTCCAATAAATACGGTTGTCAGCTTGTTCAAAACATTTCATCATCTTCTCTTCATCTGATATTGCTTCATTGAAGTTTTGATAAATTTTCAGCTTTTTGCTTAAAAGTTTCCAATCAGCTCCGATCATTTGCGTGACAATGTTCAAAGCAGAGAGACTTGTGAGCTTGTTATAATCAAATTCTTGTTCTAAATGTAAGAGTTATATAATAAATGGATGGAAATAAGGAAAAAACAGGTCAAATAATATTAAGTAAGTAAGTAAGTAAGTAAATATGTAAATAGTCGTGAGAATATGCATAGAAAAGGCAAAAATAAAAATAGATAAATTGAATGTTATTGTGGACATTTATATTAACAAAAAGGCCTACACGAATTTAATAATAAAAAAAGAATTTGGACAATTTTCTGACAATGTTCTCACGGATGAACATAAACAGATGTGAAAGCATACCAAATATATCTTATGGTCTTAAAGCTAACTAAACATAATAAGAATTTACCAATTAATTTCAATTTAGGGAAAGTTGGATGCAGGGTAGATTTTTCTTAATTAAGCTTTTACAGAAAGCCATAACAAGATTTCCAAATACCCTGCTTCCTTCCAAAACTTCTGTTTGAGGTTAACCGACATTATTATACACACAACAAAATTTATCATTTTGAGAAAGTTCCATTAGTTTTTGTGTGTGTCTCAGCAAAAGAGTAGTGCGCAAAAAATGCAGGGCCCTCTTGGACAAATTATAACTCATTATTGGTCTCTTACCGTTATACCGAATTTGGACGTCTTTTAATTTGCATATATCTTCTTCCAAAACTTCTGTGCGATTACATAAACCTTAAAAAGTAAATTAGAAAAGTAAATTAGCCGTCATTACTCGCCATTGAAATAAAAAGAGCGATTGCGAAAAAAATCTAACTCGTTGTTGCTATTTCATATCTTAAAATCAGTAGATAATACTCCTTTTCGCAAATTAAGCGTCATTCCCATGGTTACGAATTGAAAGTGAGGCTATTCCTGTATAATTTTCCGACAAACTGAACTTTCATCTCGACGAGTAAAGCAGATTATCCCGGTGGCCAATAATTACGGAGATAAGGCAATTCGCCATAAGGCTTTATGGACTTTTTTTAACTTATTCCATACATTTATTGTTATCTACATTATGTTGAGCGTGTATAAGACTGTTTACATGGTGAAAGTGTAGCTGTGATCAAGCTCAGTGACCCTCTGGCTAAAGTTTATCTTGAAACATTATTCTAGGCTGTCATACACTTTTTGTGATTATTATGAACTGTGATACGAAAATCTCAAGGAAATTTGATACTGATGAAATACTTATTAGTCTTAATATATAACAAGAAAGAGGAGGCAAGGAACATTTTCTCCCTCTTCCAGTTTCTTTGTTGTCTTGTTTCTGGTACAAAATTACATTTTCTCTATTGACACTTGGATCAATAAATTCGAATAAAGTGTATAAACGATTTAATGTTAGAAATTCAGTATAATGAGAGCAGTTAAGATCACTTGATTTTATGTGAGCCACTATGGGAGTCTCTGTTGTACTTATTTTAAATGTAAAAAGTTTATTTCCTTCTTGTTGTTCTTTTAGCAACCTTTCAAAGTTATCAACTTTGCTTTTTAATAAATTATTTTCCTCTGCTAGTGTGTTTGCAAATTGATCCTCGTTTACTACAATGCATTGATGCACATTGTTTACCCGACTTTAAACCCTTTTCGCCATATTTATTTACATTGATACAGGAATAGCCTCGCTTTCATTTATCGTGCTTATTTATTAATTTAATTGCGAAAAGGAGTATAAAAAATAAAATTCTTATAAGAAAAATATTTTTTACCTAGATTTGATAGAACTTACCCCTGTGCTCGTCTTCTAATTTTCCCATATCCTTTTCCAAAACTTCTGTACGATTTGATAAATCTTAAAAATTAAATGGACATTATACCAAGAAGGTATGCGAAACAAAATATCCAATCAATTTTACTAAATAACCTACTTAAATAAATAAATAAAACTTTAAGCCTCGCAGTTTTCTTTTTATACTTTGCAGGATTTCTATGGAACCTATATTTCAAAGCCTTTAAAAATTTTCAGAACAGACAAAGCTAATAATAAAAAAAATCTACTTATTACATTTAACATTATTTTTCAATGAAGCAATATCATTTTGCATCTCCAATATGGTCATGTGAGTTTCCTTGATTTCTTTTACGAGATCTTCGCCCTCAAGGGAATTGATCCATAACTTAATCTGCGCGTCTTCTAACTGGTTTCTTAAGATGGTAACATTCGACGTTATACGATTTTCCAGCATGACATTGCTATTCCGTAGCTCTTTTAATTCAATGTCATGGCAATTTTCAAACAATATTTTATCATTTCTTAGTTCATTTAATTCTTTGTCATGATCGTTCAACTTAATTTGAATGGCCAAAACAATTGATCGTAATAATAAGTTGTTTTGAAGATCTAAACTTGCTGTCTTTAGATCATTAGCGTTAAATGGAGGGTTATAGTTTAATCCATGTAATATCTTAAGCAGTTCACTCCATTTGAGTGAAAATTCAGAACCATTTAGAGCTGTTATATCAGAAAAGTGATTAAGGTAGTTACGCTCAATCTTTCCCCGAATGCAAAATGCTCCTACAGATGTGTCTGTATCCGGTGGATTAATGTTTCGCCAGTTTCCATCATCGGGTACAATTGGTGTCAATGCTTCAATAAGCAATACAATCAACGTGATATCAAAGAGTTTACAGTCTGTTTCTTTTTTAACAGGTGGAAATAACAGGTTCCATTGCGGTTTCCGAAGTATTTTCTGGTTTTTCAACCATGTCAATATAGTTCTTTTGGAATCTAAGAAATTGTACAAAGCTTTTGGCTCCTCTGGTACACCATTGTTATGAAGAACATTTAAAAGGCCATCTCTGAGTGGTCCCAGTATAAACATCGCTAAACGGAGCCATAGTTCACACGAAGACACAAAGTTATTTAGAGTCATGTCTATAAGAAAACGAGGTAAAATGTCATTACAACTTGTACGGTTTAACCATAATACTGTTTCCTTAGAATACGGTAAATTATTTTGGCACACATCTAAAATATCTGGAAAAAGATGAATAATGAAATACAGCATAACGTTTTTTATTTAATGTAAAGCATTTTATCCTGTAAACATATGTTAAAAAAACTAACATTGGTATACAAAAAATATAAACTTTTAAACAACTAATTACTTGTCTATCATTTCTTTATGCGCAATGTCAATGCTGTTTATTTCAAAATTTAGATTTAATCTTGCAACTTTCCGGAAAAAAAAAAAAATCATACTAAAAAATCCATCTATTTGAACGGCTAAAAAGGGGTTACTGCCATCTTAAATTTTATTTTTAAACCAGTAAAAAACTGATTTAATCGAGTCAACCTTAATCTCCATCTCCGTTAAGGATTACAGCAAAAAAACCCAAGGTAGCGAAACGAGACTCTAAGTACTGTTTAAAGCCAGTAACGCTAAGTTTGTTAGTATAGAGAAATCTTGTAAACCAATCAAGTTTAATAAAAAACAATTTTCTTATCGCCTTTTCTGCACTGGAAATAAATCTTAAATTCCAAAACCAACACTTTGTCGTGCTCTTCTTTAAACGTGCCAGCAGTTAAAGCTAGAAGTTTGAAAGTTATTTTAATAAACTCAATTAAACCCTTCTCCGTGTCAGTTATTTGTATAACACTTTCCCATTACAGTGACAATTATAAATCACCTGGGTAGAAGAGCTGTATACGATTAACTGTTATTAAATGAAGTTTACTTAACCTCAACACTTATAATACTTTTTGTTTCTGTTCTAAAAACATAGATGAGTCACTAGACTAGTACAGGAAGTGTAGACAAACATGACGAGTTTAGACAAACTTGAACGCGTGTATAAGAGTTGCTAAATGACGATAGACGAGTGTAGACGTGTCACTGGAAGAGCGTACGCGAGTCCCTAAATGACGACAGACCAATGTGGACGAGTGTTTACGAATATGTGGACAAATATAGACGAGTCACTAAATGACTGCAGACGAGTGCAGACAGATGTAGGAAAATGCAGAGTCACTAAATGGCAGATGTCAACAACTTGGTTAAAAACGTCAGAATATATTTTTTTGCATCTAAGATCGATGCTACATTCACACGTTTGTCTGCTCAAATATCATTAGATACGCTTTTCAGAACGACTAAATTTATGCTTCAAAGTTAGTTTAACCAGACGGTGTTAAAATTATCTAATTGTAAAAAGATAATATATTAAGCTAACTTTCACATGCACGTATTTTTTATGTAAAAATATACATAAAGCAGAATATGTTCATCCATTCTTTAACGCTACGTAAAAATTTAAATGTGTGATTGCTAAATGTGTGATTGCTAATTGAATAAAGCTCTGTAATTATTTTTTTATCTTCTTCCTTTTGCTGTGAACATGCTGAGACCTCCATCGCACCGACAAACAAATAGACAACAGGTATTACTAAAGAAAAACCGGGTTAAGCCATTAGTAATTAAGCGATGAATGCCAAGTTGAGCGCTTAAGTACAGATGTGCGGCACTGTTTACCGTCCCGCACATTCAGGTGGAGTACTGTAGTAAAATTATAGAGTACCTTGTTAGCCCTTATTACGTCGGCCCTTATTGGCGTCAATTTTTACCCTTTGGCGTTATAAAGGACGGCGAAATAGAGTCGGTGTTAAAAGAACCGATTTTTGAAGAGAAATTTGCTCTGCCCGCCGTTATTTTTAAATTTTCTTTCGGCGTTTTTTACTACGCTACTTTGCTAAATTATAATAAACTAGTCGATAAGGCCCGTGGAAAAATCCACTTAGGCAGAAGAACAATGGAAAAAATAAGTTGTTTTAAATGTTTGACTGACGTGAGCAATACATGTACAAAAAAAATTTGGCGAAATTCAGTTTATCCGTTGCCTGTAATGTAAAGAGCTTAAAACGCTGATCAAAATAATGTATAGAATCATATGTTTTCGACGAACGCCTAAGAGGAGATATAAGGGTTTGAAAATTTGCTGAGGTCAGCAAAGACCCGCAAAAACACAAAAAAATTTCTTAGAAATTTGTATACCTGTTGCCATCATCGTATAAATATTGAAACGCTGATCAAGAAAATGTTATGGAAATATTGTGGTTTAAAATTTTTGATGACGTCATAAATCCGTCCATTCCGGAATGGATTCGGGTACCGAAGGTCTGGGGAACTTATTCAATTTGGTCCCATGTGGTCCTAATTACCCACGCGGTTGGAAATGACTGACGTCACAACCTCGTTTCCAAGTTATTTCGCCTCAAAATTTTAAGTGGACTGTAATATATTAATATAAGATACTCGCCGTATTTCCGTGGAAGAATCCACTATGTCTCTCGTTGAATCCATGTAAAGGATACCAAACATACACAGTAATTTGAATTTTTAACCGCTGAAACAAAACGTCTAAATATATAAGCAGGTGCAACAAAAAAGACATAACAAAATAAAAATGCAAAATGTCCTACAAAAATAAAGGTGTTTAACAACTGTTGCGTAAAAAGCTAAATATGTAAAAACTATATGCTTGCTTTGCCCATTTCAGAAGTACACCAGACATTACAAAATCCTAACATCGTTAAGGCAGACAAAATTTCCAAAGTCTACAGTTTGTAACACATCATACCAAAATTAGCTATTCAGTTTATTGCATACAGCAACCCTCCCAAATTTTTACACAAAATGTAAGAAATCAACTGTTAATAACACATAGAATGAACACATAAATAAACATAAAATAGACACGTATAGAATTGAATCATTTCATGCTGCCCTCTACCGCAATATGTCAGTTTGCCTTACAGATCCGAAGCCAAAACAACAAAAATCAATTATTTTGTGTTAGCACATAAAATCTTACGAAAAATGTACAAAATGGAAAAAATCAGTCATTTCGGTCATTTATCAACTTCTCCCATAAAAGTTTATACAAAATATCGAATGGCACCTTGCAGGGTTAAAATATAATTACTTAAAGTTTTTTTTATATAAAATCTTTTATTATAATACGCTTGTGTGGGTTCACAGTACTAAAATCACGGGTCACTTTCTTATGGCTCATGCATTGTGTCCCCAAAGGGTGGCATTACGCTAAAATTTACTAAGTTAAAAATAATTACCACACGGGGGGTTATTTGTTGCTTATTTTAGAAGCCGTACGGGGTCGTTATGGTTAGAATAATTTAATTTTACCCCCGGTTTACCATGTGCGCGACGTATCTCACGAAAACAAGTTGTTTATCAACTGAAAAGAGAAAACCGAAGCGAAGAAGGTTGTCTCTTTTTCGAATTAATCCTGATGAGGTTAGCTTAAAGCTTATTTTTTCCTCTATATTTTCCATTTTTGTGTTCTGGGACCGAGATTGCTTACTTTTATAAAAACACTATCGCATTCGAATATGAATATAATTCGAATCTAAAATGTAAAAAACAAAACTGTTGTTGTCGAGCGAGTATAAAAAGTTAATGTTGTTGTCAGAAATATTTTTTAAAAAGAAGAAAAACGTACAATGACAAAACGTCACAAAGAGAACCGATTGGAAATGTATCAGACAATTGTAAGCACTTTTTTTGTAAGAATATGCTCTGAAAAATGGATCAGAAGATAAGAATATCCTAGGAATATGTCCAAGCTCGATTATTCGTTCTAAATACAAATATTTGTATGATGCACAATATTGATTAGAGGTTTTCTTTTTTATTGCATATCAAATAAACTCAAATTTTTTTCCAGCCAAAGCAATAGGTCCGTTACATATCATAGTCATGGTTACATGTAGCAGAATTTGCTAGTAGCTATAGCAACTTATGCAAGCTTTATTTTATTAAAGAATTATATATTTTCAGGTCAAAGCCATGCTTAAGGCCCGTTTCCACTCAGGAAAATTTTCCTCGGAAAAGAAAAATTTCCGAATTGCACATGCGCAGTATATCAAAACAGAGGTGGTTCTTTTTTGCCGCTGGAAAAGTTGGAACAAAAATAAAAGTTGAAAATTTTCAACTTTTTTTTTCCTTACGGCGGAAAAAATATTTTCAACCAATCAAATCGACTTAAATTGGACAAAAATGGTAGCTGAAATTGCTAGATGTAGAGACAAACAACAAAATGGCAAACAACACTAGTATTGATGAAACTTCAAGGGAAGACGAAATGATTATAAGAAACAAGTTATTTTTTGAGCATGTGAAGCGACAACAGAGAATTTGTAGCATTGGACAACCAAGAACACCGCAGATACGTGTGCGATATCCTGTTCGTTCTGCTGTGATGATCCTTCAGCACCAGCAGCTAGTGCCACAGTTACATCTCCCCTTCCATCACCTGTATCTTGTTTTCAACAACGCTTTTCTGGCATTATAAGTCCTGGCATTGTTTCTGGCATTGCAAGTCCTTCAGTTCCAAGTGCCCAAGAGAATGCTGATGACTCAGAACAGCAGCAAGATCTTGCTGATAAATCTACTTGTGAAGAAGAACGTGAAGAACTCTTTGTGCATGAAAGGTTAGTAAACCTAATGTCAACAGAATACAAAGACAACGACAGAAAAATAAGGTCCTGGGAGGAAATTTCAAAAAGATTGGGAGACATTAATGGTAAGCTAGCTTAGCTACTAGCTACCTTTTTTGCTTAGTTTATACAAAACTAAAAATATTTTTCAGTTTTAGATGTCTAGCCATACATGTACTTTCAAATTTCCACGAATTAATGATATTTCTTAATTTTTTCGTGGGTTTTATTTTTGCAAATAGTAGCTATATATATCTTAAGAAATTTATTTTATTTAAGTGGAATATCTGAAAAAGGAATGGGAGAAGTTGCGTGACAACTATCGGAAGTGCCTTCAACGAAGAGAGAAGATGACACGTTCAGGGGCAGGCAACAAAAAGCTGCCCACTTGCAATTTTTTTGCTGAGCTGGATTTCCTGAAAGACGTTTCACTGCTTCGAAAAACTGCATCAAATGTACCCATACCTATTGAAAGTCAAACTGTTGACGATGATTTGCAGGAGAACGTTGAGCCATTAAGAAGGAAATCTGCCAAAAGAAAAGCAGATTTACAAATGAGTGTTGATGCTTTGTTAATAAAAGCATTAAGTGATGACAACAATAAGGAAGTTGCTCCTTCAAAAGCTGAAAATGATTCTGAAACTTCGTTTTTACTTAGTTTTGTACATACTTTGAAGGAGTTATCAAACCGAAAACAACAATATGCGAAAATGAAGATAAGTGAACTGTTTTATAACTTGACAGAGGAAGAATAAGTTACATCATATACAATATATATAGACTTATTATGTATATATTACAAAGTTATCACATATCTGCAGTTGTATTTACTATATCCCATTGCCAACTTAATGAACCAGCCTGAGAATTAAAGTATGTGCAAAATTGATCTCGTATCTGTGCTGCTGACCTACTAAAATTATTAGAACCTTGGTTAGCGATAGGTAATAAGCCATTACAATCTGTTGTTTCACTTCGCCATTCTCCAGGTGTTATACCATTTGTCGCCTCTACATCAGGGTAACCTGGGGGGCAATAACTAGCCGATTCGTGTTTCATTAAATAATTATGGAGAGCCACCACAGCTTTTGTTATTTTCACAACAGTCTCTATTTTTCTTATTATTGGTCGACGGAAGATTCGAAATCTTGAAGCGCATATTCCAAAACAATTTCTATAACCCTCCGTGCTCGAGAAAAGCGGTAGTTACATATTCTTTTTTTGCTATTAAGATTGCTTCTAGCATATGGTTTCATCATAAATCGCTTGAGGGGAAATGCTTCATCGCCCACAAAAACATATGGGAAATTCTCTTGAGTTCCACGAAGTATTCTTGCATTAGGAATGCCCAACGTTTGATCGTTTATTGCCGTTCCAAGGTCACTATTTAAAAACACTCCTCCATCGCTATTCCGTCCTGACTGACCTACGTCCACTAGCGTAAATTCGTAAGTGGCATTACATACAGCTAACAGAACTATGCTGTGATGCTTTTTATAATTAAAAAAAGTAGAGCCAGATGATGCAGGTGCTTGCATCATAACGTGTTTACCATCAATTGCACCTACGCAGTTTGGAAAGTTCCATAATTCTTCAAACTTTTGGGATATTTTTTTCCACTCTTCACTCGTTGTAGGACATTTCAAGTAGCCTTCTCTCAATAACATCGTCCAAAGAGCTTCGCACGTTTTGCAACTATGCGAGTAATTGATGTCGGACTTACGCGATAACTACATGCAATGGATACTTGAGAATCACCAGTCACTAGATAGCGTAATGTTAAACAAAGTCTTTCTGACGGACTAATTGCCTCCCTGCGCAATGAACATTTCGTAATAATTGGAGCAATCAGTGACAACAAATGCTCAAACCGGGTTGGTGACATGCGAAATTGTTTAAAAAAGTACTCATGGTCAAACAATTTCATTTCTGAATGAGCACATGATATTCACCTTTGAAAGTACGTTCGGAAAATATTTACGAACCCAACATCGCTTGCTTTGCCTTGCTCTAGATAATCTTCTTCGCAGCAAAATTAGTAAAAGCAAGCGTCTATTTATTGCAGCCATTTTTATTTTCGATTTCGTTTTCTGACTTTCCCGCGTTGCGGAAATGCTGGTAGAAAAAATTCCGTGGAAATTCTTCCTGTCCACGGAAAATTTCCCAGAGTGGAAACGGGCCTTAAGAATATATTAAGAATAATGAGGATAGTATTTGTCAAGAAAGTTAAGAACATTGAGACTGAAACGAAAAAACACTATATCGGTTATGGGGTGACTGAATCACGCCACAACATTATTATAAACGTAACAAAATGTAAACAAAGTTAAATCAACGGTTACATCTGTTACGCTACGATTGTTTGAAATAATTCGATTTTAAATTTGAAAGCACTGCATTGTTATCACGCGCGGGACATGTGCGCTGCTCTTGAAAAGGTTAAAAGGCGACAATGATCTGATCTGTACTACTTTGACATGTGACTATGTTTATGTCTGCTTCGTATGAAAATAATTGAAAAAATGTTCTGCATGTTGTCAGACCTGATTTCTACATCCTGGGATGCGTGCTTATACCCACTAAATTTTGCAAGAGTATCGTGGAATATTTCTTTTAACTTTACACAATAGAGTAATAAAAAACTGAAAAAAGAAACGGTATATGAAAGGCCTGGTGGCATCATCAAAAATTCTTTCAATCAATATATTTCTTTTTAAAGCATTTCGTGGAAAGCACTTAATTCTATGTGTTATTCTGATCAACGTTTTCACCTGAACACAATGGAATGAACAGCGTCACAAACTGATAAAAGCCGTTATTATTTGTCTCCCTAATTAAATGGACTTTTCTCACTGGCTAAATATATTTTTATTCTGTGTAAACGTCTGTGGAAGATGTTGTTATGCAACAGAGAGGAATAACTGATTTTAGTTGACTTGAATTTATGTGTTGCAAAGTTTGAGATTTAAATTTTGGGGTAAAAGGAAGAAATAATTTAATTTCGTAATTTTATATTTTGTGATCAACTTTTGTTAAGGAGGAGAATATGCAATACTAGCCATATTCCCGTGGAAGAAACCACTGAATGTCTTGTTGAATTTATGTAAGGAATACCAAACAAAAACATAGAACACAGTATTTTGAATTTTTAAAACTCACAATCTGCATTATTCTATATTTATACCCGCTGAAATAAAACGTCTAAGAATATAAGCAGGTGCAAGAAAAAAATAAAAAATTAAAATGCTAAATGTCCAACAAACGCAATGGCGTCTAACAGCCGTTACGTAAAAAGCGAAATCTGCTAAAACTATATACTTGCTTTGCCATGCCAGAAGGACACCAGGGAAAAAAAGTATACCAGATTTTAAAAAAAAGCCAACATTTTTCGTACAAAATCAGCTATTCAGTCTATTGCATACAGCAATCTTTCCAAAGTTATACTCAAAATATAAAAAATCAATAGTTGAGAACACATAAAAGAGTAATATAAAAATTTGAATCATTTCGGTATATTGTGTATCTACCGCAATATTTCAATCAAAAATATTAAAAGAACAGTTTGCCTTACAGACCTAAACTCATAATCAAGAAAAATTAATTTGATTTAATGCGGAAAACAGTACAAACGTGCCCTGCATGAAAACAATGCAGCATTTTCGAATTTAAGAATCGAATATATTTCAAACGATCGTAACGTAACAGATGTAAACATTGATTTAAGTTTGTTTACATTTATGTTTATTATAACGACATCAACACTGAATCACCCATTTCGTAGCGTTAAAAACAGTAACAACGGAAAAACAGTTTCTATAAATTCTTCTCTAGGATATACACGCTGTATTTTATAAGAATAATGTGTTTTCGTTTCAGTCTAGGCGCGGATCTAGCCAATTTTTTTACTCTGTCAGAGCGTTAAATATAAAAAAAACAAAAAAAACAATGCTGGGGGTCTTGGCCTGTTCTACGCCGTTGCTTCAGAAGCTTCGCTACTAAAACGAGTTTTACGTACTCTAATCCGCCAAGTTATTTTCCTCAACAAGGGCGTGACACAAGGGAAAATATCAAGCCGTATCGTTTAGTTTTATTAAGTCTTATTAATACATCTTCCTCCTAAAAAATATTCTTGAACATTTTGATCGGCAGAGTTGAGTTTCTTCAGCATCTTTCTCGTTGATGTAACTAAAAAGTATAAAATACATTTTTGAATGCTAAAAGTGTTTGCTGCATTTCTATACAGAAATGCGAAATCAGCGATCGAAGCACATTGTTTATTACATTAGTCACGGTTGATCCGCTATGGCATTGTGTTTTAAACCAATCAGCTTGATTTTTCGAGAATTTAAACCAATCTGGATATTTTAAAATCATAACAAGCTTTTTTAAGCGACATGTGAGTCGAAGAAACTCTTTTTGATAACTAAAGTCAATTTTATTTGAAAAACAAAATCACTAAAAAGCTTATAAAAAAAATAACAAAAACAAATGATACTGTTCTTAAAAAAATTGAACGAAATTTTTTAGCCTCATACTTACTTAAAATGTCCACATTTTACAACTTTTTGCTAACAATATGTAATAAATTTATCTCTCTTCCCCGCCTTCATCAAAAACATCAAAGAGGGAAAAATGTTGAGTTTAGTTTACTAGACTTTTGCTATAAGAGAAACGCTAGAAATTAGCTAAACAAAAGATGTCGCAACCTGACGCCACATACAGCTAAATTCGCCACAAAAAATTGACAGAAAATTGCTCTTCTCAGTCCAATATTTTGCACATTTTGATTAGCTAATATTATAAACAAAACATTATAGCCATAGTACCAAATAAGGAGAAACACATAGCTTAGCTATTATAGAAACAAAAAAGATTAACAAAAACAACTAACCTTAAAGTAAAGCTACTGTGCAGCGATCCTTGCTTTATTTTACATCGGCGGGAAGATAGTACTCTGCAGTTTAATTTCTTTGGATTAAACAAAAATTAACTTGCTTTTGTAGCGCATCAGGAAATGGTAACATCGAATTACATTTAAGTTCCTCTAGCAATTCGGCATAAATTTCATGTATTCTATCAGAATTTTCTCATTCAAAAACCAACTTCACACGCTCTCGCAAGCTGTCACAACCCATGTTGATAACGGAAAGATCCCTTCGAACATGTGCGACCGATATTTATACCAAACGCCTATAATCTTTATCAATACGTAGAAACAACCTTGACAGGGTTTGTGTGCTATAAAGTTTAGTTCCACGGTCAAAACCTTACAGAAGGACATACCAGAGTTATGTCTAGAAACAACCTTGACAGGGTTTGTGCGCTATAACGTCTAGCGCTACGGTTAAACTCTCACGGAAGAACATATTATTGTAATACCTAGAAACAACCTTGACAGGGTTTGTGTGCTATAAAGTATAGTCTTACGGTCAAACCCTTACGGAGAAACATTCCATGGTTATACCTGGAGACAACCTTGACAGGGTTTGTGTGTTATGAAGTATATGATTACAGTCTGACAAAAAATAGGTTAGCCCAACATCGGTTGATTGAATTCGCGTTGTGAGGTATGTGATATAGCAGATAAGGCGAAGCAAACAAAGAAGTAGATTTTTGTCCCCAGAATTCCGGGTATAATTTGAAAATACCGGGATTTATTTCGGAAATTATTTCTCGTGCACCGCTGCGTAATTTTTGGCTAATTTTTTTACTACGTCGCGTGACAGGGTTGACATAGTGTAAATCCGCGCCTGCAGTCTCAATGTTCTTAACTGTTTTGACAAATACTGTCCACATTATTCTCAATATGTTCTTAGCATAACTATGGCCCGAAAATTTTATAAAGCCTTAATTAAATAAAGCCTGCTATAAGTTGCTATAGCTAATGGCAAATTCTGTTTGTTTAATATGCAATAAAAAAGTAAACTTCTAATCAATTTTGTGATCATACAAATTTTTATATTTAAAACAAACAATCAAGCTTAGACATATTCTTAGGATATTCTAAACTTCTGACCCCTTGTTTAGAATATATTTTTAGAAAAAAGTCCTTGAAGAAAATATTTTTTGACACAACAAGGAACTTACTATTAAAGGGAAAATTTAGCTCTGAAAGTTAAAACGGCTAAAAATGCCTAAATTAATTTCTCTACCAGATAATTTAAACAACACACCTGCTTTTCTTTCGCTTTCTCACTTAACGAACAACTTTCTTCTAGAGTGTTGCTCCTAAATGTGACAATGTTGATTTTTCTTACTTTAGCTGCACTATGCTCTGAAATAAAGTACCTGGATATTAGGTTACACAGCCCGGTCTCCCGTTTCATATATTTTCAGTTTTCACAAAATAACTAGGAGTTTGAAACAAAGGTGAGCGCCACCAATATTGGAGTTATATCAGTTTTCTTCTAATAAAAAACTTTGCGTTCTTCAAAGTTTGACCGATTATTTAAAACGTGCTCAAAAACTCAGTTACTTTTTAGTTCAGTGAAACCTCATGTTGAAGTGACCAAGTCTATTATTTCAGGTTGGGTAAAAACGCTTTAGGATGCTGGTATTGACACTTCAGTGCTCAAGGCACATTTTTGTCATTCGGCTTCTTCATCCAAGGTTAAGGATATGGGTCTTTCTTTGGAGGATATTTTAAAAAGGGGCAATTGGTTCTACCTGGCAAATGCATTATCATAAAAAATATTGTTTAAATGAGGTATTCCAGAAGGCCGTTTTTTCATGAATAAGGTCGCTTTGAACAGAAGTGGTGTAGGAGTTTGGGTTCTAATATGTAGAAATTGGGCTCGACTATCCAATATTATATTGACATAGATTTTATTAAATAAAATTATTTAATTACGCAAGGCGCGAAGCGCCGCAATGTAATTAGGATCTTATGAAAAAAATCGAAGTAGAATATAATATTGTCCCTCCCACCAGCCCTGTTGTTTTGTCAGACCACACTTACATATATTTATTGTATTCATAGAGAATCGACGTTATCAACAAAATTTTACAAACTATTTGTATCAAAAGAAATGAGCGGTGGTTATATTGTATATATGTAAAATATATTTGTTTTAAGGATACCTTATACTTATTATCTACGTGTTTTAAATTATTTGGTGTCCATTATTATGATTTTAGTTCTCCAGGGTTTCTTCTGGGTTATAATATGCTACGAGATTGGGCTTGATTATCCAATATTATATCGTACTTCGATTTTATTCATAAAATCCTAATTACATTGCGGCGCTTCGCGCCTTACGTAATTAAAGAATTTTCACACCTAAAAGTTGAGCGAGCAAACTATACCTTAGTAACACACCAAGTTAATATAAAAGGCATCCTGGTATAGGCATCACTGAATTTCTGCCTACAGCAGACCATTATAATATTTGAACTAAAATCTATTTTGCAGATAGCATTGAAATACACCTGTTTTAAAGTATAAAATATGTTAAGAAATCTATCTTGGTATACAATAAGTTAGTTAATACACTTTTAAATCTGAGATTTGTAAAATATTTGTGTTTTGTCACCCTGACCTCAGAAACAGAAAATTATGTATCAATATATACTAATTATTTATTTTTATTATTATAACATAGTAAAATCCTTTCAACGTATATATACATTGCTATCAATAGGCGCCCTGTTAAACAAAAAAATTGAGCGGGAAGAGAAGTTAAGGTTCGAGACAAGGGTACATAGAAACTAAAAAATGTCTTTGCAGCAGTGTTTGAAGCGAACTAACGAAGTTTCGTCTCGAACACTCTTGCTTAGGTTATTATAAATATATGCGCCTTGATATTTAAATGACCTCCGACCAGATTCGGTGCGGACCTTAGGCAATATAATGAGATAATTATTTCCCCTAGTTATTTTACAATGTGTGATCGTGTAAAATATTCTCGAAAATTTTCAGGATTAAGCCCATTCAAACATTTAAAGACGTCTACTGCACAACGTAATTTCATTTCGTTTTTCACGGATCTCCAGGGGTAGGATTTACGCCCATAGACAATACAATTCGCTCGATCCTGAAGGTGTTGTAGTCTTTGGTGGTCTTTGTAGACAAACAAGTTGGAGCAATAAAACATAATCGGAGAAACAGTAACTTTGAAAACAGATGCAGCAACGAACGGACTAATGTATTGGCGTACTTTTGTCAGAAGGCTTAATATTACAAAGAGTAGTGGCCCCAGGACGGAACCTTGGGGGCCACCACACAAAACTGATTCCATTGTCGATTTAGTGTTGTCCAATACAACAAATTGTTTTCTATTGAAGAGGTAGCTTTCGAACCACGACAGATCTCGACCAGCTATTCCATAACATTTTAATTTTGATATGATGCAACCATGGTCTACGGTGTCAATAGCTTTGCTCAGATCTATATAAGCAGCGCCTGTCAGTATACTATTATCAATACCACGCCTAATATAGTCGGTATGCAGGTCAACATGCAGTGACCATACTGGTCACTGCATGTTGAGTAGAACGGTTTGTTCTGAAACCAATTGATGATTGATGATGAGGTGACAAAACAGTTGGCTGTAATGATAATACTTGTCTAATGACAAACGGTAGTAAAATGTAGAGGTCCAACCCTCTAAAGGTTTTGCATCTAAGCAAAATCTCCCTTACTAAGATGAATTGAGAAATTGATTCGCCTCTATATAAGAATAAACTTGTTCATGGACTAAAAAAAATTTTAAAACGGATATGGGTCGATAGTTACCTATTTTCTGTTTTGATTCACTTTTATGTATTGGTGTAATTTTTGCGATTTTTTCAGCTGTTGGAAATACAGATGACGCTAAACAGTTGTTTATTAGACAAGCAATGGTTGGTGCTATTTCTTCGGCGCCATCTTTGAGAAATTGTACCGGTATATCGTCATATCCCGGTGATTTGGATGAATTACGGTGAAGCTATTTTCTTCTTTATAGTTTCAGTTGTTACTTTCTGGAACGTGAAACGATGATTATTAGGATTCAGTTCACGTTTGATAGTAGAATGATCGTGTTTCTTCCATATGCTAGTTTCAGAGAACGGTAATAATTTCTGAAGAGTTTTTCCAATGTGAGTGAAGAAGTGACAGAAGCCGCTACAAATTTCTTGTTTGTCTGTTGACAGAGTTCCATTAACAATAACTGATGGTTTAGTTTCCAATTTTGCTTTGGATTTGCCGATGCACTTTTTTATTCTTTGCCAGAATTGTTTAGGTTTTGTGATGGTTTCACGTAAAGCTTCACGCTTATGATTTGCTTTACTCGTTTTATTTTGAGCGTCACGTTATTTCTCAACTTGTGATAAGTGGCCCAGTCTTCACCTAGATTAGTTTTTCTGGCTTTTCGGAGATGGTAGTCACGATCCTTCATCTTGGAACGTATGTCATCAGTGAGCAATGGACAATCCTCCCCCCTAACATTTCTTTCTACTAGTGGTGCATGCTTGTCAACTATAGCTCAAAAACGGATTTGAAAGTTGACCATGCCCCGTCGGCTTCATTAAAGTTAAGTATATTTGACCACGGTTGTTGTCGTAGTTCACTTTTGAAATCGTTTTTATTATATTTTTGGTAGTTACGCGATGTGACTTTACGTGGCAAAAATTTCGAATAGTTCATTTTTCTGATTCCTGCTGTCAAATCATGGTCACTTATAGAGACAGGCAAAACATTATGATCACTAATACGATCTTCTCTTGTAGTCAGAATAACATCAATGAGAGTATTACTCAAGTTGGTAATTCGCGTTTCATGTTTAATGATCTGTTTAAAACCAAAGCGTTTTAATATCTCCTTGATTGATTTGTTGTTAGTTGGTTTAAAAAAGTCACAGTTAATATCACCTATTATAATAGTTTCTTTGTTCTCAAAACCGATTTCCAAAATATCACTTAGTTTGTCGTTAAACTCCGGGTGAAGATGTTTAGACGTATCAGGGGGTCGATAAGTAATACAAATTAGGATAGAACTTGTGTTTTTTTGGAATACCTCAATCCAAATTGATTCAAATTCCGGTGACTCTAAGTCCGACCTTCTTTGCCAGTCGATATCATTCCGTATAAAACACCCTATGCTTCCGCCTATGCCGGTCGTCCTGTCTTTCCTGATAAACGTGTACCCGTCAACAGAGAATAAACTACTGTCCGTAACATCGTTCAAGTGTGTTTTGGTGATTCCAAAGATGTGAATGTTTTTACAAGTTTCTTTAAATAAAATTTCCAAACTTGCAAATTTGCTAAATAATCCATTAACGTTCAGATGACAAAATTTAAGTCCTTTAGACTTTAGAAAATTCGTAAAGTGCTCATAGGTTGTACCATCTGCTTCGACTTGGTCGACGGAGTTGTAAACAAAACACGAATCACAGTATAACTTCTCGCGACCGTTCATCAGCTTGTCCTTAGAACATTTTAGATGGACTTTTGACAGACATTGTGTACAGTTCGTAGCCTTTTGATTTTTTCTGATGGATTTTTTACATGTAGAACACTTGTCGCACGGCCCGGGACATAATTCAACGTCTCCTGCTAGTATTAACAGTAGTCTGAGAGAGTGTTTTGGTCGAATGTAAATACCTCTTTCCTCTTTAAAAATCCATATTGATGACATAAGATGTTGATTTTGGATATCATGAGCTTCTTCACCATGAAACGAGTAACATATTGAGTTTGAATTCGTGAAAGATTTCTTCTTTACAGTAGCAATAGTGTTTAAAAACAAGAGAATTTTAACGACGTTTAAAACGACCGCCTTCGCTGCCATCTTAAACTATATAAGAAGTCACCTAAAGCATATAAAACAATGAAAACGATGAAAACTATAAGTATGAAGCTATAAAAGCTTATGGAAAAAAAGCTTATAAAAAATGTTGACCAAAAGCTGAATCAACCTCCTCCAGCACGGATAGGGTTAAAAAAATTATTAATGTGTTAAGAAGGAAGTTTCACTTGAAGAAATTATAGTTAGTCGGTGTTGAAGGTAAATTAAAATTGTTGAGGTCAAAAAGTAACAAGAAAGCAAAAAACTTTATAAAAAAAGTGAGGTGCAGTGATCATTAAAGTGCTCTGAAACAGAATGAAATAATTAAACAGCAGGAAGAAATTTACAAAATTAGTCTGAATTGTTTATCTTATGTTATGAAATACAGTCACTGAATAAGAAGTTCCATGTTTGTCATATCGAAATAAACGAAATTAAAGAGGAAAAACTACGCCGAGGCGAAAGGTTAGTAACCTTAAAAAAAAGCAGAACAAGCCCAATGTGATGACATAAGTTTTATTAGAACAGATTATGTATAGTTGGTAGCCCGAGGTTAAAGTTAAGAAAAAGAAAATAATGAATGGAGATGAAAAAATAGTAACTTTTGAAGGATGAAGACATTTCGATGAAATACGTGAGGTAGATATGGAATGCTGTATTGAAAATGTAAATGACGTAATTAAAGATGATGAGGTAACAAAGCAAAAAGTAAGACAGGAGATAAGTACAAACAGGAATCCACATTACTGTAATACAAGACATAACAAAGATAAGCAGCAGATAAGTCAATTCAAAGCGAATTAAAAGGGATTTTTGGAACATTTGCCACAAATTGGCCGTTTGCCATTAACTGGGTTAAAATCTCGTACAATGCAAAAAGCCATAATTTTATTTAAGTTTCAAATAGCAGAGGAATGATTAAAAATGTTAGAAAAACAATGGGAAAATGTCTTGATGGTGATGGCACTGGTAAGTATTACAAGCATTATCGAAATTTTCAGATACCAACTAGCAAAGGAAAAGCAATCTCGTGTATTGGTTGGGGTAGCCAGTGGAGATGCAGCTACTGTGTTAAAACATTTCGCAAGAACAATAGATGACATCAGCGATGTGTGAAAGAGAAAAATAAAAATGTTTTTTTTTACAGAAAATGAGATGCTGGAGATTGCAAATTACTATTACTATTAACGGTCAAGCAAGAGAAAGAAGAAGCATACAAAACATTTTTTGATTGATTGGCGCCGCGAATTGTTTTTCCTGAAATGACTGGAAGTAACTTTGATACTTGAAAGTAACTAGTGATGGTTGAAAGTAACTCAATTGATGGATGTAACTTAATTTTTTTTTCTAATTCGGAATTTCAGTGATGGTTGCAAGTAAATTAGAAAAAAGAATGACCTGTGATGAGCTTTGATCTTTGGCACTTTCGATTCTTTTTTCATTTACTTTCTTTTCTGTGGTTTTGAGCATGATATAATCGTACATAATTCTATTAGCTGTGATATTTTTTTAACTTTCAAGCGTGGAGATTAGTTGTTTAAGAAACGTTTTTTCTACCGATATTCGAAGAGAGAAGTTTTACTGCTTGGTACTATGGCTGCTAAAGAGTTTATTGACATCGGTATGTGAAAATATGTACTCAAAATTTTGCCCAGCTATACGTTGGCTTTTCTTAATTTTTCTTTTGCATAAGTGGACGCATTTTTTCTATTGTCATGATATTCACGTGTATTTTGGGCATTAACTTTAGTGTTACTGATGATACTTCTGAAATAGCAGGAACTAGTGGTGTGGTTGATGATAGTATTCATATGACTGTGGAAGGTTGGTAATGAATGAATATATAAAAATTTATTCAAAAAATATTTCTATTTGTGATAAAAACGTAAACTACATAAAAAAGCTGCGAGCATTGAATTGTCTTCTTGACTATGGAACCTAGTTGCCAGGTGTTTTAATATCTATTTAGCACGAAAAATATTTCTGTATTTTGTAGGCTCTTCTGTACCGAAAAAGAAGAAGTCAATTACGGGCTACCAAATGTTCATGAAAAAAAGTTCGGTAATTATGTTATTAAAAAATGATCACTATCATACATGCGTACCTCGAAAAGGTAGACTTAACAATGGCTATTCTATGATAAAAATAACATATAAAATAGGATGTCCTATTTATAGAAAACACTCACTGAGGTTAGCAAAAGCAAGACATCTATATCGGATCAGAGCAAAGTGGCTTCAATGGCTTGGCGTAGGTTAAATGACTCAAAAAGAGAAGTAAAAGTTTTAGAAACTCCATAATTTATTATGTTGTCATAATTACGAGAACTGACATTGAATTTGTGTACATATTCTTATAGGAGTGGAACAAAAAAGCTCAAAGGGAACTGCTAGATCAAACGTATAAATGTCTTACATGCGGAAAATTATTTAACAAGGAGAAAACATATAAATTCCACGTGAAACGGTGTAAAGACGTTGATTGTGAGTGGTGTGGAAGAAATTTCAAAACACCATCTTAGCACAAATGTGCTATTACAAATCTAACCTAAACTGGAATATATTTAACTAAATTTAAATTTTTGCTTAATGGTTTCAGAACAAAAGAACACCAAAACACCGGGCATCGTAGGGAAGACAAAAAGACTGTTTCTCAGTGGTAGAAAACAACAGAGAAAAACCACACCAAATTCCATCGATGCAATAATGGATTTCGAAATGGAGGAGATGGATATAACGGACTTCCCGTCTCCAAGTGAAATACTAAAGACTCCTCCACACACATCATCTACGGAACAAAAAGCTGCAGCAACGCTATTGAGATCGAACGTTTCATGTCAATGTCGATTTCAAAAGTTTCATCAACAACCAACAAACAACTGGATCATCTGAGACAAATGCAGCTGCTAGAGGCATACGTCACCAATAAAACAATACCATCTGGGCTCAAGGTGAATATACGCTCTACCGTGAACTTGCCGGAAGAGCTGAAAGACAAATGGAATTCAACTATACATTCCTGCAGTGAAACCTTCCTACAAATACTGTTGGAACATCACTAACAGGAAATTAAAATGTATCAAAACGAGCGTGACAAACTCAAAAAGGAACTCCCAGAGGGAGAATTAACTAACCTGAATGAAACCTTAATTCAGGAACACAATTAAAACGTGGCAACTGGAGAAAATAGAAAACGCTCACACGACCACTCTCACTCTAAACCAGCTAACGAACCCATACATCGCCAACACCCACAACAAAAATCACCCCGATTTCATCATCAACAACAACGACGCTCTCATCAAACACCAAGATTCCAACAACAATAACAAGGACAGTACCCTTCAAAAAACTTGGCCAACTGGAATCGACAAAAATACCGATAATTAAGTGCCCGTCAAATACAACGGGTCACATTTCATGTATAAAGTATAACACCAAGCACTTTGAGATCCAGATCACTTCTACAAACAGAAAAAAACTTTGTTAAACAACAATTTAATAAGAAAATAAAACATAAACAAATAAATAACCTTGTTGTCAATCTCCCAAATATTACTTTAAACAACCATGGCCACTCAATTCTAAATAAAGGTCTCAAATTTGTTCCAACACCTACAATGTTGACTCCCGCGAACACCTTACACTAGTGCTCAATAAATTTCGAAACCGCATGTATACAAAATATTATTTTTATCAGAACCCGCGACCTCAAGCGGGTCTTTATTGTCGGTCTGACTGGGTGGCATCTCAACCTAAAAACCCAACACTCTTAAAATATATGAACTCCAACCATGCTGATTAGTTCATTAACTGAAGCTGAGATCCTATATAAAGGATACGAAACATCCTTATGTCATTTGCACGTTGACTTTTCAAACCTTTAAAAAATTCTTTGTAGGCAAGTTCTGGTGTATATTAACGTTCAAACATTCCATTGATTTGATCACAGATATCAGACTGTATGTCTTTGAAGCTGAGTGCTTGGAGAGCCTGTACAGGGTGATTATGATTCCATTCCAAATCTATACGACATGGAAACTCATTCGGCATTCTTCTAAGTTTGAAAACCATGCTGAAGGAGCAGTTAGTATTCTTTAATCTTTTCGAAGGTTTTTTTCGCAAAACTTCTTTCAGATTCATTGAAGGTTGATGACCTGTTTTGTGTTGGCAACGATAATAAAAACATGCTGATTATGCATTTTTTTCGCTCGGAAAGTCGGTGTTAGCTTTCTCAACGTTTTGTTTGTTTTTATGTTGTACGATGCAACAAATTTTCCCACTTCTTCCACACAAACTAGTCGACAATCAAAATAAGCATTCACATCTTCCTCTATTGATTTAACTTTGTATTCTTCCAAATTAACAGGGGTAATTTCTTCAAACTATGAGGGAAGTTCAGTATTTTACCACCTTTGAACTGATTTTTAACCGCGTTCAAACAAGACAACACATCTTCGTGATCAGCCATGTTTGTTTATAATGATATGTTACTAACCATAAGAATTCATCCAAAATAAAATCGGAATATCAGATTGACTTCCAAGTTACTTCTCACCATCAATTGAATTACTTCCAACCATCAATGGTTAGTTACTTCGAACCATCAAGGTTATTTCCAAACATTTAAGGAAAAAAAATTCGCGTTGGCGCCTGCCAAACGGCGCATGGGTAGGACTGGACATCCTTCTTACCTAGTTGGTCCCGACGAGCACGCCGAGAGAATGTGCCCTTTACTTTTCCCGCGGACAAATATTTGAAATACAAATGGTGAAATGCGTCTTTTATATCGAGCCGAGTAATTCGGTGATTAGGAAGGTAAAATGTACCAACCAAGCGAGATCGCGCTTCCCTATCAAATGGTCACGTGAATCTATACGAGACATTTCAAGGAATTGTTTAGCTTCGTCGGCAACCTCGATCTCAGTGTTTTTTGTCTCGCTGGGTATGAGGTTGGCGTTGTCGCGTAAAAACTTAGCATGCCAAGAACTCGGACAATCCCCTCATCCGAGAAGATTTCCATTGTCAGCGTCACTGAGAAAATTGTCGGTGTAAAGTCTGTGAGTTGTGTCGTATTATGTGGAAACTGCATTGCAAGAACGTGTTGTGAGATGGAGCGGTTATCGAATGCACTTCTTGTTAGATAAAATTATCAGGGACAAAGCAGCGAAGTTGTGGTCATTAACAGTGGTTGTGTGCTGCCTCACCACGGGTGAGGAAAACTTACTCTTCTTTAATAATGATGCAGTGCATGAAATGGCTAAAAAGTGGCATGTTTCAATTGCTGACTGAAGATAAGTTGACAAAAATTGTAGATGTTTAGGATTTAGTGACAGTCTCATTTGATATTTCAGAGAACATTGATCAACATGTCCGGTCCATCATTAGAGAGATTTTGCTTCAAGAACCATGATTATTTCTGATTTTCATTGTATATTTTGTTTACATTCATAGGTGTTTTAACCACTTTCTGGCACTAAGGGGCGTTTACACGTGAAATCTTATCCTGGGACGAATTCACACCTGTTTCTAGCTAAAATCCTTACAACGTTGTTTATACATTTCAGGCAGGATGAAATTTTATCCCGGGATAAGTTAAACCCCGTCCCAAAGACAGGAATAAAATGTCATCCCGGAATGAGATCAAGAAAAAAATGCATGTAAACACTCTAATTTATTTCATCCCGCGATGAAATCAGAAAAAACACGTGTAAACACAACATTTTTTTTATCCCGAGATGAGAATGCTGAATAAACACTTTTTCCACACTTTTTAAACATTTTTTTTAAATATAGGAGTCATAAAAACATTTCGTTCTTTCCTTTCGTGATGACCGACGCAGAGAAAACACAGAGGTTGGTTTTAACTTTTTTTTATTAATTTATATACCTCCAAAGTTTTTATTTTATTTTAGTGGAAACTTAAAATAAATTTCATCATAAATTTATATCAGTGCAACCATTATTTGACCATTATTTATGGTTCTTATGTTTTTGTATGAGAAAGTGACTTAAAAATGCACGCAATTTTAACATTATGCCTGTTGTATGTTAAAATGATGTTTTTTGTTTACTGCGATAGATAGATAGATGGATAGATGTGCATATTTTACATGGCTAGCCTCACAAATATCGAGGGATATACCCTGTCTATTATTTCCAGGAGGGGCCATGGCATAGATGGAGAGTCCTAGAGTATTTAATGCTCATTTTGAGCTACGCAGACCCAATTAGGGCCCGCGCTCTACTAGACAACATCCGGCAACATCCAACGGCCCACACAGTGTGCCATCTCCCCAATTTCCCTCACATGGCTTTGGTTAACCCGGGGCTATGGTAACATTCACTCGCCCATGTTGAATCGCCGTCAAGAGGAATCGAACCCCGGTCTCCCGCACAGAGTACGAGAGCTATAACCACTAATCTACGGCGCCACGTTGCCAAATGAAAATAATGTGGATCACACGGGGAACGGCGAACCATCAACATCAGACTTGCAAACAACACCAATACTAAAATCTAGTGATGACAAAACTAAAGAAAAAGGAAAGACATGGAGACGGAGTGATTATATGATTGATCACCTAATTATGTGTTTCTCAGAGCTAAAAACAGAATCAAGATTTTAGGAAAGAGATTTTGAGGCAGATATGGTTAAACTGTACGAGACGTGAAGAAAAATGATGGCTGAAAAGTTTGAGCCACAATATTTTGGACCAGTCGATTTAACTCTAACAGAGTACCCATCTGGACGACTATAAAATGAAGCTTGCATTAAAATGGTATAGTGCATGGTTATAAAAGGGTGAAAATAAAAAGAGAATTAGTTCTTCACCAAGAAAGTTAAAGTAATATCGTTACAAAACTGAGTTAATTTCTTCTTTTTATTTCTTTAAAGCACAGACTGTTTTTCTAAAAACTTAATTTAAAGAGCCATCATAAAACACAAAAAAAATGATAAACTTTATTAATCTTATATATTAATTCCCGTGCGTGAGTAACTATGTGAGTCCACGACACGCAAATCACGGGTCATTTTTTTATTAAGTGGCCTTACGCTCAAATTTACTAAAAAAAGTTGGAACTGTAATTCATAGAAATCACATATAACTTGTAACTATATAACCGCAGCTAATTACGATATAGATATGTATACCCCTGTACAAAAATACCTATATAGGCATAAATTTATATAGGCATCGCTACATATGGAATAACGTATTAGATACTCACAAAGTACACTGACTGTTAATTGAAGTTCCTAGCACAAAGAAACGGAAATTGTGTTTACAAAAATGATGGCTGTTCTTTTTGAGTACTCTTTTCTTCAAAATAAATCTTTAAAAAAACAATTGAAGAAGAGCATGGTTATATCAATTAATCATAGCAAGGTTTCTAAAATTATTGATGCGAGACATGCTTCTTAGCTAGCATCATGAAACCAACCACCAACAAGCTAGCTGGCTAGAAATTTATATATATATGATAATGAGGTGACAAAACAGCAATGATAATACTTGTCTAAAGACAGGTGGTTATATAGATGCAGTCATGTTCTTTATACCTAAGTCTCCAGTTTATATTTAACTGACCAGCTATTATCTGCTGTAGCTAGCTAATGTTAGCTTTAAACTAAAGATTCCCAGTACCTACCCAGCTAGCTAACATGTGAGTTTTAGGTTGCTTTTACATGTAGCTACGTTTCAATAGGAACTAGGGCCACAGTGTCTTCCGTATCTTGTGCACAGAATCGTCGAATTTCTTTGAATAAATATTTTTTCCAATCTATTTAAATGCAGGTGGAATAATTTCTGGTGGTAAGTCATTGGTAATGGGTTTGTTTTTTTAGGAGGTTAAATTTCGTTGGTGTTGAGTGGAGAGTTGTTTTGCAAGTGATTAATCCAGGTTCCTCTCTGTCCATGTTGAAATACTGAGAATCTGTAATGTTTGAAATCTTCTTAAAAAGACCAGAGAACATTTTCGACCAATCGTATGTCGTCACAAGAACTCTACCATCGTGTGTTCCTACTAATTCAGCAACATTGCATGTCGCAGGTTCGTTGCAAGTGTTGGCGATGTCATATAATGTCCACAAAGGTGTCGTTTTTTTTTTGTTGAAAACTTCAAAGCACCTGTTGCAGCTAAATTTAGTATGCCCTACAGTCATAAAAGAGTAGGTAATTTAATGATGTAGGCCAACCATTGTGCGCCAAAGCAAATACCACAAAAAATAGTTATTCTTGTTTTGACCTAAAATGCAAGAACGTTATGTGTACACAGGTTTTAAGATTTCTGAAGCTATTAAATCATTACATTTTTTTATGTGATATAAAATAAGACGAAAATTAGGAAAACAATTACTGTATTTTTAAAATTTAACAGCTAAATTTAAATTGCGAGAATAGGAGTAAATACATCGCAATGCAGATATAACTAGTCTTTTAAGAGAGCAATTGCAATGAAAAAAGGAGAAGAAGCCACTGGATATTCTCCCCTTTAGAAATAATCAAAAAGGTAATAGAATTCGGCTATACTGAAACAAACATCTATGAATGTGGAAACATGAGGTTTGGTGAAATTCACTCATGCTTGGGATCTGGTGCGGGCCCTTGAGTAAGCATTCCCTGCCTCCTGAAAAACACCAGCCACATTGTGGAATTGGCACCCTTACCTGTACCAACTATCTCATCAATGAGGTAGTTGTACTGAGTGTGTATGTACCATCGCTGCTAATTCCAAAAAATCCACATTTCCGAGCAGTTTTAAAATCAATTGGACCTGGTTGTAGCGGATCTTGCGGACAATGCAGTTGTTGGGCATAAACCCGCCAGGTTGTAGCGGATCTTGCGGACAATGCAGTTGTTGGGCATAAACCCAGCTGTAATGTGCAGTTCCAGAAAATGAGCTAGGTAAATAACTTTTAAAGATGTTGTAGTCATTATTTTTTATTTGCTGTTGTGCTTGCTTACATTGAGACATAGATGGGCTTTGGTTTTTTCTAAGTGTTCTAACTGTTGTGTTATTGTGTTGTTGACATTTCCAGCAAAGATCCGTCATTGGTTTTGTCACAACCACCCAAGGTGTCAACTGGTTCCAAAGCTCACAAAACAAACTGTAACAAACAAAGGGAGACTTAGAAGTAATGCCACAGTCTTTGTAAAACGAATAAATTCTATGTTTCGTTTCCGATGGTACCAAAAAGATATTTTTATGATGGTATTCAGGGATTCGACCGGGAAGAAGAACAGCATTTTCTTCGACCAAATTTATAATAATTTTTTTACGTATTTTTGTGTCCAAAGTGTGGCTATTTGAAGAAAGCCTCTTTTTATTTCCGTGTTGTCTTGGCTGTAGATCATAAGAATTATAATGTCGGGAAAAATATGTGTATTTATGAAGGGACATGTCAATAAGGAAAAGAAATGTTTTCATACAAATTCTCTTTCCATACATGTGATTCTGTAAATTTTTGTTTCTTCTTTCGACAAGTATGTTGGTTTACAAAACATTTGTAAAAAACTAAGTACGAATAAATCCCGTTCGTCGCTGCTGCCTTGTTGCATTAAATAAGAAGCTTACGAATGGGAACGGCGACGTCGTGACGCAAAATAAATCTACGGCGCAATCGCGTAGCGCTGGGAAAACCCCACACACGTTTTGTTCATGGCGGACCGGACGTGAAAAGCTTCATTTTTGCGTTGTAGGAGAACGTGACTTTTGTGTTATGGGATATGGACTTAAGAATTTATTTTATCTCAGAAATATATTTTTAGAACTTTTAAGATTTTTGTACAAGTTTTTTCCTGGATATCAGCCAGCATAGCTATGTAGTCAGCAGCTTTTGTTGTAGGCACCTAAGGCCCTGAGAGACAAGTGTTGTTGTTTGCAAAGCTAACTAGCTAGCTAAATATTTTTTAAATGTTTTCATAAAAAAAATTGTATATATTATTTACATTCTTTGTAATTGTGTTGCAATTTTTATCGTTCCTGGCTAATCCCTTTTTGGCTGGCATTCTTGTTAGTGGAGATATTTTGTCCATTGTTATTAACTACTCCATGACTTTGTTTTTATAGAATAGAAATTTATGGTTGTAAAATGTTTCCTGCTCAGTTACCAGTTAGAAAAGGTAAGTTTGCATGTATAATCCAATGATGTGATAATCATAATAAAAATATATATACATTTCATTTTAATATAGTCAGACCATGTGTTGGACAGAAGATTATTATGTTATTGAGAGATGTATTATTGCAAGAACCGTACAAGTTTAAGCGTGGATCTGCTGAACGTGGGCGTATTTGGGAACAAATTGCACAAGTTATTGGAGAACGTTTCTGATGAGAAAAATGCTTAAGAATGAACAGAATCAGGCCAAAGCACAGGAGATGCGCAAGAGATCTTTAGAAACAATGACAGAAACAATGGAGATAAATGATATTCAACAAACTAAAAAGAGAAACAATGGCACAGAAACTTTGAACTACCTACGAGAAAAATTAGAACGAGAACAAACGCTAAGGCAAGAAAAACTGCAATTAAAGAAAATGGAGATGGAAAATGTCAAAAAGCGAGGAGAATCACAATATACAACAACAAATGTTTATGAGACTCCAAGCACAGCAGCAGCAACAAAATCAAACAATGTTGCTCACACTTTTTGAAAAACTAACAAAAAAATAGTGGAATTGAAACATATTTTTCTATATATTATGTTACAATTATGTTATGTATGTTATGTCATTGCATGAGAGATATTTTATTGATACAAAGTAATTTTTAATATTTAGCGGATCACTGTTGAAATACCTTGACGTTTCTGAACCATACAGACAGCATTTACAATTATGAAGTAATCCAAAAATTTTATACATCTTACCCACAGCACTAAGTCCAAGCTTAAGGTTTTTCTTGAAATCAACAAACTTAAAGTAATTTAAGATATCACCAAAAACCTATTCGACTGCTATTCGCACTTCACTCATCTTGAAATTTCATAGTGTTTGTTGTGGCGTCAGTCTTGCTCCTTTAAAGCCAGCTTGTAAGTGGACTCCGAGTGGATATGCTGGATAACCATAGGCACAAAGTGGGTGAAAAGCTATGCTGCTTAAGCATCGGGAGTAACCCCGAATCAGCTAACATGCCACTATCATGACGTTTTCCTTCAACAGGGCCAAAAAGGTTAGCTATTAACTCATTAGGGGCCACCACAGACTGAAATTTCAGTGCATGTACCTTTTTATGGCCATTGTATAGAATCCGTTGGTTATGTGTTAGTCTACTGATAGGTCTGACTGTTCCATTATAAACACCCCAACAATTGTCAAGAGGGGCACCTTTTCCATGAATTTGATCTGCAAAAAGCTGCAAGTTATTGGGCGACATCCAGTTTTGTTGTATGTTTGCCAACAGTCTATTCCAATTGTCGTATAAAAATTTTAAAGCGTGATTAGTTATCATGCTAAGTTGAGGAACTGGAGGAGAAAATCCATGTATTAAGTCAACATATCAACAAGGGTAGGCAAATCTCTTTAAGAATATACACATAGCTTCAACAGAATCATAAACAGTACCATTATAGCAGATGAATTTATCGGACAGTTGCATTACCTCAACAAGTCTATATACGTCCCTTTGATAAAACCTGAACTCCGTTGTACATTCGCCCTCTCCAATGTTTTCAAGATTAAACTTCTTATATCTCATATATGGCATATCTGGATTTGTGGACCTGTTTATATCGTATAGAGATATGCACTCATCTGTTTCATTCAAATTTGCAGCCTTTGCTAGCAAACTAACCTCCCTTAATTTTTTCAGTTTTGACATTTTCTTTAAAATGTTTACTTTTGCTTTCGCTTAGACAGGTTGTGTTTATAGGCGCGCTTATATTGTAAGTTCAAACACACGGACAACGGAAACTTCGACGTTTACTTCACAACACTGAGATTTGCCGTTCCCGTCGCCGTTCCCGGTGTTATTTCGTAAGCTCCTTAATCACTACATTCCGTGACCTCGCTCTCAGTAAACTACACTCTCCGATACACTCTCCGCTTTCCGAACCTAAGTTGCAGCCACAACCCTTGTTTATAAATTCCTGTACCGTAACAGTCTCTGTGTCAAGTGATGAATAGGACGCACCTTCCATGTTTAAATATTTTCGACTAGCTACTTCCAAAAGAATCCAAAACAAAAAACAGACCTTTTAACTCACGTTTTAGGCCTCTTTACGAGTTTTATTGGTCCAATTTTGTGATTTATAGTAAAACCGTATTTAATTAGACAGTAGAGTTAAACATGTGATGTCTGGACGTGCACGTGATCAAAGCCTTTTGGAGTAAACAGCAACAATAATTTTACAGGAAATCTATGAGTTAGCGTGTCACAAGCGAAGGAATGGAAACTGGCGGGAATAAGGCAAAAAAATAATTGTCTGATCTTTCGTATCGCAGTGTCTAGCACTAAACCGTAGGCAATAGTAAGAAACTTTACTACTATTCGACACTTCTATTAGTACTGTTTGAAAGAATATGCAGAAGCTCCGCGCCAAAATTAAGAACATTTCATCATATATGCATTTTGCTAAGAAAATTGATGCTCAGGTCAAGAAACGGTTTTCTTATACAAAATAAAACGTGTATTACTTTCTATATCAATTAAAAACTCTGGAGTTGACACTGTCCTTATCAGACCTATATCCTTGTAAAAACGTATATTCTATGAGAAATGCACGCATTAAACTTTATATTCCACAATTTAGATACAACGACAGAGCTTAATGCGTGGAAGCGCGATTACGATAGTAAAAACAAGAGAAACCAATCAAGCTTGGTGAGCTAAGTATTTTTTGCAAGATAAAGCCACGGTCATTTCAATTGTGTTTTTGTTAAAAATGCATTGTGGCATTTTAACAACAACATACTTTAAAATAATTTTTAAATGATAAATGTAATAGATGATATATACAAGAAATAATTTTTTAGTACAGGAATGCGAACAGCACGTGATTTATTCCCAGGAATCAGCTATGGTAACAAAATCATAGCCTTAATTGATGCAATTTGACTCTATTTCTGCAAATTACATTTTTACTTTTTCAGAACTCATTTACTGTACAAACTGACCATAAGGTGTCAGTAGATAAAGCAGAGGTGTGTAACAGTTTAACAAATCTAATAAAACTTGCTCTTAATAATAATTTATATAATTATTACATATATATGTTTTATATTTAGACTTTATATAGTCACGTCCCTTTTTACCATGATCTTCGCCACTGCAAAAAATCGACATTTTCGACCTAGCAACCCCGACCACTAATCCGGACCATTAATCCGGAGTAATAAGCCTGTCAACCCTTTTGCGCCAGACTTTACCTTCATTAACCAATCAGAAACCTTATTTGTTTCACGTGTTTGCGCAACCTGGTGTTTCATTTTAGTCCGGGGCTTTCACGAGTTCATCCGGATATCGCAACCACGAGGCCATGAGGACGGATTGGTTTTACATTGCTTTAACACACTGTATCCTTTCCCAATCTTTTCCCATTTTCTTTGAAGCACTTAGCTACACCTTAACATTTCACCCCTTTATATTTCTCACGTTCTCTAGCTATGTATAAATCTTAAACAAATCAATTTATGATTTTAGCTAGGAACGTAGATTTCGAGGTAGCATTCTGCTGAAGCTAGCTAGCTATACCTAGCCGTATTTATTCCCATTCTTTTTTATTTAGTTTGGTATATCAATATTTATTTTTATGTTGGGGTTGTGGCTAGCTAGCTATGACCTACCTCTGGCTAAAAAAATTAAAGTAGCCACATGCAGTTTTTAGCTACCTACAACAAATTTCTTATTCAATAATTTTTGTGATGCTAAATATAGTTAGGTAAACTACACATTTTATTACTGTCATAAATTTTTTTAGCTGTAACGATGGGCTGTTTCCTGTGTTTTTATTTAAACCGTTGTGATAAAGTTTTTTTTGAAAAATGGTATTACGCCTATAACTCATGTGTGACACGGTTTACCTGTAATAAATGTTCAACCTGGTGTTAACAACGGGCTGTTTTGTGTGCTTTTAATTAAATTGAAGTTGTGATAAGTTATTTATTGACCATTTTTTTGCTATGACGGAGTTAACACCATGAATACACTGTGCTCAAGGGGTATTAGGCATAAACGCATGTGCAACACGGTTTACCTGTACTAAGCGCTCAGTCCAGTGTTAACGAGCTGTTTCCTGTGTTTCTGCTTAACCGAAGTTGCGATAAAGTTTTTTTTATAAAAAGGTATTGTACCTACATAAATGTGCGACATTGTTTAACTTTAAGTGCACAGCTTGGAGTAACATTTTTGTAAACAATAAGTTTGGCCAGGCATTTTTACTATGACCGGGTAACAACGCGTTGTAGACTAACCTAAATGTGCAGGAAAGTTTTTTTTTGAAAAATATATTTTAACTGAAACCCCACAATGCTCTGTGCGCTTCACCAGATTTACGACATACTGCATACCTGTACTAGAGTGCTCCACCTGAATGTGTGGGCCAGTTTACGGTTCTTATTAATTGCTACACAGGCATTTCAATGCTGGGTAACACTTTTACTTATGGCTTACCCCGGCTAGTGAAAGAAAAAAAGTCAAACAACCCGAATCCAGATTGTGATGTCTCCCTCTAAAAACCGCCAGAAAAAACGATGAACCTGGGATCGAGGTTGTTGCGCGTCCACCATGATCGCATATCAATCGTTCGCGTGAAACCAATAAATAAGCAAATTATGTTGCCGCAGAAGTTGCCAGGTGACCAGCGGCTGCAACGAATCAAACTTGGCTTCCCCTTTTACCATATAGCAAAGATGTCTGGAAGTGCGTGTGGTTCTGGTGGAAAGCACAAAGGTAATTTCCCCCCTCTTTTTTAGTGGTCAATAAAGCAAGGCCTCTAGCTGTAGATCTTAGAGCCTGTTCCTAAACCAGGTGAAAAATCTCTTTGTTATAAGAAGTTGCGTTGAATGTTTTTGTTTTATGTCAAAAAAAGTTTAGCTAACTACACGTCACACGTTTTTTATCAAAACTAGCTCTTAATTGGCAACTAAATTGGTATATTTTGGAGGGAAAATACACCATGGTCAAACAATCAATAATTTGAATCCCATATTAACTTCAGGCGGGTGTGTGCTGTTTACCTAGCTAGCTAAATCCATCAGGTTAAACTGAAAGTTGTCGAATTTCTGTTACTTTTCCATGTTTTGGATCAAATAATCCAGGAAATAAATGTCTTGGCGAGTTGGTATGGATAAAGGTTTTCCTCAAAGGGTATACAGAACCAAGTCAAACTCAATATTCTAGCTACATTGTAAAACGCTGACCGAAGACCTCCGTTTTTTTTCTCAAGTCAGTTTCTCATATTAATTGCAGATACTGCAATTGCAGGATCCCGTATTTAGCTGTTTTACTTGACTGCCAAATCTAATGCCATCCTGACTTTAAGATTTTCTGTAAAAAAAATATGTACATATATCTATCTTTTAACAAATCATAAAAAATAATGAGTCACAACAAAAAAATTGACAAGATTTGGGATTGATAGCTCAGTTGTTCGACTCATAAGAGTTGTGGGTTCGTTCCGCACATATGCTAATATCAAGCAAATTGCTTTTCAATTCCATTTTATGCTTTCTGATTCTTATTTTGCTGAAACAAGTATCACTGGTTATGTGGTAGACGTATCACCAGTTAAAATAGCCAAGTCGGGAAAACCATATTTTAAAATGGAGATTCAAACTGCTAGCAAAGTCGATAATGCACTGCGTTTTTCACCTTCCAAAAGGCGACTATTTAATGAACTTTGCGAAGAGAAACGTGGCTGTACTATGAACAATTGCAAATCAGGAAAATATGTCATTTTTATCAATGATTACTCAACAGTTGAAGAAAAAGAGCTTGGTTTTTCGAAAGATTTTGGTGTTGTTGAGTATATGAATATTTGATCAAGTCATAAACCATTTGATTCAAAGGTTAGTGTTAAAGGTGTTGTTTTGTTAGACGAAACCCGGACAATCTGTGTGCAAGGGGAGGATATTGATATCAGAGAGGGCTTTTTGGTGTATGAGGGATCTCAGATAAAAGTAACATTATGGCGGGAGTATTGCTGTATGTTGCAAAACAGATCGACCTACAACTTGAAGAACCTCATGAAAATGAAGTATTCAGGTGAAATACGTCTTCAAACATTGCACAACACAACATTTTCATTAAGTCCAGATCAAATTGAGAATTATGAAGTTATGCCAATATCTGAGGATCAAGTTTTGTTTGATGCCAAAATTAAGTCAGTAGATCCAACTTCATTGTGTCGTCCAGAGTGCAGTAAGTCTGTTGACCTCCAGGAGATGGAAGATTGCTTAATAAAGTGTGCCAACTGTTCTAAATTTATGTTAAAGTCCCTGAAACGAAAGAAAGTGCATTCCATTAATGTTGGTGAGGGAGTCGAAAAGCGTCAGCTCTCAGTTCATGATAACCAATTGCAATTGTGCTTTCCTGGATGAAAACCAAGTGCTTTTACTGCTTCTTACCAACAAATTCAATATCAATTACAAGGGTGAATCGATGTATGTTACTCGAATTGCATTGATTAAAAACTAAATAACTGGCCATTTTGCATTTTGTATTAGTTTATGTTTCTGACAATTTTGTTCTATTCATGCAAATTTTGTTAATGTCTCCAGTCACTTTGCCTTTGTTTTGTCATAGGAATTGACGTCTTGTTTAATTTCGCTATTTGTATAATGTTCTTTTATTATATTTCTTATTGGTGAACCAATAAACATACAAACATACATATGCTGTCATATAAGTTAGCTTGGCAATATGGCTTTGCCTATAGTTGTACCACAAAAACTTGTTAACACTTTGCTTTTAAGTGACTCCAATCACGTACTTTTGTTTTGTCATATGAACTGACAGTTTAGCCGTTTTTATTATTTGTTATTTTGCCTTTTATTGGTGAACCAGTTCATATATAATTCGTGGATACTTTTTATTTGCGTAGTTGCGCCATAAAAACTCGTTGCCGTATATATATATTTTTTTGTTCGTGTAATTTGTGAAATTTTGTTGAACTCAGCTGAAAAGATTGGGGTGTTTGACTCGACCCTGCGCTTCATCCCTGAGAACAGAGCCGTAGAATAAATGTTGAAGAACTTTGTACATAAATTAATACCTCCTGTGTACCATTAATACTTTCAATGAAGCTCTTCAAGCTGCTTTTGTATAAGAAGTTTTCGCGTAAAGTAAAAGCGCTGAATTTATTTTTGCGAATGGTTAAAGGAGAGGCGAACTGCGCTGCAGTACGGCTGCTGAATAAAGTTCATGATGCTAGTGTCGATTTTGAAGACCAGACCGACAGGCTTGTTCTGCTCCATTAGAAAGTCCTTAATTATTTGTAAAATTTACATGTAGCAGCTATCATGACAAAAAACTTCCTGAACGAAGACTAAGCATACAGAATATTTTGATATTTGAAATATTCGTACAGTAATTAAAAATTGATGTTTTTCACATATAAACGGTGAATTTTCACATAAGAACTTACAGAGCGACACACAGTAGACCCCTAATAAATCAGCCTTAAACCATCGTTAATAGAAACTAAAGCTATAAATAACAGTTTTGTTTATATCTTTGTGCGTGCTGAATTATTTATAATTGATTATTTACACGTCAAACGGACTATATTTCGAAGTTAGTAGCATGTGCATGAAAAAATTGTTGCTGGTCATAACGGATATTTCTTAAGTTCCAAGAAGTTTAAACAAACGTTATAAAATATTATTACTACGAAAGGTACGTATACGCGTATACGAGCAGCTTACATTTGTGATGAATACATCCAAAACCTACTTATTTTGACCCCACACAGCCATGAAAATTCTGTAAAAATGATGCTGGGAAGATATACAGATACTTAGTGGTGAAATAAATTATTTATTGTTATAGTTTTCTTTGTGGAACTTAGGATTTAGAAATCCATAATTTCTTTTCGCTCGCTTAAAATTTATTTTGTGGTTGCCACAAAATAATTTTTATTTTATTTTATTTTATTTATTTATTTATAATGAATATTTATACAGGATAAAAACATTTTCAGTATTTAAAACACTGCTATTTAAATGTGTCCTGTGTATATATAATAAAATTAGTAAAATATCGTAAAAAGATTGAAAAACTTGAAAACGTATAAGAAACACACACATGAAATGGAAAATAAGACAATAAAAGTTACCGTGTAGCAATGCAGACTGAAAAAAGAAAACAAGGAAGCATGAAAGGACAAAGTAGACTTGATGAAAAAAATAGACTTCAATATACATAATACTATATCTAATACTATCTATCGAAATATGTGTCGCATAGCTTCTTAAAATCCCTAAAGGACTCTGTTTATTTTTAAATAGGTATTTGAAAGGGATTTCAACAATTTGAAATCAAAGTGAAACAATTAAGTCCGAGAGAGTACTCTTTTTTAATTGCTACAGTCCACTGCATTTTTCAAACGTGGAAATTTAAGGAAAAAAGTTTGCGGGTAAGGATATCAAAAAACTCATTTCTAGTAAGTTTTGCGAATCAGGGGTTAACTTCATGACACGGTATCACAACTCTTCCTGTCTCACATTTACGTCTTACCTTAAAGGAAGAAATTTTCGCAGTTGTCGAAAAATTATAAATTTGGCGGATATTCTTTCCATTGATGACGAGGTGACAAAACAGTTGGCTGTAATGATAATACTTGTCTAATGACAAACGGTAGTAAAATGTAGAGGTCCAACCATCTAAAGGTTTTGCATCTAAACAAAATCTCCCTTATTACAAGGATTTTTATTAAATAAGCCATTAACCATAGCAGGACAACATTAGGAGCACAATACAAACATTTATAAAAAGGATAGACACAGCAACCAAAAAACAATTCAAACCGAATCAAATAGGTACACATAAAATAAAATAAATAAAACTTATCGAAACTAAGGTATCCTAAAACGGGTAAAATTTGAAATGATTCTTAAAGAATGGAAATTGAAGTAATGAACTATCTGTGCGCCAGGACTTGTGAACCTGGCCGTAGCTTTCCACATGTGTTACGGGTACCCAATACTCAGACTTACACAGATAGTTGTTACGGTGGGCCAGCCAAAGGAGAGTACCAGCCTTTCCTAACAGGGGTGGTGTCCCAAAATGGTAGATCAAAAGGACAGGCAGAGTAGATTGCAACCCCATAAGGCTACTTAAACAATGACTCAGGGCAGCAGGATCGTCAATCCTGTAGACACAGCGAGCAAACTATGCCTCCCTACTGAACTGGGGTAACAAGTGGGATCGTCAGCCCCAAAGACAAGACAAATTGTCAAGCCCCCTTGCTATGCTTCTTATAGGTTCCCAAGAACGAGAGAGGAGTGAGCAAACTCCAAGATTCCGGTAAAGCTGAGCAAACAAGGTTCAGCTGGGGTAAATAGAAACCGCTAGGGAAAGATTTCCTCCCCCATTTAATTCGTGGATAGGAACAAGCTAACTTCTAGCAAAAAAAAGTATGTAAGCTGAGGAATTGTTAAGGTGGGAAGAACACACCTCGAAAATAGAGCGGTCGTCACACTTAAGCCAGGTGTTTTGCTGGTTTTTGATAAATGCCCAGTAATGCCCGGCTTTCAATGTACCAGAATGGTTGATGGTTGCAACTAGGTGGTAGTTGTTATTGAACGATACGTCATCGGTTGGGTGGGATGGAACTTTTAAAACATGATGTTTCATGGGAAGGCAGTTAACTACCCTGTTGTCTTTGAATGTTGACCCATTTATCGATGAGTATCTTATTAACTGTACAATAAGAATATTACCACAGTTAGAAATCTCAGTCTCAATAGTGCTCTCCTGATGTATCAAACACTGGGGACAAACCCATTTGTCACCACCAAGAAGCAGTTGTGGTTGTAAAAGTGTGTTGAAACCGTCTTGCACATAGGTAAAGTTAGTATTGTTTCCTTTTGTTCCCTTGAAGATGCAAAAAAGCAGGAGTTACATGACGTTGTTGTTGTCAGAGTTATAGAGAGAAGATTGTCAACCACAGGGGATGACCCAATCAGCTCGTCAATAACTGCCTGTAGAATTTCTGGAACATCCTGCTGAGAATTAAAATAAAAATCTTTGTTTTCTTTTTGTTTTGCAAAAGTTTCGGAAAGACTGTTAATATTTGCAGGATAGAGTTTGCATAACACGTATTACCTTTATTTATTATGCCGACCTGAACCTTATTTACTTTTCCTTCATTTACTGATGGTTTAGGCTTAGAAATGGTGGTCGGAGATGGGTTACTGTTTGGTGGCTTCCCTGGCGAATGTAATGCATGTGGCGGGCAACTCTTCTGCGTTGAAGATGGTGATGGACTGCTGCGCAAGAGATCCTGGGACCAATGCGGTGAATCTCTGGCAATCCAAATGCAGAAGGAGGCTTTCATGCTTAAGTCACCCAGCTTGCGTGCAGTCAAGAATGCAGATTTAGTGGGAAAACCAAGATTTTTTAGGCAACACGTAACAGATCTGGAAGAGTAACCTCTCGCACCAACCTCAATGGCAAAAAGATGAGGGGACCACCCATTACTGCGCATTATTTCAACCAAGGGGGAGTACTTCGACAGTTTTGTGGAGTGCCATGACACCATATTCTCCTCGCATGGACAGGTCAGTTCAATAAGAATGACGATCTTAGAGCAGTTGGAATATATTACCATATCTGGTCTTAGAGCTGTAATAGCTATATGCCCTGGGAAAACAAACCCGTCACTTAAATCAGACAAGATTACCCAGTCGTCAGCAAGGTGTAAAAGACCTGTTGGTTTGGATCTTTTGCCTGAGGTAGGAGTGCCTGCTTTGGGTAGAGAAAAATCACGTGAAAAAAAACTCTATTCCCCTATAAAACTGTAAATACATTTTTCAGTTACAAAAAAACTATGCTAAATAAAATAATACTGACATTTTTTTAAATTTCTCACATGAATGTTACATATTTTATGTTAGCTGCAGAAGGAAAAATATCTATATACTATAGAAACTTTAAATCATGAAGTAAAAATATTTACATATTGTAACATAAAAACAATTTAAAATAACTTCCGAAGTCATCCAAATATCGTTTAATATAACCTAATATCATTAAACGTGGAAAGACATGACAATCCTGATAGCAATTTACAATGTAATTTACTAAAAAGTATAATTCTTTCACGAGATTTCGATGCATTCGTCCAGCAGGATTTAATGATGTATCAAAAGAAAACATGCGATGGCATGGCTCGTGCAGTTTAATTTCTTTGTGTAACAAATCGAGATTTTAGTAAAAAATCCGGCATTACCCAAAAGTGGCTTTACGATAGGTCGAATCCTACACCTTGATGTAGACTTCCATAAGCTACGCCTGACAAGGGGATCATCGTATATCGAACTACCCAAATGGGTATCATCCAAGAAGGCTGTCATTAATCCGGTGAATGAGGACGAGGAGTGTTTCAAATGGGGCATTATAGCATCACTCCATCATGAGGAGATAGGGAAGAACCCAAATAGAGTTTCTCAGATGAAACCCTACGTAGACCTCTACAATTGGCAAGGTATAGAGTACCCAACAAGTATCAAAAGCATCTACAAATTTGAGGCGAATAATCCCAACATTGCGATGAATGTTCTGTATATAACGGGAAAGAGGATCAACATCCTACGTCGATCGGTGCACAACGGGCGTACCAGGGTGGTGGCTCTATTGTACATCACAGATGATAAAAAGAACCACTATACGGCAGTCAAAAGCCTATCGAGGCTCCTGGGCAAGGAGATCTCAAGGAATAGAAACCCAATGCACTTCTGCCTGAACTGTCTACAGGGTTTTCCCTCGACTGAATCGAGGGACAAGCATTATAGGTACTGCATCGATCACGAGGCAGTCAAGATTACGATGCCAACAGAGGCCGAAAAATGGCTATACTATAGAGATGGGCAGCAACATGTCAAGGTACCCTTTGCCATCTATGCAGATTTCGAGAGTCTGCTGGTCCCGGTAGAGGAGGATGCAAGGGAGACTAAGACGAAAAAGCTGAGCAAGCACGTACCATCGGGATGGTGTACCTATATCACATTTGCCTATGGACCTATACCAGATCCTCTAACAGCGTACCGTGGCAAGGACTGCGTGACGAGGTTCGTCAACCATCTTGAGGACGAGGTCAAAAGACTATACAATACCTACCCTCAGCAGGACATGCTGCCTCTAACAGAGGTCCTAAAAAGGGAACATGACGAGGCATCAAAATGTCATATCTGTTTAAAGCCCTTCGATGACAGCAAGAATAACCGCAAAGTTCGGGACCATTGCCACTATACCGGATTATATAGGGGTGCAGCGCATAACAGATGTAATCTCAAATACAAGATACCTAGCCACATACCCGTGATATTCAGGACATCGGATGCATTGCCGAGAATGCAGAGAAATATATCAGTTTCAACGTTAAAATTAAGGTACCACTTGGAGGTATGGGATATGGCGATGGCGAGAAGTACAAGACAATCGAAATCAGATTCATCGATAGCTGTCGATTTATGGCATCATCACTGGACAAATTGGCAAGCAACCTCATTGGTACAAACGCCGCTGGTATGAAATGTCAACAGTGTGCAGTGCAGATACTGGTCTTGAATTCCAGGAAATAGACGCTGAGTATGTAGCAAAATTCTGGTGTAAAGCTTGCAGCTCGAGTACCACGAAGCAGCTTAATCAAGATCGGGTAAGGACAAATGTACCATGCATGGCAAATTTCATCGATAAAGATGATGTCTTCAGGCTAATGCTTCGGAAGGGCGTGTATCCGTATGAGTACATGGATGGATGGCATCGATTCGAGGAGCTGGAACTACCTCCCAAGAAGGCCTTCTACAGCAAGCTGAATATGAAGGGCATCAGCGACAGGGACTATGCATACGCAAAAGAGGTATGGAATGTTATTACTCCAGGTGGCGATGATGTTACCATGGGAGACTATCACGATATCTATCTGACCATAGACGTCCTGCTATTGGCCGACGTCTTCGAGACATTTCGAGGCGTCTGCCTGGACAACTACAACCTTGATCCCGCCCATTTTTACAGCGCACCCGGATTGGCCTGGAAGGCAGACCTTAAATTTACGGGTATAAGGCTAGAACTCCTTACGGACCCCGACATGCTCCTCATGTTTGAGAAGGGTATAAGAGGAGGTATAGTCCAGGCCGTACATCGATATGCCAAAGCAAATAATAAGTATATGGGGGAGCAGTATAACCCCAATGAGGAGTCCTCCTACATCCAATACCTCGATGCCAACAATTTGTATGGCTGGGCAATGAGGCAGGATCTACCAACGGATGGCTTCAAATGGGTTCGGAATGTTGAGGCATTTACCGAAAGGAGGATTGGTAAGCTCGTTGAGGACAACAAGCATGGGTACATCCTGGAGGTTGATATCGACTACCCGAAGGCACTTCACGACAGGCATAACGAGTTGCCATTCCTACCGGAACGCAGGATGATCCACAGGGTCGAGAAATTAGTACCAAATTTGGAGGACAAGCGAAAATATGTAGTACATATCAGAGCCCTTCACGAGGCTATAAAACATGGGCTTGAATTGAAGGTCCATAGGGTCATCCGGTTCAATCAGAAGGCGTGGCTGAGGGGCTATATTGATCATAACACAAGGCTTAGAACGGCTGCCAAAAACGAGTTTGAGAAGGACTTTTACAAATTGATGAACCTCTCGGTGTTTGGCAAGACCATGGAAAACATCCGGAATCACCGCAACATCCAACTGGTCACCAATGAGGAGAAGTACACGAAACTTGTGATGAAACCGAACTTTAAGGGCGTAAATCGGTTTAGCAAGCACCTCCTAGGTGTTGAAATGGGCAAGACCGAGGTCAAAATGAACAAGCCCGTCTACATCGGTCAGGCCATCTTGGATATGTCAAAAATGGTGATGTATGAATTCCATTACAATTACATGCAGCCACTGTACGGTAGCAAGCTCCAACTCTGTTATATGGACACAGACAGCGATGTCTGGAGGAGGGCGTTGACATATACAAAAGCCAGATCTTGATCCAAAATAAAGGCCATAAGGTCTATACCCAGGAGGTGAACAAGCTGGCACTCAACAGGGCAGACGATAAACGTATCGTACAACCGGACCAGATGACAACACTTGCTAGAGGCCATTACCGCCTTGCGTCTACAGGGGAATAAAAATGGAGCTGTGTTTGTGTATTGCTATACTCCTACCCTATGCCATGATGACCTACATATTTTTTAGATACCGGGGTATAATAAAGATGTCGTCCGATATTGCACAAGTATTCGACGATGCCTCCGCAGAATATGAACAAGTAGAGAAACCTATTGATAAACGCCAGGCTTTGAAGGAGGCCCTACGAAAGGGTAAGGGACACCTTTTGCCTAAGAAATGCACGGAAGGGTTTGTCGACAAAGCCCCAGAAGAGGCTATTGACAAGGTACATACCGATTACGTACAGCGAGAACTCCACGAAAAGGGGGAGAAAACAGCTAGGGCACTGTCTACCCACGTGATCAGTTTATATGCCAGCATGATTGGGAATTTTGTCGACATCGACAATGTAGATGAATTACGTCGAGATATCGAAGAGGACCCAATTATCAGGGATAGTATGACAGATCTCGGGATCCTTGTGTACTGTACCATTGGAAGGTGTTTAGCCCCATTCCTCGTAGCAGGCCATACGGCTCGTCATATGGGTAAAAAGGATGAGGTGGTGGAGGATAAGGAAGAGCCAAAGACGACGGTACTATAATAAAATGAGTGAAGAGATTAAGCAGAAACAAGAACAGGAGAGGGTCATAACCAAGAAAAATGAGGGCCGTGTGGCAGCCGGTAAGAGACTTGCCGAATGGAATAAAAAGAACAAGGCCGACCTACAGAAGAACGTGGGCAAGGAACCTTCACAAGATGCTCAAGAATCTGCGACAGGTTCCAGCAGGCCAACGGATGTATACATGTATGGGGCCGGTACGCTTACCGTGCTTGCGATAGGGGTCGGCGTATGGTATAAATTTGGCCGGGGTGGCAAAAATGGTGGAGAAACCCACAAATCAGCCCCCGAACCTCAACAAAAGGGCAAGGCTCATCCTGATTTTTTTTAAATGATGTAATATAAATGACAAGCAACGTAACCCCGAAGGAAAAGGAGATTTTGGGCATGCTGTACGAAACAGTTGTGGACCTTAGCTTCACATTCGCCTATGCCCTTGGGGGCAAGAAAATCCTGGGTATTTCACGCCCATCTGCCAAAATGGATATGAATGACGTCCTTAAAATGACTGCCTACTTCGCGGCAGGCCAAGCTTCTCGAGAGATGGCCGTCAAGAAGGAATGGATCCCGGGGTCCATAGTCCCTAAACCAAAATAGAGCGTCTGATAAAATTTTATATTTGCCTTAGGAGGCAAATATAAAATGGATGAGGGTAAAAAATGCTCAAAATTCAAAAAAGTCTTAACCCTGGATAATTTCGGGGTTAAGAGTTGTGGTCAGCTAAATCAGCAGTGCATAGGTTGCCCCAATATTAGCAAAACATCACGCAACAAACATCGTACAAAATGTGAACATATAGGGACTCAGCCCCTATACGACCTCATGAATATTTGTAGGGCCCATATGGAGGCCCAGTTTTCCGAGGGCTACACCTGGGAGCTCTACGAATATTTGCATATTGACCACAAGGTTCCGTTTAAGTATGTTGAGACCGGTAAGTCCCCAACACTTGCAGATGTTTCCAAAGCATTACACAGGGCGAGTGCATCATCATCATCATCATTCTCGGCTTAACGTCCGTTTTCCATGCTAGCATGGGTTGGACGGGGTATATTAATGACCCTCTTCCAATCTGATCTAGACTGTGTTAGATCTAAACTCAACTTCCGCTGTATCAGTCTGTCCTTATAACCTCCTGCCAAGTCTTTCTCGGTCTGCCTCTGGGCTTTGCCCCAGGAACTATCAAGTCTCTACACTTTCTTACCCAATTATCCTCCTCCATTCTTTCCAAGTGCCCCAGCCAATTCCATCTTCTTATCTGGATAACATCTTTAATTCTACGGATACTTAGCTTGCTAATTAGCTTGCTTCTTAGCTCATCTGAACTCTTTCTGTCTCTCAGACTGGCGTTACACATCCACCTAACCATTCTCATATCATTCCTTTCTAAACGGTCAAGATCTTCCTGCTTCACTGCCCATGTCTCACTACCGTACAACATAACACTTCTTACACATGCATTCAAGTAAATGAATAAAATATGCATAAAATGTAAAAAACTGTTAATCCTGGACAGTTTCAAGTTTAGAGGGAATAGTCGAACAAAAAGCTGCATAGGTTGTCTCGATAAAGCTAAGGCTGGGCGGCGTATAAAATGTAAGGACCCTGTTATCGAATACAAGGTAGACATTCTTGCCACTGATAGCGAAATTAGAGATATTCAGCAGGATGAAAATTACCTAATGTTGTATACCTTGTTGACATACAACATCATACCCCGGTACATCGAGCTTATCGAAGCACCCCCCGAGAGCCAGGAAAAGGAACTGCTAATTGAGAGATATCGTAATATTACTGGAAAACGAATATAAAAAGCACTATCAAAACATAGTGATACTATGCCCTACCCTGAAATGGAATACCACCTATTTGGAAAGGGCATCGCTCTGGAAGGACCCATATGTCTTTTTGATAGACCCCAAGGATCAGCTGTTTGAATGGATCCAAAAACTATCCTCATTGCTGGTATGTGAAGAGACGTTGTTTGTGGTTGACGATATGATATCTGACGAGAGTCTCGATAAACGTCGTCAGCCACTGCTTGAGCTGGCGGTCTCGGGCAGGCATCGTAGGCATAGTCTATGGCTACTCACGCAGTCGTACACTGCTCTCCCTAAAAATTTGAGAAGGCAAAAGAAGGCCCTGTTTTTGTGGTACCCCCATGAACGCAGCGACATGAGGCTAATCGACGAAGAGACGAACATGATCTCCGATTGGGATGAGATTAAAATTGAACTGAGGAAATCCAAACACTCCTGCTTGTTTGTGAGATTGGAACACCCTCGAACTTGGAAAATCCTTGAATGACCATACAAGCAATCTACCTGAATAAATGACAAAAAAGATGTCATCTCAAAAGGTTGTTATGGTGCTTGCCCCACACGTAGAAATCATATACGACGATTGTGAGACTCCATGGTTCAAAAGAAGCCATGTTGGTAAATATTTTGGGATCCATACAATGGGAACATACAAAAATATCAAGGGACAAAGCAGAAATGAACTTTCTCAATCATCCTCGTCCCGATTAGGTATGCTAGGACGTGGGAAAAATCCGCATGATGTATTTATTTCCGCCGATAGTGTTATGGAAATATTGGTTCGATGCAAAAGTTTGGATACCATTAAAATTGCGAGGCGTTGTGGTATGGAAATCCAAAACATAAAGCTTTTATCCAAGGAGGAAGGCACCCTTAGCAACATCCGCACCGCTTTTGACGGTGAAGATATGGTGATGCAACATCATATAAGATATAAGATCGACCTGTACTTCCCGAGGTATAGGTTAGCTATCGAATGTGATGAATTTGGACATGCTGATAGAGATATAGGTTATGAGGTAAAGAGACAAAAACATATCAAGCAAGCCTTAGGATGCACCTTTATACGATATAACCCTGATGCCCCCAACTTCTCCATTTTTCACATCATTAACAAGATTTATCGCTATGTGTTTGCTGAAATTAACCTAGAGGACTATGTCGTAAGCGGGTACTAATTTTACTACTCTTTTGTGGGTAGTAAAATTATCATTTATGACCACTGTGAAATCCTCTGGGTAAGCATTGGCATATAGAAAATGTCGTCGCAAGTTATGTTCAACGCAGGAGCCATCGAGACCCTATCCAACAGCCAGGATCAACCTATGTTTAAACGCGCCGATTTGGGACGTTTCCTTGGTATCGAAAAGGTTAAAAATATGACAATATCGTCATCATTCCTATCTACCAGGTCCGAAATAGTAGGGTCCAAGGGGGCATCTCAGCCGGGCCACCTTGGTAGGGCGAAAAATGGTCATGACGTCTTTGTCACGCTCGAGGGCGCCTTGGAAATTGTGCGTAGGTCACAAAAGCCTAAGGCCGTAGGGGTCATCAAATGGTTAGCCCGGGAAGGTGTCCAAAAATTACAGGATGAACTCAAGGAGCAGCGTCAAGCCCTGGAGGACAGGGATGGGGCCCTGGCCTTTCTCAATGATGAAATTGAGGATAGGGATAGTCAGCTTATGGTGCTGGGGGATGAGATTGAGGAGCTACAGCAACGTGCCGTGTCCCACCTTGAAGATCCTGGTAAGGATAATAGCATGGTTATTATCCAGAAGAACAACGGCGATCCCTTTCAATACCTTGCCATCTGTGGCCAACAGGGATATGTAGCCCAAAAAATACGAAATAAGCTTGTTGACTACCCCAAGGGTGATATTGTGGTACTGGCAGAGACACCAAATGCTATCGTCCACTACAATTGGCTCCGAGAACGTGGATGCATTAAAGTCAATCCGGAGCGTGTGAGACATTTTAGGCTCGGCGAACACTATACACATGAACGTCTCCTGGAGCTCGCGGAATGAGTGTCACAATTTTAATACCTTTGCGGTATTAAAATTATCATTTTTGACCCTTTCGGCTGTATGTTAAAAGGTACTGAAATATAAAAAAAGATGGAAGCCTATCTACAAAGGAATCAATTAACAATCAACTACAATATTCAGGTACCTGTGCTACATTGCTGTATCAAGGCAGGGTCAGTGGCTGGATATTGCCCTACCTGCTTAGACCGAAACCATACGTAACAAAAAACACAGGACAACAAACTCCAAAACGACCAGCTACCACAACAAGACCTCGACCTGACATGACAAAAAAGATTAAACTAACTGAGCAACAAAATACTAACAACTATCCACATACTACACATCATAGCCAAGAAAGATTCCATATGCCACACCACAGACCTCTCATAAGCACCAGACAACAACAGAGCCATTTCAACAATAGACGTAATTCCACTCCTACCCGTCCACCAACACATAACAATATACAAAACAGAACTACAAACAGACAAAAACCACAACCACTGCTTGACATCCCCTTTGACCATAAGGAACGCAAGAAATACTCGGCCATGTGACTAAGCACAAATAGAAATAGTAAGAAAAAAACAAAAAATAAAATTAATCAAAATAATTTCCTAAAACGACTAACTACAAATTTATCCTCTTACAAATTATCACATTTGGAGGAGAATATCCTTATCAAAGGATTAAAATTTATACCCACCACATCCACTTTTTTAATTGATCATTCACAACCCCTAAATAAATTTATAAGGTCTATGAGCCTAGGATATTACTTTCGCTCATGCAACTCAAGCCTAAACTGGAGTCCGCCTCCTACCCAACATCCTAATCTTCAGGAATATTTCCATAGAATAAAAAGTGAAATTGAAGATACTTTTAATTATTCCCCCAATCGACAACCATTTATGTCCCACAATTTGTCATATAAAGAGAGTACACTGTTACAAAATTTGAAAAACAACCCTGACCTCATATTTAAACCAGCAGACAAAGGTGGCAGTCTTGTTATCATGAATAAAACTGATTATATTTTCAAAGTCAACAGCCAACTTCAGAACACAAAATACTACAAAAAGTTACCTTTTGACCCTACTCTTCAGATTGCGAATGATATATCAACATTTATTCGCTTTTTATATTCCAGACATAGAATAACAAGAGAAGTTGCTAATTTTTTAGAACCAACCACTCCTCCACGCACACCACTTTTTTATGGATTGCCCAAAATACACAAACCTAATGTACTCCTTAGACCCATAGTATCAGCTAACGACTCTCCAACAGAAAACATATCAGCATTTTTAGATCATATATGCCAACCTGTCATGAAGTCATTACCTTCTTACATAAAAGATACTAAACATTTTCTCAGAAATATTTTAGAACTTCCTCCCCTTCCTCCAAATGCTATTTTCACTCTACACTAACATACCTCATGATGAAGGCATCAAAGTTTTACTAGAAACTCTATCAAAAAATAAAGACATCCTTCCCCCAGAAACTCCTCCTAAACACTATTAAAATAATGATGGACTTTGTCCTAAAACAAAACTGTTTTAGATTTATGGATGATTATTACCAACAAATTCATGGCACAGCCATGGGCTCTAAATGTGCACCCCCTTACTCGTGCATTTACATGGGCCACCATGAAAGTACTAAAATACTTCCCCTTACCACAGCTATTATGCTTTGGAAACGTTTTATCGATGACGTTTTCTTCATATATACTGACACAGAAGAATGTCTACGAAAACTTTTTGAAAAAATTAATTCACTTCACCCCCATATCAAATTCACTTTTACCTATTCTAGGGATAAAATTAATTTTTTGGACACCTACATACATGTAGGAAAAGATCGAAAGCTTTATTCTAGTTTATACACCAAACCCACTGATACATTTAGCCTCCTCCACTACAACTCCTTCCATCCAACATTTACGAAATCCTCCATTATATACTCCCAATCCCTAAGATACAGAATGCTTATTACCAAGGATGATATGCTAAACAAAGCATTAAAAAATTTGGAATGGGTCCTCAAAAACCGAGGATACCCCCAAAAACTAATACAAGAAAACAAGAAAAAAATAAAAGACTTATCACAAAAGGATGTACTCTATCACGATACACCTAAAACAGATAATACTCAAAGGTATCTAGTTTTCCTCACACACTATTCCAAGGACAATACTACAATCAAAAAAATTATTAATAAACATTGGCACCTTATAGAGAATGACCAAGAGCTCAATAAAATCTGGGCTGACTCTCCCATTATTGCAACTATGCGGCATAAAAATATCAAGGATTTACTTGTCAAGGCAAGGGTTGTATAAGCTCCCGACCGTAAGGTTAACTGGGTCTCACTAGTCCTCACAAAACCAAAATGATTTAAGACTTAATATAAACCTGAAAATTTTCAAGATCATTATTTACTATAACAACATTATTATTTCCTATAACACGAACCACCTACCAATCCCTTTGTATTTACAAACTAGTTATCATGCTAGAACAGATGGATTACCATATCTTCTGTAAGGAACATCCCTCTCTCTCTCTTTTTAGGCCCCCGTCCCAACACGTTGTTTGCCTCGGAATCGCCGATATGGATCCCTCGACATTGGCACATGCATCTTCGTTACCAATCGAATTAAAAAATGTGATGCAAAAAAGCTACTATCATGTTAGTAAAAATAAACAATGACGTAACAATAATGGTGGAATATTGTAAATCCAATCACCTACTGTTCGATAATAGGCACCTTAAGAAATAAGGACGGGAAGTTTTAAGGACGGGAATTTCCTAGAATTACGTAATTTTTCAACACTGCGCATGTTTAGAACAAAGGTGATTCCACCTATTCAGCCGTCTAGCGAAAGTTCACAACGTGAAGACACATGGTTTCGCGTCGTGAAATAAAGGTGACAACAAAGTTTTTGTTTTTCGCTTTACTTGATAAAAATGGATGAAGAAATTGCAAAGAGTGTCAAAAAAAGGTAAAAATCATCATTATGTATATACTTTTCTTCAAATTTGTTACATAAATGCAATATAAGTGTATAGCTAATCTGTGAAAAAACAAAATTGTGTGCACGAAAGTGAAAGCTGCTTTTTCTACTATTTTTAATATATTTTTTTTCAAGGTCACATATGGTTTGGAACAATCGTAAAGACGAACTGTTGTTGAGAGAAGTGCTTCTTTTTGAACCCTACAAATATAAAGCACGAACAAAAGAGAGAGGGAATGCTTGGAAAGTTATTGCTGAAAACTTGAATCAGCTGGATTCGGAACAATTTAAAGCGGATCAAAGATCTGTTCGTGAAAGATTTGGAATTTTAAAAACACGTTACGAAAATAAAACTCGAGAAGAATTGAAAGCTAGTGGTATTATTCCTGAGTTTGATGAAATTATGGATGCGATGGAAGATATTTCAGAGAAAATTAAGGAGTATGAAAAGGTACATGCTGAACAAGATAGCCAGCAATCAGAGAAAAATGAAAAAGAAGCTAATGCAGCATCCGACATGAGAATGAAAGCTTTAGAAACGTTCAGTGAAAGTGAAAAAAGAAAGGACCTAACCACAGAGGCTGGAGGTGAAGATACTGAGAAAAAAGCAAAAAAAACTATAAGTTCTGGAACTGATACCATACAATACTTGAGGGCAAAAGGTGAGAGAGAACAGAGTTTGAGAAAAGATGAGTTGGAATTAAAAAAACAAAAATATGAAATGCAAGCAGCACAGCAAACATCTGCTGAAAATCAACAACGGGAGATGATCCAAGTTATTAGAGAACAGATGGAGTCACAGCGACAACAGACACAGCAGATGTTAATGTTTATGGCCAATATAATGCAAAGAAAGTAGTGATTTTTAAAGCAGGGGATTGTTGATATTGGTTCTTAAGTTTTGTTTAACACTAAAAGTTTTATTGATTTGATTGATCCTAACAAACCTTTTCAAACTCAGCAGAGAATATTGAGCATATATTTCTAAGAAAAACTGTTGTTTGTTTTTATTATTTTCAAAAGAAATCCAAATAATTTTCTCAGAATTTATTTTGTTTATGTATATATATTTTGTTGAGTATGTTTTTACAAGATATCACAAAAATGTCTAGACAACTGTATTTATTCAAAACAACTGTTGTTCACAAAAAATAATCCTCCAAATGTGGTGGCTCTATTCCAAAATACGTTGAGGTCATAGATTTATACAAGCAAGTGTGAGCATTTGTTAGCAATGCACAAGTGATATACATTTTCCCAACAGCGCTGAGTTGTATCTTCAAATTTTTTTTGAAGTCAATAAAAGCAAAATATTTTGAAATATCTCCAAATACCCATTCAACGGAGGTGCGAACTTGGCTCATTGCTTTGTTGTAATCTTTTTGCTGTTGGTTCAAGTTACCTTTAAATGGACCTTGCAGCTGTACTCGCAATGGATATGCAGGATCCCCATATACACAAAGTGGATTACCATTGGGCGATCGTGAGTGTAACTGAAGTTGTTGCAGGAGTCCAGACATTGCTAGCATTCCACTATCATGCCTTCTTCCTTCAACTGGACCATTGCTATCATTCCATTCGGTGCAACTATGGACTGAAACTTGATAGCATGTACTCTATTATACAAAACACGTTGATTTCTACCTGGGCGACACACAGGTCTGACGGTTCCGTCGATGAATCCCCAACAGTGATCCAATGGTGCTCCTTTATTTGAAATAGCAGCTGCAAAAAGTTCCAGTTGCCGTGGTGCCAACCAGGGTTGATTAAATGTATGTAGAAGCGTTTCATATGTGTTGTATAAATAATCCACCATATAATTACTCATGAGTGATAGCTCTGGTACAGGTCGACCAAAGATGCATAAGGTGCCTAATGACGTTTGTTTTGCTATAACAGTATCAAATAAGTTATTACGACACTAGACAACAATACGATAACCCTATTAGGAAACACGTGGGAAACAGCAATATTGCCATTTTTATACTAAAACGACATAAGAATGTAACCTAGCTAACCGCCATCACTGTTGATGTTTTACTGAAGTAACCTACTGCGATACCGGCTGTATCCTTATGAAATAGAATGTATTACAAACAATTACCACTACCACGTGTTACGGATCAAATAAAATGGATATTATTCTATTTGTAACGAATTAACATGTTATGCATAATACTTGTATTATATAACACGACTGTCAATATAACTCTTGTTATTTCATCAATTTTTGACATCAAACCCCTTATGTTTTTAGTCTTATTTTCGATTTTAATTGCTCCTTTGGCTATTTTATTTCAGTTCGCCCGGCCCTTTGTTACGCACTTGGCCCTGAACAGACTCTACTCGCCGCGTAGTTCACCAATCAAAAAAATTTTTTTACTCCAGCAAATAAAGCCAGCTCTGCGGTGGACCCGCGTTTCGAGAGTCCGTATACACGGGAGGGAAGAGTGTATGAGTACCTTCACCATTTCCTTTATCCCTTTACAGTGAAGACTAACGCTGTGCACATTTAAGGGCTTTTAGAACTGTACATACACGCTAGCTCGGCCGTTAGCCTAGTTTTCTATTCATCCAGATTACCCCCAGGCTCGCGTGTTCCACGTCTCTAGCACTGCCCCTCTACCTTGTTGTATATTCGCTACTCACAAACTGTACATTACGTCACTTACCCGAGGCGCAGTGGTGCTCTCAACCAATTAAAATCTCACCATTACAGGTGCCCTTCACCTACCAATTATATTTACCCATGAAATCACGTGACTCAGTCTTCTTTAGCAACGAGAAAGCACATTTTTCCCTTTCCTTTTTCACCTCGCTAATCATCGCACGTGGTTTGTTATCGATTACTTACAAAATCTGTTAATCATGGCCAATAAACAAATCGAGAAAGAAATATACAGAGGTAACCCTTCCGTTATAAACAGAGCCTTCAAAATGACCGACCGCTTACGCCAGGTCGGGTTGTTTTGATTCTATCACGGATCAATTTCACTACCCGAGCAGAAAGCGGTATAAGAAACAAGGCCTGTGCGTCTGATGAAGCCCTTGTTTCTTAGGTCATCCCTTTACCCACACAACATCCTTTCTCTACATACGATACTTCGAATCCTCCACTGGAGATTAGGGACACCCAATCAAAAAACAAGTTTTAGGGTAGTGTAAAGGTCCCGCCTTGTAGATATCTTTGATCATGTCGGCGACCTCGCTGGCTTTTTTGGTACGTAGGGGCCTAGCTACCTTATAACGAGATGCAACGTCAACCCCTGTCAGGATGTACTTGTAGGTGCTTCCATACAGCTTGTCATGGGGCATGTACAGTAGATCAAACTGGTGCATCTCATTCGGTGCCGCTGTGGTAAAATGGGGATAGTCCATACGTTTTGGACCCCGAATGTGCCGTAGCCATAGGGGTTGACGAGAAGGCCAGTGCGTGACCAGCTTTTTGGATAGACCGCTCTCCTTCGCGAGTAATTTAATAGCTTTCCGTCCGACCCACAGATGTTCCGGGGTATAGTAAATTTGGCTTAGTTTTTCGGCCTCTTCTTCGGTAACAGCGTGCGTTTTTGACATGTCTTTATTATATACATGTTAAAAACGTTCTTACAAATACTTGTAGACCACGAAGCCTAGTAGTGATAATGAGCCTATTATAAACGTCAATTCTCCATCCTGTTGGGTTTTTGAAGGGGTGTAGAAATCCTTCAACTGTGGGGCCCCCTTTTCTGAGGCAATGTAGTATTTATAGAGGTCGTCATCCAATTCACGAAGGCTCTTCCCTGCCCTTATTTGCATCTCCCTTTGCTCGTTAAACCAATCCAATTTAGCCTGTCGGTCTCTTATCCATTGAGCCTGAGCCTCATTCAATTTTTCAACGGCTTCGTCATGCCTCTTCCTCTCGGCCTCACCGTGCCCCGAGAGCTTAGAAAATAGATAATTTGATCCACTGAATACTAGGGCGTTGATTGCTGCACCTGCAACAAGGACAGCCACTGTTGCCATTTATTGCTTGGCCTTCTTGCATTCTTTACACCTGGATCTCACCCTTTGATGGGGGCATATTTGACTGCCTTTGCACTCCTTACAATAGGCCCTCTGTTTTTCATGTTCCCATATTTGACTGCCTTTGCACTCCTTACAATAGGCCCTATTTTTTTCATGTCCGCAGATTTGTCTGCCTTTGCAGTCTTTGCACCGGGCCCTCTGTTTTTCATGTTCGCAGATTTGACTGCCCCTGCACTCCTTGCACTGGGCCCTCTGTTTTTCATGTTCGCAGATTTGACTGCCCCTGCACTTCTTGCACTGGGCCCTCTGTTTTTCATGTTCGCAGATTTGACTACCCTTGCAGTCTTTGCAGTCTTTGCAGCAAGCCCTCTGTTTTTCATGCTCGCAAATCTGACTGCCTTTACATTCCTTACAATAGGCCCTCCTTTTTTGATGCTGGCAGATTTCACTTCCCCCGCAATCCCTACATTGGGATCTCAACCTTTGATGGTGGCAAATTTCACTTCCCCCGCATTCTTTACATATTGATCTCCGCCTACCATGGGGGCACATATTGCGTTTCTTTGACGCCCTGCAGACATCGAGGCATTTGATGCATGTCCTTGTCAATTGACCATTTTTCACCACCTTGAATGCATCTGGTAAAAGACTCCTTTTACAATTTGGGCAGATCCTGGTTCCCTTGCATTCCTTACGGGTGGATCTCTGCCTTTGATGGGGGCATTCCTTACATCGGGATCTCCGCCTACCATGGGGGCACATATTACGTTCCCTTGACGCTTTGTTAACATCAAGGCATTTGATGCATGTCTTTGTCAAACCATTTTTCACCACCTTGAATGCATCTGGTAAAAGACTCCTTTTACACTTTGAACAGCTCTTGTTTTCTTCCATATTGATTTGTATTTATCCCACTGGATAGATACAAATTGTTGTCACTAGTACTCCACGGAATGATAACGCCCATTTAGGATATTTAATTGAGCATCCATCAGCAGATATACGTAGCATCGTATATCCCCAGTTCCGTCGGCTTTTTTGGTTATGTGCAACGTTATCCCGTCGCTAAGTCTCTGCAGAGGTCTCCCGCTACCATGTAGCGTAGCGTCGGGAGATGCTCTGAAATCAATGAATAACGCATACCTTTCATTAAAGAATTGGCCAATTGTCACATTCGAGTCATGGCTCCCGAAGAGATTGACGACCTGCTCCAGATGATCCTTGGGAAGCATGGCATGACTATACAATTCGTTAGGTTCGCCTTCCACCGTGATGGATATCTTTTCAATCTTGGGATTGTAGAAGACTTCGTTGACACCGGCGTAAGCTTTCACTTTCCCAGGGTCTATAAAGAGTAACAAGACACCCTTGAGACTCTTTGCGGGGGTATCGAGGTTGTAGCTTGTATCAGCCTTTTTCATGGTCACCACCTTGCTTCGCAGGATCCTTTCGTAGGGTAACGCAAGACGATTATACCTTGACATCATGGCAGTTGCGAGACCTTCATGGGTGATCTTGTCAAACTCCAGCTTGATATTGGTAATTTTATAGGCAGCATCGGCAGCCTTGGCAGCCGTAGATCCAACCGCGGCCGTGCCCCCATCCTTGATGACATCGCTGTGCTGTGCGAAATGTAGAACGAACTGCAATCTGTCATGTAGCTCTGCCTGATAAAATGGTAAGTCTCTGGTTAATTCAAACATTTTACCCAATGGGATGCAGAAAGTGTAGCTATAAGCCGCGGCGATGGCTTTCTCCTCATCCGTACCAACGTACTCAGTAGCCTTGACCTGCAGGGCTCTGATGGTCCCATCGTTGGGGTTGATTCCCTCTAGGATGAGGTTGTTGTCCCTATCAAATTTTGGTAACCAGAGGTCCCTGTACACTGCCAGGATATTGAAATCATATATTTTTTGTACCTCATTACCATCCAAAGTAACTCGCAGATTTTTAACTATGCCTTTGCCAATATTGCTGACCAGGGTACGCTTCGTATTGGTACCCGTCAGCGTCAGGTCAAATAAGAGCTTGAGGCTGCCAGGAAAAATGACATCGTTCTGCCCCATGTTTGGAATATCCACGTAGAGGTCTTCATTCTGGTTAATGGTGCTTGGTATGTGGCTTATCTGAACCCTCTGTTTTCTGCCTTTGATACCAAAGAGCTGTTTCGTCTCTGCGTAGGGGTCTAGGGTTGTTCCGAATGCACTCATATTTATTATAGGGGCAATCTTTAAACAAAGACCCCAACTAATCCAGTATTTGATCATGATCTTCCGGATGAGGGTGGGAGGGATGATGAGCCCGATGATACTACGTCAAAACTTCCATCAACACCGGGACCTTCAACCCAAGGGGAACAACAGGGCGTCCCGGGGGCTGGCCTTTCAGAACAGAGGCAAAAATTGTTAAGGGATAAGGTCGACGACCTCTACGAACGTTTTGAGGAGAGGCTGGGGAAGCCTATTGCGATACCCTATGACGAGTTTAGGCTAGATGGAAAACGTCTTTTTTTCAATGAAATAGACCTTACGGCATTAATTACAAAGGATAAGGGTGGGCTGCGGGCTGCGGGCTGCCGGTGAAATGATCAAGAAATTGAAGGCAGATCTCGTGCGAGCCCTGGGCTTTCCTGACTATGTTACTACACCCAACAGGGGTAAGGCAGCGGCACTGGGGCAAAAAATTGATGACCCGAGGACGGATGCTGATAATATTTCGATGCAATCGATAGAATCAATCGAGGAATTTGTGGATACTATGGAAAATTTTATAGAGGAGACGACTTCATTTGGTGGTGGTACTGATAACGTTATCAATGAACGTGAAAGAAGGGGACTTAACCTCGAACTTCAAACCATAAGAGGTAACTTAAAAAATCTGGCAAGTAAGATCATTTCGTTTGATACCGGGATTGAAAATGCAAAGGCTGAATTGAAAAAACTTGAGGAGAAGAAGGCCAGGGCAACCGAGGAGGAAAAGGTTAAAATTGAGAGGGATATAGAAAATCTTAATGCTAGGATCGAGGATTTAGCCGATAAAAAGGAAGCCGCGCAAGATGCCCATGGCTTACTTTCCAAGGAAATTTACAGTCAGCTGGGGACTATCAAGGAAACGTTGATGAAAATTGCTGGAGATGACACGTCTCTGCTGGAAAAGCTAAAAATCCTCTTCAAAGAGCAAGGGATCACCATAGCAGTATAGTCTCTGCTATTGGTCTATTAATAAGCACCATCGTACTTGCAATTGCAGGAGGGGGTGCCGCGGCGGGTGCTGCAGGAGGAAGTGCCGCAGGGAAGGGGTTTGTGGAGAAACAGCTGGAGCGACTGGGAAAATTTTTAAAGTACCTGGCAGGTAAGGCAGGTGTTGCACTTCCGGGGATTATGGGCACAATAGTATCGTTCTTTTTGAGAGTAGCGGCAACAGTTGTCGAATACGCGGCCAAGCGTCTGCACATGGCCATCGCGGCCGCTGCCGGGTTTGTCGTGTTCTATGTTAGGGGGTCTAATTATTTCCTCAGCCAAATGTATGCTATGATAACCCCCACATCTGTCGTGATTAATGCGGCCTTGGTATCCTCGTGCTGGTTTTGCGGGGGTTGTTCAGGAGGATGCTTGGGAGGCGTAACATGTTTGGGGGGTAGCTTAATATCTGCCACATGTCCGATGGTATGCTCGGTATGCCCAAGGGGTGTGGTATGTATAGGTGTTTTGATAGTATGTCTAGGTATTTTGATAGTATGCTTGAGGGGTGTGGCAGCCGCACCCCTGACAATAGGTTTGTTATTTAGATCAAGCTGGATACCAATAATTGCACTTGCAGGTGCAATCAGTATATTGTTGTTATACCCTACAATTTTACCTATCCGCAGATTCATGTCTGATGGCAACATTTACACGTGGTGCATTACAGCAAAGTTCACCGGTGTCCTGGCATACTGGAGTACTTTTTGGAACTCCGTAATGTCATGCCCCACATTCTCTTGGCGTTGTACCATAGCCTCGAATTTCGGACCAGACCCTAGAAGGGATGCCTTGGCACCTGCTTGAGACCCAAGTAACAAGACCACGTAAGCCCTTATACTCTCACTTAGCTTGGTCAGGCCCTCCGATGTCAGGCCTTGACTTGTTGGGATGATAAATTTGGCCCAATCCCCATCGAACTGGGGCCACCATCTACCATTGGTGAGTGAGGCACCTACTGATCCGAATTTATACATGTTATTTGGATTGGCACCATACTCGCGACATACTTGTGCATATCCGGATGTGGAGTAGGGATTTTTGTACTGTGAGAACCCATCGTCAAACGGCATGGGTACTTTCATCCTTGCCAGAATACGACGCATGTGGTAATATATATGGAATTTAAAGATGGCGTTGACAAGGGGCACGGACCCCGTCAGGTGCTTAGCAGAGATACCTAATGCGGTGCTTGCACAGTGTATGGCAAAATTAACCTGCACATTCCAGTAGTCCAGGGCTTGACCCTTCCAATCCACAATAACAGGGTCAGTCAGCAGATTAGTTGAAGGCTTTATGGGGTATTTGCTAAACTCAGGGAATGCCACAGAAATATATGATTCTGTAGACACGTATAGGTCCTGATGCTCCAAGCTGGTTACGATAAGTGGCCATTCTCCCCTGTTGGACCTGTACGTTGCCTTGTGGTTGTATGAGTAGATATTCATCGTTTTGTTTTAAACAAAACGATGAAACAGCTGTACATCACCGATATATATAAACCTACCATATTCGAGGACTACCTAGGACAGGATAGTAGGATAGCTCTGAAATCAATATGCATCAGGCCTATATGGCTGAACCTTTACAGCGATAATGAGCTCGTCATACGTAAGATGGGGCCTGATCAGAGAGAAATTAGGATCGAAATTATGAACGGTCTATACAGGATCGAGAACTTGGCGGCTATCGTGAACAGTCAGGCACAGGACAGGATAAAACTTTTTGTCCTGAAAAATGGACTCTGTAGGCTCCGTGTCACTGATGGGTACACAGTGGTAATTCATCGACAGCTGCAGGAGCTCTTGGGCCTACCCTACGATCCTAGTAAAAAATACTATATGAAGGGTGATTATGATGCCTACGACTTATTTGCCCCAAGTTGGATGAATGTGATGCCCTACTAGACGGCAAAAAGTCTAAAATTCTCGCTTTGTTACCCACTAGGGAATTAAACGCCTGGGGGGATATGATGACCTAAAGTTTTGACACTCCGATCTACATGCCTTTGAAGGGGTCCACAGATCGCCTGGAGTTCATGCTAACAGACGAATTTCACCATGAGAAGAACGTTTCATTCAATGGGATAACGATGTGCGTTCTCATAGAATAAATGGCTGATATAACAAAGCTGTACCCGAATTTACCGAGTGCACCTGCACAGGGCGCCGATATGCAGGATGAAAGCCAAAAATATAGACTCGATGAAATTGAGAAGTATCTGCGAAGTGAGATAAAGGAGCGGGACAAACTCGCAAAAAAATTTAAAATGCATGGGACCTGGGTACGCTACTGTGACCATGGTCTGTTGGGTATAAGCGTGATCACGTCCGGGATCGGTATTGGGGCCCTGTTATCCGGAATGGGTGTACCGATAGCCGTGGCAATGGGTGGCCTTTCGCTGGCTGTCGGGATGGGACAGGCAGGTCTTAAGACTGCCGGGAGAAGGTTAAATATTAAATCAAAGAAGCATGAAAATATAAGACTTATCGCCGAAGCAAAGCTGAACTCGATCGTTGATCTAATCTCAAGGGCTGTTGAAAATGGGGAAATTGATAAGTATGAATTTAGCCATATATTGCAGGAGAAACAAAAATAAATGGTTTTAAAAGAACAGATGCGACAGAGGTTCAATCGCATTGTTGACTCCATCAATGAACAGGAGCGTGCCAAGCTAGTTGCTAGGGGGAGGCAAGAGGGCAGGGAATTTTTTTTAAAAAACGTACAATCTGCGCAGTATGCAAGCGCTATGTAGGCCCACCACCTGAGTATAAGCCTTAATTTATAAAATTAAGGCTTATACTCAGGTGGTGGGCCTACATATAAGGGTTATAAAATATTTTAATCATCATTCAGTAGTGATTCTTTTTTGAAGTCTTTATATAGGCATTCCACGACATGTACTTGGGGGTAGTAGTTTTTGCCTTGCACATATATTGATGATATTGCCATGATTGCGCTGGCTTGGCAGGACCCATCATAGGGTACCAGCATATTGTGGAAATTAGTTGTGATAGCGTCCTTGTAATATTTGAGTTTGGCGTTCACATAACGGTCCTTTTTCACGGGCTCCGTCGTCAATTGCTCAGAAATCAAATCTTCGATTTTAATCCATATTTGACGATACTTCGCAACCCAGTCGGGGTACTCTTCAAAATCAAGACTCATCGCTGGTACGGCAGCAGCGTTGTACCGGGTCACTCCATTCGGGGAACAGATTTTAGGTGTCTTTACACGGAGTGTCACCAAGAGGTCTATTGTATGGTACCCGATGATGTACCGCCGATCCTTGCCCCCGTTGGCCGGTACTGGATCTGACACTGTCAGGCATTCCACGTTGATATCATTGATGTCTGTAAATGTAGCCGCATAGTTGTAGAAAATTTTAGAGCTTACAATTTCATTCTCAAATTTTAACATGCTTGTTTTATTGTAATTCAAACGACTTCAGAGAATTGCATGTCATTGTACATACGCAGCCGCCCCCGTTGTAGGTGATATATTCCTGGTAGCAGTACCAGCATAAAATTTTGCCATATAATTCAAACCTGCGCCCGCACCTACACCTATCATATTCATCCAGCATACGTTCACAGTCCTTACATTGTTCCATTTATCTTATTATTCCAGGTCATCAAGACGTTCCCTCAAAAGCCCCGAATGTCTCATCCATTCATTCACCCTACACTCTGATTTTTCTAATGCCAGTGCCAACGCTACCAGTGGCAGGGAGATACCAAAGCCAGCCCGTATTATGGCTACTATATTAAATTTTGCTTGAACGCACATTTATTATATTACAACTTTTGTTGTAAGATAACATTGACCTCAAGCCGTCCCCAAAAATTCCTCTTGCGTCAAGTCACCCCCAAATCTTCTGAGGCGTCTCCAGTCTGGGGCAGGCCTTCCTTTATAACGCCTTTTCAACAGCCACAGCGACATTTCGTACGCACTATCATACACCTTTCGCTCTTCCACATAAGCCAGGCAGCACGCATTACTACAGAAGTAGCCCTCGTACACATACCCGTCGTCGTTGTTGTCATATTCGCCCATATGAGCAGCCATGTTTTCCATTACATGAAAAAATCCAGATTCCGTCTTATGTTTTGTACTAACCTGCGGCGGATTGTATCTCATGGGGCACCTGACTTTGTCGCATAGTTCTATAGAGCACCAGTAACAGAGTACCATTTTATAAATCATTCCAACAGGGCCAGAAGATTACATGATTAATCTTACAACAAGGATGTAGGATGTCCCCACAATTTTTCAAGATCTGCCTTTTCATCTTGCGAAAAGCACCAATCGATGACTCTATCTGGATGCCAGGCTAATGGAATAAGATCCTCCTTAATCCCGGCCTTTTCGGATTTCCTCCGGCGATATTCCCCACGCCACTTGGGTCCAATTTTTCTATTTTTCAACATGCTCTGGGTGACAAACCGGGACATACTCGATCATGTCGGGATACTCTTCGGCAGCCTTGTAGCACATGTCCTGCGTTTTTATATGATCCGGCACATGCCTGAGTGCACTGGGCTCCTCCTCAACAGCTTTGTTGCACATGTCCTGTGTTATGAATTGATCCGGCACCCAGACCAGTGTATGAGGATTTTTTTTCAACTACCCTGCTACACATGTACTGTGTCTTGAAATGGTCCGGTACATATTTAAGCAAAATAGGATCCTTTTCAACAGCTTCGCGGCACATGCCCTGTGTCAACTTATTGGGGGCATATCTGAACAGATGGGGTTTCTTCCAAACGGCCCCATGGCACATGGCATGCGTCTTGAACATGTCCTGACTTGCAATATCATTCTCCAACATATCAATTAATTCAGCTTTGCATAGCTTGATTTCATTCATGCTCGACTAACACAGTTATTTCCCTATCATACCGCAAATGAGTAAGGGGACTTCCCCTTTGATATGCGCGTTGATTATTAGGGAATTGTGTTAGAAAATATTGGGATATATTATTCTACATTGTTGTGACGTCATCTGTAGTGAATATTAGGTCTTATGTAGATTAATATGGGATGGATATCGGATGGTGCTGGATTAATAGGGACTTGTTCGTGGGCGTGCTCGGATGCGTTTTAGGGATTGTGCTAGAAGTAACATTTCTCTATCTCTGCAGAGAGTGTAGACTGTTAGAGTAAGGTAAGTTGCTTATAAAATATTGAAAAAAAATAAAAATGCTGGACATAAAATTGCGGTTAGCAATATAAAACACCGTTGCAAATGATACACAGGCCCTAACCCTAAAATCGCTTGGAAGTCGCCATTTTGAATTTATGACTTCCACATCCAACCGTTCAATCCTTATCTAGGTCGCAGGACAAAGTGGTATTCCCATAAATGTTGGCATAAATAAGGAAAAAACCACAACTTTCGACGCTATAAAATACAGTTCTTGGGACAGATTCAGTTACTTACAGAGAGGATAACAAAATTCTATCTGCTGCGAGAGATAGTAAATATGTGTGACCTTGGTCCAATAAATCTATGATTTCATGCTCAATTAAAAACAGTAACAGGGGAGTTGCTGCCAAAAGTATTTAAAAATTTCGTCTATTAAACATAGAAATGACATTGCTGATATAGTCAATTTTTTTTGGTAACCAGCGCATTTTTTAAAATTTTGCCTCAGAAACAGACTAAGTATTAAATTATTTTGAAAATTATGGGTGACATATATAAAATGGTAGTGAGATGTAGACATGTAGTAAGATTAATATGGACAGCTTGTAAAGCATTTCATCGGGGAGGTGATGTGGTGTTGCATCCTACTTCAATTCCTTCTTAACAAAACAAATCTTATTTCTCACCATTTATGATTCCATGTTTTATTTTATAACGCTGCTGCACTTTTTATTTTTGTCATGATGCAATAGTTGAGTTTTTAAAAAAATTGGCGAATCTAATAATCTCCTAAAAGAAGTTGGTGAGGATTTATTCTATTCTGAAGATAGAGCATTGAGCATTCTTGATAAATTATTTACAGGTCCACTTTGGAGAATCATAAAAGTTGTAAAGGCATCTTAGAACTAAACTTATACTTACTTCGACTTAAAATAAGATCTCTGATCTTTGTAAAGATGCTTCATCGTTACTAAGGGGTAAAAACATATTGAATATGGATAATGTGGTGATTCACTAAAGGTTTGCGCTGAAAGTGACTTTGCTGTTCTAGATAACATGAACCCAAATAAATGTTTTCATTCGGACAATATAAGCCCTAACTAAGTGATCTAGGAACAAAACGTTCATACCGCGCCGCGCTGTTGCAGCACATATGGTTTTTAAAAACCACCATTATTTTTTGGGGGCACCGTTCAATGTGAAACCACCTGACTTTTATTTTTTTTATATTTAGAACCAGTTTCTGGTAAAAAAAAAGGGTTTGTCATGACTGGTGAAATTGCAATTTTTTGCAGATTTTTGTGGTTTCGGTTAATTGTTTAGGGTGACTACAAAATCTGCAATGCTCTGCCATTGTTACAGTGACTCTTTCTAATATATTTGTAACCGAAAATATTTGCTCAAGCTACGGTAAACGACATCCTGCAATTTGTGTACAACGATGAAGACGCAGATGACACTGATGATAAAAATGATCTAAATGAAAATGAAAATGAAGGTATATCATTATTTAATCAATCTGTCAATATTTATGCTTATTCGTTGCTAATTTATGAATAGAAATAAGTAACCGTACATCGTCAATATTCGCAGGCCACGTTTTCTACATTTCTTGTATATATATTTGTTTTTGCAGCATTTCCAATTATACTTTTAGACCAGAGGAAGATCACGGTGAGTCTGATGAAGAGAAAACTACCGTAGTAGAGACCAACGCCAGCGCAAACAGGGAAAACGACATCGGTGACGGTGAAAACGACATCGGTGACGGTGAAAACAACATCGGTGACGGTAAAAACGACAACGATAATGATGAAGAACCCAAACCCAATCCGCGTTACTCAAAATGAATGCTCCCTTATTAAAGAAAAGTCCATTCCATAGAATCTGCCCTAGATGAGTCCAGCTACCAGCCGATTAATATTCCTGAAATGTAAAAAAATGAAAGCTATCATTGAAAATGAACAGGATAAAAAGAAAACAATTATATATAACTTTTCAAACCGGCAACCAGACAATATCGATCGACAAGGCGGAGTGCCTAGGGCTAGAAATACTTTACGTAAATCGGTTTCGAAAGAAAGGTTGCAGTCGTTTATGAAGGTCACGACAATCGACAAGATTCAAGCTTTTGTGGGATTGATGTTGTATAGGGGACGTTCTATGTTGTATATCCTCAGCAGCTCTTTTCGCAAAAATATGGACCGCCAATATTTGCTGCAACTATGTCACGTAACCGATTCTTTTTTCTTATATGGTGTTTTGTTTTGATGACGAATCTACCCGTGCTGAACGCTGGAAACAAGATCGCTTTGCGGCTGCATGAGAAATTTTTGGAATGTTTAACGAGCAATGCATCACATGTATGAAGGCAACAGACTTTTTGTCCTTGGATGAAACTCTGTATCCTATGCAAAGCCAGGTATAATCCAATAAGCCTGCAAAGTAATTCAAGTCCTTGAATTCTGCTCGCTACTCGTATGCATATGTAACTACACCATATGCAGGCAAACCACAAGCTGAAGATAGTGAAATTTATCGTCCAGGTACAGAAAATGTAACCATGTATCTGATCAATCGACTCGACGGCAGTCAAACGCTCGAGGGTAGAAACATCTCATTTGATCTCCTTCACACAACATTTACCCTTGCGACATGGCTTCTCGCTGAAAAACATGTAACTTGCATTGGTACCTTGATTGAAAACAGAAAGGGTTTACCGAAGGATATCAAAAACGTTGATAAGCGGGAAGTCCATTCAACTGAATTTTATTGGGATGACAGGAACAATCTCATCTTGGGTTTGTATGTTGTTAGTACCTCGACAAAACAAAACAAAACAATGGGATGATACTTTCCACCCACAGACCCTGTCTTGCCACTACTATCAACGATGGGAAGAACAAAGCTATTCTGTACAAGCTTTACGATTTTACCGTAAAGGTGGGACAGATATAGTTGATCAACGGATGGAATTTTACACCAGCAAATTTAAATCGTGAAAATGGTCAATGGTAGCAATTGCATACATTCTCGACATGGCACCCGTGAATGGATCTACTTTATTTGCGCTGAATAATAAGATGGATATTTTGAAACAGGATTCTTCTCATTTTGAAATGCCCCTTGTTTTTGGTCTTGTTGATCTTTTCGTCAAGCAACGTGATCCGGCAAAGCTAAAGCCGGGCATCAAACAGAAAATTGCATTGACATCAGTGGGTATCCCGAATGCCGTGACCCCAACAACGATCCATACTAGATTTCCCGCTGTAGGTTAAAGCACAAAGAGATGCAAAATTTGTAATGAAAGATTGGAAAACGGTGTAACTCAAGACAAATTACTTAGTCAAAAATCGTTATGTCAATCGTGCGGTAATAGTACATGTCAGAAATACCTTCTCCGTATTTGCCATAGTTGTATGGACTAACTTTTGAATGTGCCATCGACTTTTTTCATCCAGTTTTCTTGTTTTATTTTATTTTACTATTTTTAGAACTAGTTTTACTAAATTTCCTCTCCTTTTTATATATTTTACTGATATATAGTATTGAAATTTACTTCGTTTACCCTGATTTTCCTACTTTTTATGGATAAAATTTTGAATTTTTTTGATTTATTTGATAGTTTCCAAGGCTAATATAGCTTTTCTTGATTCTTGTGGTTTCAATACGATTGTGAATATTTCATACAAAATTTCAGTTTTTTTAATATTTGTTGCTTTTCATGAGAGATTTTAGAGGCCTAAAGCCACATTTTCTTGAATCAAATTTGATTTTAGGTAAATTTAGGAACAAGTTATATTATTTTTTCAATTTTTTTCCATCCGTCCTGTTGATTTAGGGACGACATAGATGTTATACTGTTTTCAGGTGACCGCAATTACTCACAGGTCATTTTATGGATGATTTTGTAATTTCATATGCATTTTATTATCTCAAAGAATTCATTTTGTGTTAAATAAAGTGTATCCAAAATTTCAAATAAAAAAGACTTGTCGTTCCGGAGTTACAGCATCCATGCTGTTACAGCACGACACAGTAACAGTTAGATTCCGGTCACACGGTATTGTTGAAATTAGGCACTCAAATCAGAAATTGTATAGAACATTCTAGAAACTAAAATGGTAGAACATTGCTATTGTGACATTGGGCATGCTCGGACACATGTTTCTTTTATGTGCATGTAGTCATGTTTTACATGCATAACGTAATGTATTTTATGATTAGTAAGCATATTTTACTTGAGCATTTTCTAGAAGCTTCTTCTTATTGTTTATTGTTTTAAAAACGTATAAATAGGGTTCTTGTAAGCTTAAATATTTAGATGATTTAGTTTGAAGAAAGAAATAAGACATATTCACATTTTACTTTCAACAGGTATGAATAGGGTTAACTTGTTTTGATAAAAGCCAGATGAAGATAAAATAAAAATGGATGTGACAAGCAAGAAGACAGGCAACAAAGAGAAATATAATATTAGAAAGGTTGACTTAAAAGAACAAAAACATTAAAAAACCTTATGGTGTGAATGATGATGAGGTGACAGAACAGCAAGCTGTAAAGATAATATTTGTCTTAAGACAGATGGTTGTTGCTATGTAGAGGTTGTAACCCTCTAAAGACTCCCAATTAATTTAAAATCTTCCTTGTTGCAAGGATTTAGCAAAATAAACATTGACCACTTTGACTAACATAAAAGTAATACAGTATACAAGAACAAAGAAGAACAAACTTCGAATACAAACACTTATCCACAGAAGACATTGAACAAAACGATGATAAACAACAGCTACAGCCAGAAACAATAAAAACAAGCGATTCAAACTGAATCAAGGAATACATTAAATAAATAAAACTTATTATTAAGTGAATATCCTTAAACAGATAAATTTTAAAGAAATTCATAACAAATTCTTAGGTAAAAAAAGCAGGCAACGATCTATGTCAAGAAAGAAAGAAAACGCCCTTTGTGACTCAGGGCAGAAGGATCCTTGTTGCGTTGGGTTTGCAAGCCTGGAGTACTATTGAACAGGCTTAATCATCAATTTACAATGTTCCCGTGACTTCTAGATGTGAGGTAATTTTAGGACAGTTAGAATTTCACAGATGAGATTATACTTAACTGACATGTCATGTCAGTTAATTGTAATATGAGACCACACAACAAAACGAAAGTGGTTGCTATTCCTAGACAGAATTTAGAATAGGACGAACTGTTTGAAAACTTGAATTTGATTATGAAAATAAGCTCTTTTCCTGCTGAACATCAATTAAAGTCTACAAACGCCAAATCTAAGGATGAGCGTGATAAACTAGTTGAAGAACAAAAGAAAGAAATGATGTCCAGAATCAAGGATGCAAGAAATTTAACCGCAGAAATTTAACATGTGTATGGCGATGCCCAAGAAGTTGATTGGAAATTTTATTTAAAACAGAGTTAAGGACGAGTAAGAGGAAGTAGTGTTTTTGTGCAGGGGAAAGGTTTTATCTAGTGCCAAACATAAGAAGAAAAACCCAAAAAGAACGTTGCATGATGTAAGTTACGATAAAGAAGAAGTGTGGTCTTTCCCGTTATTGCTAGATTTTAAAATAGGAGACATCATTTGCTCTAGGCTAGCATTACTTTACTCCTATAGCTACTGTGTGTATAAGCAGCTATTAGAAAAGAAATTATGTAAACTTTACACTTTTAGATTTTCCGAATCTCCATGATGCATAAAACATAGAGGCGGACGAATTTATTTGAGGCGCGACATTATCAATAGCATAATGTTGCACAATATGCTGAAAGTAGCAGCAGGAAAAATTGCTATACAAAAAGTAGATCCCATTCCTACTTTTCCCTTGTCGGTTAAAAATAAAACTTATCAAAAAGCAAAAAATTGTAAGCAAAGTTATTTTTGTACATGTTTTTTAAGCATATTTAAACAAGATGGCGCCGAACGAGTGTACCACAAAGAACGAATATACTTGATCTTTTTGAGGCATCCCAAGTGTTTTCTAGCAGCAATTTTTTTATAAACAGAGACAATGCCCCAGAAGGAAATACTAGCAACACTGTGTATGACACATTTGACGAAAGCAAGGAGGAGAATTCACAAAAGCAATCACTATGGAACGCCTTAACTGCCTTAAGTGATCAGTTACCCTTAGCATATGCCGTTTTCTTATTATACGACGTTCATTTGTTGATACATGCAGTCCATACGATGTTATACTCGGTTTATTTTACATTATACGTGGTCCTTTAAACATTATACGAGGTTGATATAACCTTATATGGGGTACATACAACATTATACGCAGTTTGTTAATAATTATACGAGGTACAAACAACATTATACGCAGATTGTTAATAAATATACGAAGTTTGTTTGTCATCATACGTGGTACATATTATACACAGTCGCTCAGCCGCTCAGTAAAATTATTATACGATTTTTAAACTTTACACAGGGGAGTGTGTTTCAACTCGTCTCTCCTTCTCGGCTACAATTTGTATGACAACAAACGCCTGCGTTGCCCGTTCAGTCTGGTTCATGAGATATCGTTATGGAAGATATGTTGAACAAAGTTGGTTTGGGCCACTTGAAGCAGCAGCAAGTGTATATTGAGATAATTTGCCCAGCATCTGATCTGGAACTTTTTCGATTAGGAGTGTCGACTTTGGGAGACAGAATAAGATTAAAAGAAATCTGCAAAGACCACATTAAAAAAGGAAAAAATAGTTCATCCAGCTGGAGAGGAGTCCTATTCAGAGATTCTTAGAGAATGCTCTAATTTGTTTAATACATGAAGAAGTACAATTTCCATCAAAAAGTCAAAGACTGGTGCCAAGAAAGGTAGACCATGGACTATTTCTTTTGTATATCTTGCTTCAAAATATGCATACATCGTCCAGCAATGGCGAAAGAGTTATTTTACAAAATGCTGGTTTGGGATTTAAAAAAATAAAGGTATCAGGGTTGATATATAGATCCAAAATTGAATGAATGTACCTCCTGATGCCGTTCCGTTCGAATCTTGATTTGCAGTTTGCGCCAGGTAAGTAAACGAACCAGTCAAAACTTTCGTAAATTTTGAATTTTTTACCTAACAAGTGTTTTGTTAAACATAGCTCTTCATTGAAAGCTCCTGACTCTTTTCACACACCAATAAAGAATTGTGAAACAACTTTCGATGAAGATTGGCTGGCAAAATCCTTGCAAAAACCGGAAATATCTGATCCACACTTTGAATATAACATGGCACATGATGATTAAATTGATCCTATATTTGTATCATCTACCATAGATTTTTCAAACGACAGGGTATTTCTTGTTTACGAGTCACAACTGAAAGCTTTGTTATCTTTTTGTTCCAAACGTGGAGGTCCTGTGGAAGAATTTGAAGAAATAAAAAGCATGGGTTGTCAGTATTGTGTGAAAATGAAATACTTATGTGGTTGTGAGACAAGTTGGTGTTCTCAGTCGAAATTATCAACAGTTGCAGGTATGTCCGTGAAAAATGAATTGTCTTAAAGTGAATAATGTAGTGATAACACGGGTTGTTAATATTACTATATATGTTATAAAGGCGTTGGAAACTTAATGGTGACAGCTGCTGCGGAATTAGCTGGTATATCGTTCTCCAAACTTAAATGCCTCTCCACGGCTCTGGACCTCGAGTTAGTTGGAAATGACACTTTCTTCAGGCTTCGTGGTAACTTTTCTTATTACTCAATGGATATACACAATTATTTAAAGTTAATGTGCCTGTGACAATTGCCTATTTTTTGCAAGTGATTACGTATTCCTAGAAATACATGAAGTATGGGATGGTCACTATATTCTTCTGTACAAAGAATTGAAAGAAGAGGACAGTGCGACAGTCTGTACTGTACTGTATCGGCAATGGATACAAAATCAAACAAAATTTTGGATTTCGAGGTTGTGAATGTGAAAGAAGGAAATAACTACCAAGGTTATAAAATTACCAAATACATACCAAGTAATATTTCATTTCTGGTAATAAACGATTTCAAACATTTTTTATAGGAATGAAAAAGGAAGGTTTCGTCAGATGTGTTGATAGGTTGAACAAAAATATTGGCGTGCGTGCTCTCAATCAACCGATCGTCATATCCAAATAAAGAAATTGATGGAGACTGATGACAGATTCAAGCACATTATCCATCACTTCGATCCCTGGCATTTGGCTAAAATCATATCAAAGAAATGAGCAAAGTTAACAAAGAAAAGTGTAAGTTATGTTTTTGAAAGTAATAATTTCGATAAATGTATATACTCTTGTGTTATACAATTATAGCATGTCAAGATCTAGGACAATGGATATCTTCCATCATCAACCATTTATATTGGTCAATTAGTACGTGTAAGGATAATGCTTTGGAGCTTAAGGAAAGATTCCTACCTTGTTTGATGATGAGGTGACAAAACAGCAAGGTGTAATGATAATACTTGTCTAAGGACAGGTGGTTATGGCTGTGTCAACCGTCACACGTTTCCTGGAAATACATCTTCCAAAGCTTGCAAACATGGAGAAATTAATGATACTGCGTGTTTGAAATTTGATTCTCCAACACACAAGGCTTTAAAAAGTGTCATTTTCGACGACAAACAGTTGGTTAAGGACTTTATGAAGTTGAATGAAAATATCTACTCATTTGGAGGTACAGATGTCACAACGCTAATTATAATGTCAGGGAAAACTTAAGAAAGAAGGAAAATTACAAAGTGCAAGCACAATGATAAACTCGACCAGTTAAGTCTTAGATTTAAAGTCTAGAGGTTTTGCTCTTCTAAAGAATGTGCTTCCAAAAAGACATAATTCTTCCTTTTTCCAAGGAAATAATTGTCACATACGAACAAACTTTGGCAAACAAACAAAGAATAGGACAGGACTTCTGTAAAAGGTACAAGGGTTTCGACCCATATTCCTGAACCAAGGTACCCAAAATATCTAGCTGGGTCACCTCGAAAAGAGGTCTGCGAACAGTCTTCAGCAGGAACTAGACATTTCTTCCATCCTTAAAACTTTTCATCTGTCCTACTCAGTACAATCTTGTGTGGCTGGGGTAGTAAGTGGAGTCGTCACTCTCCGAAGATAAGACCAGTACAGTCAAACCCCCTTGCTGGCATATTTTTATTTTATTTTTTATGTTTAATTTTTGACTGGCTAATAAGTGGAGTCGTCACTCTCCAAAGATAAGACCAGTGCAGTCAAACCCCCTTGCTGGCATATTTTATTTTATTTTTTGTTTTTATTTTGACTGGGGTAATAAGTGGAGTCGTCACTCTCCAAACACAAGACTAAAATAAAAAGCAATTAAAATAGTCAAACCTCCTTGCTGACATAAACTGTAATTTATGGCGTTGAAGGCTGCACTTTACTTCAGCTCTTGAAGAAAAAGGATGTAAGGTTGTACACCATTTAGCAAGCTTCTTTTGCAAGGAACCACTGCTCTGTCGTTGCAATGAAACCACTTACTATGCACTTGATTATAAGGGATGGTCGTATAATGCCTGTTGTCCAAATTTTTAGAGTGGTTGATTACAGCCCTTAAGTTGTAGTGCTTGCGACAAGCGACTTTATTTTCTACAGTCACAGGTATAGAAAGGGTGCCCGGGTAAGATGTAACGGGAGAACAAACCTTAGACACAAGACCTTTGTTATAGGCAAAACGCTTTAACTGCAAAATGAAAAGTGGGCTGCACTCTGCCACTTCTTTTTCAACTGTTGAGAAGTACGAGTTAACACCTGACAATTCTTCACTCTCCAAAAAATTATCTACTGACGATTGTAAAGTCGATTTTAGGGGAAGTTGAATAAATTTGTTATTTGTTCAGAGGTGCTAATATTATTGCAAATGTTGCAAGTAGTACAGATTTTCGCACAAGTGTTGAATAGTGTGCCAAAGAAGGGAAACGCTATAGATAACTCGGGTACGAGATATTCAAGAATCTCTAGCGCATCATGCTGGGTGAACGGATTGAAAGCGCTACCGATTGCAGTAGAAATACAGACTTTTAATGCATTAAGGAATGGAGATGGATTTACTGGAACCTTGGAGGATAATTTGCGAAGAATACTTACAAAAGTTCTACTTATCGCCGTATTAGAATCATTTGCAGAGATGGCTGTCGCGACTGCAGGTAACACAAAAAAAAAATGGAATTGATGTAACAAGTGTTGCCCAAATTTAGCAAGCCGCTGTTGTTGACTAATAACTCTTGTGCAGGCATGCTAGTGTAGTTATTTGTTAAGCAATGTGGCCTCGAAGTGTTCTTAAAGCTAGTGGTCATACATGCTTTATTTTGTGGGCTAGATGGTTTCTTTGAAACGACTGGTGTCGATCAAGCTATGTCATGTGGATTTCAATCAGGATGAATCTAAGTTGAAGAATCTCTAGATAGCCAGATGTAAGATGTAAGAGATTTCAGAGTGGAATGCACAGACATGTTAGAAAAGCCGAGGTGACGGAGGCAAACTCTAACTCTTTCGGAAAAAAAGCCCCTGGCTCCTACTTCAACAGCAAAGAAATGGACAGACCAATTGTTAGATTTCATGACGGAACAGAGCAATGAATATTTATCATGATTAATGATGAAGTGACAAAACAGCTGGTTGTTGTGATATAACTTGTCTAAAGACGGCTGGTTAATTATTATAGAGGCTGTAAGCCTCCGAAGATTCTGCATAGTAGCAAAACCCTCCCTTTTAACAAGAATTATCTTAGAAAAAATACATTGACCATTAAAAAGGACGCGTAAAACAGTGGTATAGCACAAAACACTAATAAAAAACATAAAAAGACAACAAACAAAACAATTAGGCAATTCAAATTAATAGGCACACGTAAAATAAATAAAACTTATTATGACGAAACTATCCTTAAACGGATAAATCTTAGAATAATTCCTAACGGAACAAATGTAAACTAAAGCAGGCAACGATCTGTGCGCCAGCACTTGTGAACCTGGATGTAGCTTTACACGTGTTAAGGGCGCCCAACACTCAGCCTTACACAAATTATTGCTGCGTTGGGTCAACCTAATGACAGGTTTCAGTTGTGCTCTCCTGGTGTGATGAACACTGGGGGCAAAACCACCTGTCGTCGCCTACAAGCTCTTGCGACTGCGAAATTGCCTTGAAAGAGTCCCCTATTGACTTGCATGTTGGCAAATTAAAAATTGTCTCCTTTTGTTCTTTAGAAGAGGAACACAAACAAGTGTTACAAGATGTTGTTGTTGTTAGACTAACAGAGAGAAGATTGCTAACCAAGGAATTAGTTCGTCAACGACTACGTGGAGCGTCTCAGGGACGTCTTGCTGATTGATTGTTGTAATGAAATTCTTTTTTGTTTAGAGTGTGCATTCTGTTTTGCAAAGCCCGCAGGAAATTGGAAGGATCGATAGATAGGTGAACGGGAGCGATGTAAAAGGGACATATTTAGGACTATTGGCTGCAATAGTGCCGATAACAAAGAGGACTCTGATGGCAGTTGAGACCAAAGTCTTGGAAGGACAGTTAACACTTGAAGGATGGAGTTTGCATAGCATGTGTTACCTTTGTTTATCAAACCGGCGTGGACGTTATTAGCTTTCTGCTTGGATTTGATCTTTAGGTCAACTTGAGTTTTTGGCAATGATGTGGCTGGATACGGACTGTTAACGACAAAAAAGTTTGATGCCAAAGAAGACACTTGGAACATACGATATTTTGAGGTTGTGGATGTTGTTGGACTGCATTCTTGGGACCATTGCAGAGAATCTCTAGCAAACCAGATGCAAACTGATGTTTTCATGCATATGTCACCAAGTTTGCGTGCAGTTATAAATGCAGATTTGTTGGGAAAACCAAGAGTTTTTAAACAACATGTAACGGACCTAGAACAGTAACCTCTAGCACCTACTCCAACAGCGTAAAGATGTGGAGACCAACCGTTACTACGTATCACTTCGACTAAAGAGGAGTATTTAGAAAGTTTGGTACAGTGCCAGGACTCCATATTCTCCTCACAAGGACAGGTAAGTTCAATGAGAATGGCAATTTTGGAACAGTTGGAATACATTACAATGTCTGGTCTTAGTGATGTAACATCTATATGACCAGGGAACACAAAGCTATTGTTTAGGTCAGACATTATCACCCAGTCACTGGCGTGATGGAATAGACCTGTTGGTTTTGATCTTTTCCCAGAGGTGTATGTACCTGCTTTAACAAATGGTATCTTAAACAATTTACTCTTCGGAGATAGTTTAAGTTCTGACACAAATTCTTTGAGGCATAGAAGAAGCTCACAAAGAACAGAATCATGTCGGAAAGACATGGGCTGTGGTGCATAAAAGATTTCCACACAAGGAACAACTGGATTCAGTGCAAATGTTCCAACGATTTAAGTTGCTGTGTGACGGTTTCAGGACAGGTCTTTTCGGATGTAATTCTCCCATCCGGTCCACTGCCCCTGCAACTGCATGGCTCTATTCATGTTCGCTTCCTCGTCTATATCTCTGGCTGTGTTGGTGATCAACTTTCTGTAAGCGTAGCACTGTTTGGAAGTGGGAACCTTCAAACATTTTTGGATGCCTAGGCCAGCTCTAACCAATTGGGGAGTACCTATCATGGATCGAACTGTCACTTCTGTCTCTGCCGTCGTAACTGCGTCCTCCACCTTCCATTTACCCGATTTTAAAGAGGGGGCACTATCTGAGACTAGTGGGTCTTTAGAGTCTCTTAAAAGAAGATGGCCGCTGATTTTGGAGGACTTCAGTAGTGATGTCAGACTTTTGATTGACAGGGGACAAGGCGAACAGGAGCTGTACAGACAGATGTTAGTAGTGGATGGGTGAATTGAAAGCCATTTTCTGATAAAAGCCGATGTCTTTTGTTCCAACCTTGAAACCCGAGATATGGGAACCTCGTAAATAAGCAGTGGCCATTGGATTCTAGGTATAAGTAAATTTTGTAGAATCCAGAGTTTCTGAGTGCCTTTGAAACAAAAACTATTTATTATTGTAAGCCCAGTTGTTAACTTATTCTCCCCGATTGACTTTGCGTCTGAAAGTGAACCGTCAATAATGCGACCAAGGAAACGAACAGGTGAGGAGTGTACTGATAGGATATACGAGGAAAAGTCAGTTGGTGTAGATGGAGGGGTAACAGAAAACGGGGTAGTATTTACTGACCTACCTTTTATAAGTATTATGCTTCTTGACTTACGGGGACAGAAACTCATCCTGGCCCATGTCAAAGCAGTATAACATCGGGTTAGGAGTTTTTAAGCTCCCGAAACAGAGAATCACATGAGGTTGATATCGTCCATAAAAGCTCTAATTACTGGTAGGGATACCTTCTTAGAAGTAAGAAAATTGAAGGCATCAGATAGGAGAGTGTATTCAAGGATGATGTTGATACCAGCGAGAAACAAAATGATGGAAAGAGTGCACCCAGCAAAAATGCCACGCATGTGCCTATGCCAGTTGCTTGGTGAGGACAAACTAAAAGATTTGCTATAAATACCGATGTAATAAGTTTTGATGAACAATATCCAGCTTGGAGCAACTCCATATCTCTCCAGTGCAAAAAATATGAAGGATATGCATTTGCGATATCCAGCCATATTGTGGCGAGGTCTAATTTGTTAACTCGGGCTTCTTTAAGAGCAGCCCAAACCATCAATATGTGTTCCCAGCAACCTGGAACCTTTTCCATACAACCTTTTTGGAGTGACGTATTGATAAATTTGTTGTTATGAATTATGTGGGCTTCTAACCGTCTTGACTTTAATTCCATGCCAAGTCTCCATGTTCTCTTCACATGGGCAAGTTAATTCTAAGAGAATTACAGTTTTGGTTGTGCTAGAAATTAAAAGTATGTCCTGACGAAGTTGAGTTACTGCGAGATAAGGTGGAACTATTAATGTTGAATTTAAGTCTGACAGCACTCTCCACTCAGAGGCCAAGTGAAGTATTCCTTGATTTTTTTTGGCAGGAAGACGTTTATCAGCCGGAACAAAGGATTTTCTGTGACATCTGGATGGTTTTGCAGGCTCATAATTAGATAAGAACTTCTCAAGGGCTGTCACGAGCACACCCAAAACAGCATCGTCGGGGGTATGTGTATCTACCTTGTGAAAGAGCTAACTTACAGGGGCCTAAAATGTGAGACATGTTACAAAGAGGTTTTTTACATAGGGTGCAACTTTTGTCCTTTTGAATTCCCCATTTAACAAGATTTGTAGGAGAAGAAAGCGTGTCATAGGTCGCGCCAATGCAGAACGAAGTTAAACTTCGTGGCAGACACAGTAGGTTCTTTCAAGACAGATCGTATTTAATAAAGGAGCACCACTTAGTCCAGTTACCTTGAACATGAAGTTGAACAGCTCGAGCGTAAAATATGGCATCCTCATTGTCTTGCACAACATCTGATACAACTTTGCGGTAAGCATGGGTACCAATCGGTGGGACACTCTTATGGCGTAACAGTCCCAAGCCTGCCTTACCAAACTGGTTGGGACCAAGTATTTTCTTAAACTAGAGTTGACTCTCCGCTGATTTCACTGTTTGGTCTACCTTCCAGTATCCAGCTTTCAATTCTGGATGAGAATCTTGACACTAGAGGATCAGGCGAATCTCGCAGGAGAAGATGACCACTGATCCTAGCAGATTTTAGTACAGAGGAGATGCTTTTTAAAGGTAGAGGACATGTTGATGATGCGGAATACAATGATGATGATGAAGTGACAAAACAGCTGGCTGTTGTGATATAGCTTGTCTAATGACGGCTGGTTAATTATTAGAGGTTGTAACCCTCTGAAGATTCTGCATAATAGCAAAACCCTCCCTTTTAACAAGGATTCTGTCAGAAAAAATACATTGACCATTAAACAGGACGCGTAAAACAGTGGTAAAGCACAAAATACTAATAAACATAAAAAGACAACAAACAAAACAATTAGGCAATTCAAACTGAATTAATAGGCACACGTAAAATAAATAAAACTTATTATGACGAAACTATCCTTAAACGGATAAATCTTAAAATAATTCCTAACGGAACAAATGTAAACTAAAGCAGGCAACGATCTGTGCGCCAGGACTTGTGAACCTGGCTGTAGCTTTACACGTGTTAAGGGCGCCCAACACTCAGCCTTACACAGATCATTGCTGCGGTGGGTCAACCTAATGACAGTGCCAGCCTGTCATGACTGGGGTGATGTGCGTGGGCGTCAAACCACGAAGACAAGATAAGAATATCAAACCCCCTTGCAAAGCTTCTAAAATGACTCAGGGCAGCAGGATCGTCAATTCTGAAGGCAAAGTGAGCAAACTCTGCCTCCCTACTGGACTGGGGTAACAAGTGGGACCGTCAAACCCAAAGACAAGACAAAAAGTCTAGCCCCCTTGCTATGCTTCTTACAGGATCTCAAGAGAGAGAAGGGAGTGAGCAAACTCCTATTTCACGGTAAACTAAACGGCCAAGGTTAGCTGGGGTAAATTAGAACCGCTAGGGAAATTTATTCCCTCCCCCAATTTGTTTTTATGGCATGGAAAAAGTTAAGTCCTGGTAAAAAATAGTATGTAACAGGATGAATTGTTCAAGTGAGACGAATTGACTTCTGAAACGCAGCGGTCGTTGCACTTAAGCCAAGTGTTTCGTTGATCTTTAATAAATGCCCAGTAATGTCCTGCTTTTAAGGTACCTGAATGGTTAATTGTGGCGACTAATCTGTACTTGTTGCTAAAGGAAATTTCATCAGTAGGGTGAGAAAGCACGATTAGCTCGTGGTGTTTCGTAGGCACACAGTTCACCGATCTTGTATCCTTGAAAGAGGAACCATTAACTGAGGCATACCTAAGTAACTGAACAACAAGGATATCGCCACAACTGGAAATTTTGTGTTTCAGTTGTGCTCTCCTGGTGTGATGAACACTGGGGGCAAAACCACCTGTCGTCGCCTACAAGCTGTTGCGACTGCGAAATTGCCTTGAAAGAGTCCCCTATTGACTTGCATGTTGGTAAAGTAAGAATTGTCTCCTTTTGTTCTTTAGAAGAGGAACACAAACAAGTGTTGCAAGATGTTGTTGTTGTTAGACTAACAGAGAGAAGATTGCTAACCAAGGAAGAAGATCCAATTAGTTCGTCAATGACTACGTGGAGCGTCTCAGGGACGTCTTGCTGAATGTTGTAATGAAATTCATTTTTATTTAGAGTATGCATTCTGTTCTGCAAAGCCCGCAGGAAATTGGAAGGATCGATAGGTGAACGGGAGCGATGTAAAAGGGACATATTTAGGACTATTGACTTCACTAGTGGCGATAAAAAAGAGGACTCTGATGGCAGTTGAGACCAAAGTCTTGGAAGGACAGTTAACACTTGAAGGATGGAGTTTGCATAGCATGTGTTACCTTTGTTTATCAAACCGGCGTGGGCGTTGTTAGCTTTCTGCTTGGATTTGGTCTTTAGGTCAACTGCGGGTTTTGGTAATGATGTGGCTGAATACGGACCGTTATCGACAAAAGAGTTTGATGCCAAAGAAGACACTTGGAACATACGATCGTTTGAGGTTGCGGATGTTGTTGGACTGCATTCTTGGGACCATTGCAGAGAATCTCTAGCAAACCAGATGCAAAATGATGTTTTCATGCATATGTCACCAAGTTTGCGTGCAGTTATAAATGCAGATTTGTTGGAAAAACCGAGAGTCTTTAAACAACATGTAACGGACCTAGAACAGTAACCTCTAGCACCTACTTCAACAGCGTAAAGATGTGGAGACCAACCGTTACTACGTATCACTTCGACTAAAGAGGAGTATTTAGAAAGTTTGGTACAGTGCCAGGACTCCATATTCTCCTCACAAGGACAGGTAAGTTCAATGAGAATGGCAATTTTGGAACAGTTGGAATACATGACAATGTCTGGTCTTAGTGATGTAACAGCTATATGACCAGGGAACACAAAGCTATTGTTTAAGTCAGACAGTATCACCCAGTCACTGGCGTGATGGAATAGACCTGTTGGTTTTGATCTTTTCCCAGAGGTGTATGTACCTGCTTTAACAAATGGTATCTTAAACAATTTACTTTTCGGAGATGGTTTAAGTTCTGACAAAAATTCTTTGAGGCTTAGAAGAAGCTCACAAAGAACAGAATCATGTCGGAAAGTAAATCGGCCTTGAGTAAGGGCAACCTTGCAAGAACCTAAGACATGTGCTGTGGTGCATAAAAGCTTTCCACACAAGGAACAACTGGATTCAGTGCAAATGTTCCAACGATTTAAGTTGCTGGGTGACGGTAAAACATCATAAGTAGAAGCTAGGCAGAAAGAAAGCAAGTTTGGTGGCATGGCCAGAATGGATTTCCAGGACAGGTCATTTCGGATGTAATTCTCCCATCTGGTCCACTGCCCTTGTACTTGCAACTGCATGGCTCTACTCATGTTAGCTTCCTCGTCTATATCTCTGGCTGTGTTTGTTATCAACTTTCTGTAAGCGTGGCACTGTTTGGAAGTGGGAACCTTCAAACATTTTTGGATGCCTAGGCCAGCTCTACCCAGTTGGGGAGTACCTATCATGGATCGAACTGTTACTTCTGTCTCTGCCGTCGTAACTGCGTCCTTCACCTTCCATTTACCCGATTTTAAGGAGGGGGCACTAAGTGAGACTAGTGGGTCTTTAGAGTCTCTTAAAAGCAGATGGCCACTGATTTTGGAGGACTTCAGTAGTGATGTCAGACTTTTGATTGGCAGGGGACAAGGCGAACAGGAGCTGTACAGACAGATGTTAGTAGTGGATGGGTGAATTGAAAGCCATTTTCTGATAAAAGCAGATGTCTTTTGTTCCAACCTTGAAACCCGAGATATGGGAACCTCGTAAATAAGCAGTGGCCATTGGATTCTAGGGATAAGTAAATTTTGTAGAATCCAGAGTTTCTGAGTGCCTTTGAAACAAGAACTATTTATTATTGTAAGCCCAGTTGTTAACTTATTCTCTAGTTCCCCGATTGACTTTGCGTCTGAAAGTGAACCGTCAATAATACGACCAAGGAAACGAACAGGTGAGGAGTGTATTGATGGGATATACGAGGAAAAGTCAGTTGGTGTAGATAGAGGGGTAACAGAAACGGGGTAGTGTTTACTGA
>JASGCC010000349.1:0-187838 GCA_030067915.1 Hydractinia echinata | reverse complement strand
TGGTAAGTTTTTCGACCTCATTCAGTTGGGCACCACGGCATGGCATGCTATCAGAAATTTTGTGTACTCTTGTAATCACAAAATTCTCGTAGGCTCGTCGTCATGGTACCCCAGGGGTTAAGGCTTGGTAAGAGAGTTAATTTCAAGAGCACCTCTAAAGGTTCTTCTCCAAACTCTTTACTGGATCTCTTTATCACAGCCAAAGGGGCAGGGTAAGAATGGTACCCATAGACGATACCTTATATGAATCGGCTCAATATCCAATCAATTTTTCGTCTAGACGATTCTATCCGTATGGAAGTTAAATATATTGCCTATTGTTTCTATGTCTCGGCATCTGATAGCTTCAAGTCCTTATCTTGGATGACGCCGGTAGCAATTAGTTACCCCATACTTGTTCCTATCCTTATTGAACAATATGGAGCCCTATGCGTATCAGATATCATCCTCGAGTTCCTTCGTCCAATCTTCGCTTCTTGCAAATGTACCCCACGCTTTCATGCCTGACAGCTACTCTGTGCAAAAGTTCTTTTGTCTTCAGGGTGCTTAAAACCCCTCGTAGTAGATCCCTTCGATTATCTGAAATTTCCATGCAGATATAAGAGCAATATCCATTTCCAACGACCTGCCCTTGATACAGCAATGTGAGTACAGTATGCTGATATTGTAGTTGTATATTAATTGTTCTTTCTATATATGCTTCCATCTTTTTTCTTTCACGATTCTTCCGCTTCTGACCTCTGTGGAAGTGGTCAAGAGAGATGGGAAAATGGTGGTGTTGTTGTGGTGGCTCGATCAAAGCTATAAAAATAGGTGATAAATAATACTAGCCATACCCGACCCAGGAGGTATGTAGTAACATACCCCCGGTCTCCTATTTCTTCTCGTTGTTGATATCGTTTGATTGCCAGGTGTGCACTGTTTAACATTTTCAATCCCCAAAAACCTGCCTGCCACACCTTGGGAGATCAAGTAATAGCGTCGCGAAGCCTTATTTTTTCGAGGAAGGTCAGCAAAAACTGTGTTTGGATGTAGGTACTTGAGTCTGAGTACCTTCGCAGGTCTACAAAACCGCTCACACTCAAACCAAAATTTTCAACGACCGAGGGGCTCCAGCCTCACGTACAAGCAAGCATGCTTGCCCTTTTTCAACTCGGTTGCTTGATATTTTCTCCCCCATCGGAGATCATGTTTTCGTGTCTCTCGTTTCGGATCAATTTCATGTCGATCGGATATGGGGGATACCACATGAACAACTGCTTCTTCCTGCCTCCTCAGTTCTTGGGGTTGAGAGCCGGCTTATATAGGATTTGTGTGAAGAGCCAAAAGACTATTGCCTGCGGTGTCTTGCCACTGATGGCGAGCTTCGAGCAGGGTTGTCCGACGCTTGTCTCCAGAGTCTCGTCCGCGATCATAATATCCACGAATGGAACAACGTTCTTCACCCGCCAGGCAGCTCGTGAATGTTTGCTTATCCATTCGAAGAGTTGTGATCTTTGGCGGTCTATCAGGAAGACATAGGGGTTCTTTCCAGAAGCGAGATCTCTCGAGGTAGGTCTTGTCTCCAGCGTAGAGTTGGACACAGAATGAGACAATATTATAAAATATTTGGCCTTATTGTTATCATATGTCGCCAAATTCTGATAGCTTCAAGTCACTTATCTGGGATGACCTGGTAAGCCAAAGTACCCCAGACTTGTTTCCTATCCTTCTGAACAATATGGGGCCCTATGCGATTCAATATCATCCTCGGTTCCTCGTCAATCTCGCTTCTTGCAATGTACCCCACGCTTTCATGCCTGACGCTACTCTGCAAAAGCTCTTTTCTTCAGGGTGCTTAAACCCCTCTAGTAGTATCCCATCGATATCTGAAATGTCTCATAGCAGGTAGAGCAATATCCATCCACTGACCCTGCCCTGATTACAGCAATCAGTAGGTTTTTACAGAGTATTGCTGATTTGTAGTTGGTATATAAATTTCTTGTATATATTGCTTCCATCTTTTTCTTCACGATTCTTCCGCTTCTACCTCTGTGGAAGTGGTCAAGAGATGGGAAATGGGTTGTTTTTGTGGTGGCTCGATCAAGCTTATAAAAATAGGGTGGATTTTTTCAGAGCCTCCTAGCATACCCGACCAGGGGTATTGTAGTACATTAACCCCCGTCCTTCATATTTCTTCTCCGTGTTGGATTATCGTTTTGATTGTCGGGTTTGCACTGTTTAACATTATTCAAGTCCACCAAAAACCTGCCTGCCACACCTTTTTGGAGATCAGTAATAGCGTCGCGAAGCCTATATTTTCGGGATGGTCAAGCAAAACTGTTTTGGATAGGTTACTTGAGATCTGGAGTGACCTCCTGCAGGTCTTACAAAACCGTCACTCAAACCAAAATCTCAAGGACCGAGGGGCTCCAGCCTCACGTACAAGCCAAGCGATAGCTTGCCCTTTATCACTCGGTCTCTGATATTCTCCCAATCGGAGATCATGTTCGTCTCTTCGTCGAGCAATTTCATGTCGATCGGAGATGGGGATACCACGAAGATGAACAACTGCTTTTCTGCCTCCTCAGATTCTTGGGCGGAGCGGTTAGGATTGTGTTAAGAGCAAAACTATGCCTGCGGTGTCTTGCCACTGTATGGGGAGCTCGACAGGGGGTGTCGACGGCTTGTCCAGTGAGTCTCGTCGCGATCATATCTATCACGGAATGAACAACGTCTCTTCACCCGCAGGGCGCTCTGTTAGTTTGCTCTATCCATTCGAAAGAGTTGTTCTTTGGGGTCTTTCAGGAAGACATAGGGGTCTTTCAGAGCGAGGGATCTTCGAGGTAGGTCTTGTAATTCCAGCGTTAGAGTTTGGACACAGAATGACAATATTCATCGAAATGGTGCTCTGTACTCGGTTCTCCAGGAGGTCGAGACTCGCGGGTTTACCGCAACTTGGTCGGTCCTGTAAAAGATTGTCGGATGCGCGGTCTTTACAGATGTCAAGAGTCATTTATTCTGAGGGTTTTGGTATGCCCCAGGGATACATAATCTCAAGGGCACCATCTAATGTCACGAAGACGTCATGCGGAATTTATTCCCTCTGCCAAGGGATCGGTTTTACTAACTAACCCTCCCGCTTATTTACGGCTTTGGCACGAATACTCGCGGCGATCCATCCCTTGCTTACAGCCTTGTGCCGACTTGCCTACGGCAGAAAATTACACCACCATCTTGAGGGCGTCAGCTAGTGTCCCCATTTTTGGTGCTGGGGTCGTGCATGCCCAAGGAATCTTTTTGCCAAGCCATCGCGCGTAGGCGAATGTGCAAGCCAAGTCCACGACCGTTTCGTTAGGAATGTCGATGATTTCTTTTGCTCGAGGTGTTACGTTGGTTGTCATTTATTATGTGCCTACGCATTCTTGAAAATGTCGATATCAGGTTGACGCGTTTTGCGTGTGCCGCGGAGGCGCACGTTACTCCTTGGGGGACTATTGCTTTTGCAGTAGCTGTAGAGCCGTCAGCGATGGCTCTGGTTAGGTTTGGTGAGCCCGTTACGGGACTGCTTACAGTATGTAATAGAACTACACGCAATAGGCGGCAAGTACTTGCAAGACCTCCCGGCGTTATAGAATGTATATGGCGCCTGACTGATACAGTGTAGATTCTTACAGTAGCCTCTTGTATGCCTACAGATCTTTCCTTCCTTTTCTTCATAAGTCCACTAATCTGTGGCCCTTGCCGCAACCCTCCCCGGCATGCTTTGGTCGGTCTTATAATGACTCTCTCTTCTTGTTTTCTGATCTTCACTCATTTCTGTGTAAGTCTTAGACTTGACAAGCAAACGAACCACTTCATCTTCTAGGCGGGCTTTCACACAACATCTGCCAGCGTTCTTAGTCGGGTCTTAATAGGTTTCATCTCTAACAATACATCACGTGAGGTGGGAAGCGAATCCGTGCTGGAGTTCAAAATTTCTGGGATACATGTATCTATTAGTCTCCAGTGATACTGCACCAGATCGGTATACCTTAATGTAGGGGTTGAATTAGTCAATTTTATCATAATAAGTTCACGAATTATTCCATTCGTATCTTTGATAGGATGTCTCCCCATATTTATCTGTCGCTGTTCAGCATCATTGCTTTCAGCGCTCAATGGTCATGGTGAGATAGGCAGTGTGTAACAGTGTGAGCAAGCTACCAACAGCGGAGCAGAAACTTCCCGAAGGACCAAGTAACAAGAGGATTGCCCAAGGTCAGCCATATACTATCCTTGATGATGGATCCTTTCAATGTCCGCTCACAGACCCTCAGGCGCTAGTCGAAAGCATGAATATACGCTGCCACGGCTCTGGATTGTAGATACTGTCACGTGTTGAGGACAGTTGCCCGCTGTACTTCTCCCCCTTTTTCATGGAAATTCCCGCATGATACATACTCGGTATGGGACACTTATCGATGCCCTCTGTCGGAGCCTTGTCGATAAAACCCTTCCGTGCATTTTTATTGAGGCAGCAAGTGTCCCTTGCCTTTGCTGTAGGGCTTCCTTCAAAGCCCTGACGTTTGTCGAACTGGGTTTCTCGACTGTTCATGATTCTGCAGAGGCTGTGTCGAAAGATACTTGTGGCAAGCTCACGACAATCTTTCATTAAGTAGTAAGTCAAGGATATCAGAAAAAGTAGGTAAGGCGATCAGGGAATACAGAGTAGGACTTATTAGGCGATTTAGTAGGCATTGTCCATTATTTATTTTCCCTGTAGACGCCAAGCGGATATGACCACAGGCAACGTGTGTGTTTGTAAATTGGATGTTGTCACTACGTTATGTCGTTCTGCCCTTGTGAAGTGCCAGTTTGTTCACTTCCTGGGTATAGACCTTATGGCCCTTATTTCGAATTGTGGCCCAGGTTTTGTAAATATCAACCCCCCTCTTCCAGGACATCGCCGATAAGGTCAGTCGAAGGTGATCGACTTTCAATTAGGTGAAATGCATCTCTTAACACCCTTGGCCTTGACAGATCTCCGCACCTCCGTGTAAGGCTCTTGTAGGCGTATGCCTGGGCCCTGAGGGTTGCATGAACTCGTGTTCATATTTTACCACCTAGATCAGTTGCCTTCTCAAGCCCACGGACCTTCTTCGTTTTTCCCTATGGGAGAGAGGCCTTTCCATTCGTCAGGATTATAGGCACTTGTATGCGAAGCGGATCGTCGACGTCATTGGGCTATATCCTCGTACAAAACTGTGGGTTCGAATGTAGTACACAAAGGAAGTCCGTGTCCATGTAGCAGAGCTGTAATTTAGAAACCAACTATGTGGCTGCATGTGTCAGTAGATGAAATGCGATACATAACAAGCTTACGACATGTCAAGGATTGCCCTAGGCCGAATGGTATATGGCGTTTGTCCATCTTCACCTTCGTCTTCCATCTCAGCCCCTAAGAGGTTTTTGTGAAAACCGATTACACCCTTGAGTTTCGGTTCAATCACCGAGCTTCGCTATACTTCTCCTCATTGCAGTGACTAGCTGGACGTTGCGTGGTTTCGAATGTTTTTTCCATGGTCTTACCAAACACCGAGAGGTTCATGAGCTTGTAAAAGTCCTTCGAGACTCGTTCTTGGCCAAAGACGTTCCTTCAACCCCGATGTATGCTGCATCGACTGTACCCGTCTTCAGCATGTCTTCTGGTTTAAACTGGATAGACTCGATGGACCTTCTTGAGTTCGAGCCCAAATGTTTTATGGCCTCGTGAAGAGCTTCTGATGCATGAACCACATAATCGACGTTATGACCCAGAATTTACGGGACCAGCTTCTCGACCCCGCTGGGATCTTCCTGCGTTCGCGGTATAGAGAACGGCAACATCATTGTGCTTATCGCTGTCAGTTCTCCGGGTAGGTGATGTCAACCTTCCAAGATGTTAGCCATGCTTGTTATCTTCAAACGAGCTTCCCGATCCTCCTTTCGAGTGAATGTCTCTACCTTTAGATACCATATTGAATCATCCGTGGGCAGATCCTGCCTCAATTGGACCCAGCCGTTACAATTGGATTGGATCGAGGTACGCAAGTAGGGGAGGATTCAACCTCGGATTATACTGGTCTCCCTGGGACCGGTGTTTTAGCCTTTAGGCATAGCGGTATGTACAGCTTAGAGACCGATATAACTCCACGAGATTACCTATTTTCGAACATGAGGACCGATGTCTGGATCGGTGAGGGTAATCTAGCTTTAATGCCATAAATCAATGACAAGGCTTATTCAGCGCCAACACGGGGCGACGCGACTGTACGAAAACTCGAGGAAGGGCATCAAAGCTGAATGATATAGTTTCTCGAAAGCAAACGTTTCGAATGTCTCGAAGACGCGGTCAAGAAATAGCAGAAAGTCTTGTGCTTAAAGTACCCACATCGTGTAGTCTCCATGCGGACTACATCGCCCTATCTGGGATTCGGGTGATTAACATATCCTACTTATTTATCGCGTGTGTCTAATCCTCATCAGCTATATACCCGACATGTTCAGCTTGCTGTAGAAACGCCTCTCCCGTGCGAGGAGGAGTAGCATTTCCAATCTTCAGAATCAGTGCACAAATCACTCCATGTACTGATATAGGGGTACACGCCCTTCCTCGCATGAGCTTGAAATGCATGTATCCTCAGTGAAAACCAAATGGAGATTTTTAACACTGTGCATCGTCTTGAGGTGCCCGCCAACTGAGCCAGGCTGGATGCCATGAATGGAAGCTATTCTAGATTGGAAATCTTCGTTGTACGATCTCGCATCCCAAGGAGTACCATGATTTTGACGTTGAAAGAGATGTTTCTTCCGTGTTTTCAGCGAGTGATCTATACTTCCGAATTAATACTTTTCGCCTAGCTCTCGGATGAAGTGGGCCAGTTCAATATTCCTTTTGGAGAGGTTGTGGAAGATCACAGTATGTGACTGGGTCTCGTTGTACTTCAAAGTGCGAGATAGGGCATGCACCAATGTCCCCTGTGTGGTTTATGTTAGTGAGCAATGGGTCGAACTTTTAATTCTCGTCGTCGCGAAAGGGCATTCATGCAAGATAATGATGCGGCAAGCCTCGTTATGCTCCCTTTACCAGGATCCCTGTTAGTCTTAGTCTATGGGTTGATTGAGGTAGGTAGCATAGAGACGTATTGAACCTCGTCCATCCATATGGTTGAGAGACGCGTCGAACACGCAGTCCTCGACCCTGCATAGACTGTCATAAGGTCCGGAACAGCCCAAATGGCCAGAGTACTATATCTGCACCAGCCCGATGGTAGGCTTGTTCAGTCTTCGTCATGTCTCCTTGGCTTCCTTACCGGACTAGCAGAACTCTCGAAATCCTGCATGTGGGCAAGGGATACCATTGAATTGAACTTGCTGGCCCATCCCTGTAGTAAAGCCGTTGTTTCGGGCTCTGTTGGACATCTGGGGATTTCACAGCACAATCGTGATCGGTGCAGTAGCGGTAAGTGCTTGTCTACGTCGATATCAATCAGTCGGAAAAGGCCTGTTAAGCAGTTTAAGCAGACGTAGCATTCTTTGCTGTATTTTTTGACCGGTCTCAATACCTAGGAGCCGTGATACGGTTTTTGCGGCCGATATAGTGAGTTCTTTTTTGTCATCCGTATATGAGTAGAGGATTCACCTGCTTCAGGTACGTCCATTGTTGTGGAGACTCGGCGATAGGATGTTGATGCTCTTTCCCGTCACTAACATGACGTTCACCGCACATGTCCTTGTTATTCTTCTCGAACTTGTAAATTTGGCTCTTGGTGCTTGTCGGGAACTCATAGACCCTCCCAATTGTAAGAGCTGCGCTAGAGGTCATCAGCTTGGTGAATTCTCATGTGGATCCCTTTTCAATCTCCTTCAATGATGCAGGGATGCTAATAATTGGCCCACTTGACAGCACTTCCCAGTCTCGTTATTTTAGGGTTTAAATAATGGACCTTCTTGCAATGCTATCCGACTTGGGGTGCTTCCGATTATGATGAGCCCGCTCGTTAGTCCGTAGTTTATGGAAGTCTACATCGGTGTTTAGAGAATGCGAGAGATTCGTGAAGCCAACTGGGTAGTGCCGGGATTCTCCACATTCTGTTTTGATTTTGGCGCAAACACCGTGATACCAGCACGTACATCTACGTCTCTACCTTGTGGAAGACCCGATGACTGCTTATGAGAAGACTTCTTTCACCTCGAATATACTTCCCCGTCGTCGTTGGCTTCTTCCACATGGTTGTTTTGTCTGGCCTTCTTCCACACAAGATCGATAGTGACAGCTGGATCTTCGCAGACGCCTCCCTTCATTGGACTGCTCCAACCAAGGTTTTCACTGTGGGTCGCCCCATCACATATATACCCGATCAACTCGGCCCGCGCGGCGCCGGGAGCCGGAATTCTGTAAGGTCTGTGATGGGCATGCTTATGTTCCTGGGTGTGTATAGTCATGCCTCCGGCTTGTCACTAGAGCAGGGAAGGGGAGGAAGGATTTTTTAAATTATCTTCATAGGTAGCTCTTCCTCGGCCTCTTTCAAGCTTAGTAGGTACGGAGGGTCTTATGGTTGGCTGCCCCGTGATGAGCACCCAATACACCCACGTTAAGGCTGCATAGGTACTCTTGACTCTGCCCCTTTATAGATTTGGGAACTGCATTCACTAGCCAGTTACATTCGCTGTCATCTTTGGTTTTGACGATCGAACCATTGTTTCGCCATCTTCTTGGTTTTCAAGAGGTCATATCCTCCGTGTTAGGGGATATAGCCTCCCTAGTGCTTCCTCCAATAGAGCAACCAATGCCAGTCTTGCGTAGCTTGGAATTACCTACATAATAACACCACGAACCTTTGCAATGCTGTAATTAGTTTTTACGGTAGTGCGCGTTCTCTTTATTTAGAATAGGAGTTTTTCCGGATCTTCAACTGAGATCAAAATAGCGCAGTCTTATTGGCCATGCGCTTGTTTTATTGTGATTCAGCTTATTCTTTGACATGCTCCGGAGGTACCTGAACATCCTCCGGGATCAGCATGAGCTCCTCCGAGACGAAGCCGCGATCAGGTGCTCCTGGAACTGTGTTCCGCGTTGCTGCGGAGCCGCTAGGCGATCCATCTGCCAGATAGTACAACAGACGGGTGCCAGCCACGATACGGTCGAGTCTATACGTTTTCTTGCTCCACCATGCGTCGATCGCGCGTCTTTTAGCATCACCGTGCTCTTCTCCAGGTTGTAGAAGATACAAGTAAAGACCGTCATCGGGTAGAGGCTTTTCTTCGGGGTATTCTTGACTTTTTGTAAGAGGTACCTCATCCATCTTGATCGCTTTCGAGGGCTTCATGCCGATCATGACAGTTTTGGTGTTGTTCAAACTTTTGACGATATTGTACAAGTGTTTGACCCATGTGGTATTTTGTTCGTCGGAGACCAACTCTTGCGCATCTTGAGTTTTGAACAGTCTCTCCGCGAGCACCTTGTTGTAGGATTCGACAAATGCTGTGAATGTATGGCGGTACTTGGTGGTTGCCCGCTTTAATTCGACCCCTTTGATTTCTAGCAGCTTGCTCACGTCTGCCTTGAACTCACTACCGTTGTCGCACTGGAATGTGTTGGGGTATTGAAGGCCACCGGGCTTCGCGTAAATGTCCTTGATCATGTCAGCGACTTCGCTGGCTTTCTTGGTTCTCAAGGGTCTAGCTACCTTGTACCTCGAGGCTACATCGATGCCCGTCAAAATGTATTTGTAGGTACTACCATAGAGTTTGTCGTGGGGCATGTACAGCAGGTCAAACTGGTGCATTTCATTGGGCCTCGTGATGGTGAAATAAGGGTAGTTGATGCACTTGGGCCCTCGAATATGCCGGAACCAGAGCAGCTGCCTGGACAGCCAATGAGTAACCCTCTTCTTGGAGAGGCCGCTCTGCTCAGCGAGCAGTTTCATACCCTTGCGACCAGTCCAGAGATGCTCCGGGGTATAGTAGATATTTCCAAGCTTTTCTGCCTCCTTCTCGATAACGATATGCGTTCGTTTTGACATGTTTATTACATGTCAAAAAACGTTCTGCGACCTTACATATACTTGTATGCCACGAAGCCCAGCAGAGATAGGGATCGTACGATGAACGTCAGCTCACCGTCTTGTTGTTGCTTCGAGGGCACGTAGAAATCAGAGAGTTTCGGAGCTTTAGAGAGCGTCGCGATGTAGTACTCATGCATGCCGTCGTCGAGTTCCTTTAAACTCTCCCCAGCTTGCCTTTTAAGTTCCCGTTGCTTGACGAACCAATCGATCTTTGCTTGCCTGTCTCGAACCCACTGTGCCTGAGATGCTTGAAGTTGCTCTACCTCTTTGTCGTGCCTCTTACGTTCTGCCTCGCCATGGCCCGAGAGTTTGCTGAAGAGGAAATTTGAGCCGCTGAACGCCAGCGCATTGATAGCCGCTCCAGCTACGAGAACACCGATTGTTGCCATGTTTATTGTTTGGCCTTCTTGCATTCTTTGCACCTGGATTTCTTTTTTTGATGTGCGCAGATTTGACTGCCCTTGCACTCCTTGCACCTGGATTTCCTTTTTTGATGGGGGCAGATTTGACTGCCCTTGCAGTCTTTGCAATAGGCTCTCTGTCTCTCATGGGGGCAGATTTGACTACCCTTGCAGTCTTTGCATCGGGCTCTCACCCTTTCATGGGGGCATATCTGACTACCCTTGCAGTCTTTACAGAAAGCTCTCTGTCTCTCATGGGGGCAGATTTGACTACCCTTGCAGTCTTTGCATCGGGCTCTCACCTTTTCATGGGTGCATATCTGACTACCCTTGCAGTCTTTGCATCGGGCTCTCTGTCTCTCATGGGGGCATATTTGACTACCCTTGCAGTCTTTGCATAAAGCTCTCTGTCTCTCATGTTCACAGATTTGACTGCCCTTGCAGTCCTTGCAATAGGCTCTCTGTCTCTTATGGGGGCAGATTTGACTACCCTTGCAGTCCTTACACTGCTTCATCAGCCTACCATGAGGGCATTTGTTTTTGGCACGCCACTGTTTCTTTTTATCCAGGCATTTTGATGCACTGTTTTGTTTGCTTACCATTTTTCATCACCTTGAATTCATCTGGTGAAAGGCTCTTTTTACATTTTGAACAGCTCTTGCTTTCCATATTATTTTGTATTTATCCCATGGGGTAAATACAAAATGATGGTCACTACCATTTATTTTCCGTACTCCACCGAATTATAACGCTCATCCAAGATGTTCAGCTGCGCGTCCTGCAGCAAGTACACAGAACAGCGTATGTCGCCGCTCCCGTCGGCTTTTTTGGTCATATGGAGAGTAATGCCGTCACTGAGTCTCTGTAGGGGTCTCCCGGTACCATGTAGGCTATTATCTGGGGTGCTGCGAAAATCGACGAAGAGCGCGTATCTCTCGTTGAAGAATTGGCCAATTGTCATACTCGAGTCATGGCTACCAAACAAGTTCACGATCTGTTCAAGATGGTCCTTTGGTAGCATGGCGTGGCTATACAGTTCATTAGGCTCACCTTCGACAGTGATCGAGATTTTTTCGATCTTCGGGTTGTAGAACACCTCGTTGACGCCCGAGTAGGCCTTGATCTTCGCGGGGTCTACGAACAGCAGTAGCACCCCCTTGAGACTTTTGGCTGGTGTATCGATCTGGAAGTTATAGCTGGTATCAGACTTTTTGAGGGTCACAACCTATCTGCGGAGTACCCGTTCGTATGGCAAAGTAAGTCTCGAATACCTCGACATCATAGCACTTGCCAGACCTTCGTGGTGTACCTTGTCAAACTCTAGGGCAATGTTAGAGATTTTGTACCGGGAATCGGCTGGTTTGGCTGCCGTGCTCCCCGAAGCAGCCGTGCCTCCATCTTTGATGACATCACCATAGGACGCAAAGTGCAGGACGAATTGTAGCCTGTCATGCAGTCCTCCCTGGTAGAAGGGCAGATCTGCCGTCAACTCGAACATCTTGCCCAGCGGTATACAGAAGGTGTTGCCGTACGCTGCCACGATCGCTCTTTCCTCGTCGGTCCCAACGAGATCCGTTGCTTTTACCTGGAGGGCTCTGATGGTACCATCGTTGGGGTTAATCCCCTCCAGAATGAGGTTGTTCTCGCGATCAAATTTTGGGAGCCAGAGATCTCTGTAGGTAGCGAGCACCTTGTAGTCGCTGATATTCTGCACCTCGTTGCCATTCAACGTGATACGCAAATTTTGCACCAAGGCTTTGCCAATGTTGCTGACCAGAGTACGTTTGGTGTTAGTCCCCGTAAGCTCCAGGTTGAAAAGGAGCTTCAGAGAGCCGGGGAAAATGACATCGTCCTGCCCCATGTTTGGTACGTCGACATACAAGTCTTCGTTCTGGTTGATTGTAGAAGGTACGTGACTTACTTTAACACGTTGCTTCTTCCCTTTCATAGCAAACATAGTCTTTACCTCCGCATAGGGATCTAAAATTGTTCCGAACATGTTTATTAGTAGGGTCTTGCGGGTTGAATAAATGCCGATTAATCCAGCATACGAAGGAGACGACTTTACACTGGAGGAAAACATTTCAGACGACGCGGAGCAGTATGGATCTTTCAGTAGGCCTGAGGACCTTCCCAATGTCAGCTCGACGCTAACGCCTTCAACCCAGGGAGAACAACAGGGAGGTGCGCTTGGTGAAATCGCGAAAGATCAACTAGAAGTAGAAGTCAATGAATTTTACGAACATCTTAATATTAATTGGAACCTTGGACCTCTGGATAAAATTGAACAGGATATAAGTATAACCAGGGGTGACTTCAGACGTGAAGGGAAAAAACTTTTTTTCAGAGATATAAGGCTTACGAAGGATAATGGGGTCGGATTCCTGGCACTAAGTACACTAAAATCAAGTGGTTTGACGGCTGCAGATATTCGGGCCATGGGCTTTACCGAATATGTCTCTACGACTACTACGCCCAACTCTACGCCCGGTAGGGATAGGGCAGCGGCCCGGAACCTCGCGCTGGAGGTTGATGTTATTGTGAGGAAGGACAAGGCCGATGTCATTGTGAGGAAGGACAAGGCCGATGTCATAAGCATGCAAGCCATAAAATCGATGGAGAACGTCCTTGATGAAACGGAGAGCCTGATCGAAGAGGCTCCCCTTGGTGGCACTGACGAAGGAGGTTTCACAGAGCGTGAAAGAAGAGGGCTCGACCTCGAACTTCAAACGCTAAGAGGTAACCTGAAAAGCCTGGCAAGCAAGATGGTCACATACGATAGCGAGATTGACAAGGTGAGGGGCAAGGTGAAAGAACTCGAGAAGCAGAAAGTCGGGGCAAATGAGGGCAGGGTGAAAGAACTCGATGGGGAAATCAAGGAGCTTGAGGCTAAGATCAAGGAGTTGAATGATCAAAAAAAGGCCACGCGAGAAGCACATGGTCTATTATCCTCAGGCATCCAGAGTCAGCTAAAGACCATCAAGGAAACCCTGATGAAAATTGCTGGAGATGACACGTCTCTGCTGGAGAAGCTTAAGATCCTCTTCAAAGAGCAGGGGCTGACTATAGCCAGCATCATCTCCACCATTGGTCTACTGATAAGCACCATCGTACTCGCAGTTACTGGAGGGGGCGCCGCGGTAGGCACTGCGGGAGGAAGTGCTGCGGGAAAGGGATTTGTGGAGAAACAGCTCGAAAGTTTGGGAAATTTTCTGAAGTACCTAGCAGGTAAGGCGGGTGCGGCACTACCAGGGATTATTGGCAGCGTTGTATCGTTCTTTTTGAGGGTAGCGGCAACTGTTGTCGAATACGTGGCGAGGCATCTGTACATGGCCATCGCGGCTGCTGCAGGGTTTGTTGTGCTCTATGTTGGGAAGGGTAAAAAATCGTAGATCTCCTCAATCTAGTGTGTTGATCAACACATTAGACCTATTTTTTCAGCCAGATGTAGGCAATGATTAGTCCTACCCCTGTTGTCATCAAGGCAGCTTTGGTATCCTCATGCTGATTTTTCCCGCCTCCCAGGAGGTCGGTGGGGCCCTTCCGCTGGGCGTAGACGTGAATACTCTCGCTTAACTTGGTGAGCCCTTCCGATGTCAAGCCTTGACTTGTGGGGGTGATGAATTTGGCCCAATCACCCTCAACCTGTGGCCACCATCTACCGTTGGTGAGTGAGGCACTTACTGATTTGGTCTTGTAGAGACTATTGAGGTCCGCACCGTATTCCCGACATACTTGCGCATATCCAGAGGTGGAGTAGGGGTTTGAGTACCGACTAAAACCATCGTTAAAGGACATGGGTACTTTCATCCTTGCTAGGATGCGTTGCATGTGGTAGTACACGTGGAACTTGAAGATGGCGTTGACAAGCGGTACGGAGCCTGTTAGGTGCTTGGCAGAGATGCCTAATGCAGTGCTCGCGCAATGGGTTGCAAAGTTCACTTGGATGTTCCAGTAGTCGAGGGTTTGTCCTTTTGTCCAGCCTTGGATGACAGGGTCGTTCAGTTAGGTACTTGTCACCTTGATGGGGTATTTGGTAAACTCGGGAATACCACAGAAATGTGTTTATCTGTCGATACATACAATTCTTGATGCTCCAAGTTAGTTACGGCGAGAGGCCATTCACCTCTGTTGGATTGGTACTTTGCCTTCGAGTTGTAGGAGTGGATATTCATCGTTTCTTTTAAGAGAAAGATGAAGCAACTCTACATCACCGATATATACAACCCTACGATATTCGAAGACTACCTGGGGCAGGATAGTAGGATAGCCCTGAAATTCATCAGTATTCGACCTGTATGGCTGAACCTTTACAGTGATAATGAGCTCGTCATACGTAAGATGGGGCCTGACCAGAGAGAGATTCGGATTGAGATTATGAACGGTTTATACAGGATCGAGGATTTGGCAGCTATAGTCAACAGTCAGGCACAGGATAGGATCAAGCTGTTTGTCCTGAAAAATGGACTCTGTAGGCTTAGGGTTAGTGACGGGTACACGGTGGTTATTCATCGACAGCTGCAGGAGCTTATGGGGCTACCCTACAACCCTGCGAAAAAGTACTATACCAAAGGCGATTATGATTCATATTATAAGACCGACGTCTACCACAGATTGCGACTCGTTTGTCCCCAGTTGGATGAGGACGACTGCCTGCTAAACGGTAAAAAGTCGAAAATTCTCGCTCTATTACCCACCAAAGAGTTAAATGCATGGGGATACATGCTTACATGGAGTTTTGACACTCCAATCTACCTTCCATTGAAGGGTTCCACAGATCGCCTAGAATTCATGCTGACAGACGAGTATCATCATGAAAAAAATGTCTCGTTCGTAGGACTAACGATGCAGCTGCTTATAGAATAAATGAATGATGTAACCAAGCTTTATCCGAGCTTAGCGAGTGCACCTGCACAGGAGCACGAGCCTGATGAAAGTCAGGTCTACAGGCTCCAGAAGATCGAGGAGGTCGAGCAGTATCTACGAAACGAATCAAAGGAGCGGGATAAACTCGCCAAAAACTTCAAGATGCATGGTACGTGGGTAAGATATACTGATCATGGATTGCTAGCTGTGTCGGTAATCACCTCATATGTTGGGATCGGTAGTATGCTGTCAGGGATTGGTGTATCGCTTGCCATAGCAATGGGAGGTATCACGATCGCTGTAGGATTAGGGCAAGCGGGTCTGCGGAATGCGGGTAAGAAGTTAGACTTGAAGAGTAAAAAGCATGAGAGTATCAGGCTACTGGCAGAGACTAAGCTCAACTCTGTTATCGATCTAATCAGTAAGGCTGTGGAGAACGGGGTGATCAGCGACTATGAGTTCACTCTGATTTTGCAGGAGAAACAACGCTATATGGTACTCAAGGAGCAAGTCCGACAACGAACGAGAAAGATCGTAAATTCCATCAATGATCGGGAGCGACAGCAGCTTGTCGCAAAGGGGCGTGAGGAGGCCAAGGAGGAGCTTATGAAAAAACTTCTATCTGCACAGTATGTCAGCGGTATCTAGAGTCTCCACCTGAGTGTTCGTAGACACTAGATCTAGTGTGTTGTTCAACACACACACACTAGATCACCTACACAATCTCGAGCACTTCTCCAGTATCAGGGTCGATCACCAGTTCACCATCATGTATAACACGTCGCTGAAAAGCAGCGAGCTCTCTCGAGTATTGTTTGAGATTTTTCTGCCAGCTAATCCTGGTACAAGGCTCGCAATAGGGCCCGTCTGTTTGAATTGAGACGTCCTTGTACTTAGCTTTGTGAATCATCTCTAGGAGAGGGGCCTTGTTCAGAGTTGAGTAGCCCCTAATCCCATACTCAAAGCTCGACCGTGCTATTTGAAATTGAAAAATCCATATAATAAAGATGGACTACTTCAGGAACGCTATCAGAAGACTAAGACCATTTCAAGACCCGGGACATGTGCAACAAGGCGGTTGAAGAGGATCCTATGATATTCGAGTTTGTACCGGATCATCTCAAGACTCAGGAAATGTGCACGAAGGCTGTTCAAGAGAAACCCTGGCTACTTGAACATGTTCCGGAGAATGTGCACTAGGGCGGTTGAAGAGGATCCTGATGTACTCGGATGTGTTCCGCTCCGCTTTAGAACTCAAGAAATGTACGCTAGGTCGGTTCAAGAGAATCCCTGGCTACTCGGGGGTGTCCCAGACCATTTCATGACTCAGGAAATGTGCACTAGGGTGGTTGAAGAGGATCCTGATGTACTCGGATGTGTTCCGCTCCGCTTTAGAACTCAAGAAATGTACACTAGGTTCGGGCTCAAATAAACGATGAAGGATCACTGTGAAGACTGTGAACGCGTACTCGACGAGTACGACAGATGTCGCTGCGGACGCAGACTCCTTATAAGAGCCAAGCTGCTCTGCTGGTACTGCTATCAAGAGTACATCACCTACAATGGAGGCACTTGCGCTTGCACAAAGACGACATAGAAGACCCTGGTTGAGGTTTTGTCTCTAAACAAAAAGATGCTGAAATTTGGTGACAAAACTGTTAAAACCATGGAATTTTACACTAACGCGACTCCGCTAAACATTGAAGAAGTGAACATTGAAAACCTTGTGTTGAGTGACCCCATTCCAGCCAACAAAGACAAGGATGAGCGCTTCGTTATTGGCTATCAGAAACAAGACGGCAACATAGCAAAGCTGTTGCTCAAGACCCCTGAAAAGGTCTACTCCAAGGGTGTCTCATGCTACTCCGAGGGTTCCGCACTCACGATGTCATTCGATCTCTGTGAATACCCCGAGTGGGTAGAAAACTACGAGAAAATCCTGATAAGGGTGGCTTCCTTAGGGGGCATCTCTTAACCAACACCAGCGTGGGGCAGATACCTCAGTACTAAGCTTAAGATGTGGGAGGGTAAAGTCAGAACCAACTTCCACAAGAAGAAGATACCGCAGGATGGCTGCATATGTAAGGCATATGTAACTCGAAGTTTTGTTGATTTCGGATGCCGTCGGGTTTACCGGTTTTGGGAGGGGTACTCATCGTGACACCCTCCTACTACTATTAGCTTATTATTTTTTAGAACATTTTTAAGGCGTAGGTAGGCAGGCTTTGTATTTAACTTGTTACAGCTCTGATGGTTAATCGACTTGTGAGAAGGGTGGGAGTTGTTGTAAGTATTACGAACATTAAGACTGCAACTATTGTGTCGTGTAACGGAGCACGAAATATTACGTAACAAAAATGAATACAATGAACTTTAAAATTTCAATTTCAATGACCTACTCAAGACAAATCACATAAACATAAAGAACTTCATTATAGATAAATTGCATGTGACAAAATATCGTACTTAAGAATTGATCAGAGGACTTCGATAATGCCTTTTGTCATTTCCTTAAATGACCTGAAATGATGGCTAAAATTATCGATTCGTTTAAATCTAAAGCCATGACATATCCAATATATATAACCGCTTTTATGATGCTTTTGATTGAGCATGAAGTGGCATACTTGAATATCTACCTTCAAATGAGTTGAAAGGAAATTCTTCCTCTTTACCTATCAACTATTCTAAAAAGGGAAACATTTTATAATTAATTTTGACACTAAATACTGCCGCTGATGATATTGCAGAGTAGCAAAAGAAATATATGAGATAGTGTTTGCCATGAAATTTGACATATTTGAGTAGCAAATGAACTCAGAATTATTTCCTCTTATTTTTCCAATGCTGAAAATGTAGAGAGTAACAGTAAATTGAGATGTAACTGTAAAGAATACTGAAAGGGAATTAGATGCCAAAATATTTTTGAACTTATTAAGCACCTTGGGCATTGCCCAATTATTTACTATTATTCACCTAGACTGGATAATCAACCATAAAGTTTCATTTTGAACAAAAGCACTGGATTATATCTCTGGAAATTGACAGCAAATTTTATCATCTTCCACCTCTCAACTTTGCATATGGAGTACTTTATGATACATAACTACAATTCGTGGTCTCTCTGACGTCCAAAACAACCATACCGTTTAAAAATGACGCAAATGGTAATAAAGGACCCATGTTTATACCACCAAGGTAAAACAAACTGATATTGACCACATGTGTGGCCCCCTTACACCTACTCGAGAGAACTATAACCTATTCAGAAACAGTGTGCCTACGATACAAATTCTGAAGTAATTAATGAATAATGGTTGCACTGCCTGTCCTATTAAACAGAAAAATTATATTGTCAATGAAAAACTGCATGCAGTAAATTGTAATTTACAACATGTTAATATCAGTGGTAAAAGGAGTCTTGAAAGTTAGCTTTTAAAACAAACCTCTGTTCCTTAGTAATAATTTATTGCAGCAACATTGCAAGCCAACTCAGATCGTATATACTCTAACTGCTTTGCATATTCATACTCAGTCACACTTTAAGAGTTTTAAACTTCGTCCGTGGCGCTTTTTAGGATTTATCAGACCCAACAACCAAACCTTTTACTTTTACTATTTCACTATTTTTTGTTACCACGAATGACTCACAAATCGAGAAGTGCACAGGCTTCTATGTTGATTGCACTCAAAGTCGAAAGTCGAAAGTCGAAAGTTACATTGGAAAGCCAAAAGTAAAGCTTACACTATACAGCAAACAGTAAACAGCTCACTGTGACATCTCATTTCACTCTCAGAAGTCTGAGAATAATTTACGAAATAAAACCACCCCACAAAGGAGACTTACCTCACGTGGAAATTTGTTGATAATTTCATGATTAAATTATTCTCAAAGATAAATGAGAGTTAAGTTTCCGCCCGAATACGGTATTCCGTCCAGTGAGTAGGCTGCCATCGCTGCGTAGCCTGAATTGGGGTTAGCGCTCCTTTTCACTTCTCACTTAATCAACTTAATCCTAAAAAGGCATTAATTTGTCGTCTGGACATGTCCAATTATTACTTTTTCCTCTATTTTGAAGTATATAAAACTAAATAAAAAGTTCAGTAATCTGTAATCTATTCCAAAAACTGAAACTACAAAGTTTTAAATAACAAACTTATCATTTTTCTCCGGTTCAAAACTTCTATCATTCGGACGGTTTGTAGTAATATACGTTTCTTAGAAGCAAGTTTGAACGAATAAAGAAAAAGCTGGAGTTAAATAACAACGAATAATAAATAAATATGTAAATGTATTAATTAAATAATCTAAATATAAACCTCTCTTTAAATGCTATAACTTATCACTAAATCTTGGTCTCGTATCTAACAACTTTGTGTGTTGCATTCATCAGCTTCGATGCTTGCTCCAAGGTGCTGTTCCTTACATGTTTTACCTTTTCCTGATGGTTTCGGGTTATCACAATGCCTCACCCTCTCTGTTCTCCCTTCTCCGCATGTCTTTGAGCATCCTGACCATTTCCCCCATGTGCTATAACCACCATTTCTGTTACAAGGCTCCGTATGACACGGCTTTGTGTCTTCTGCATTTCCGTGGCCCATCTCTACGCAGGTTTTTCCATTTCCACTAGGTGGAGGAGAGTCACAAGCGCGCGTTCGCGTGTGAAAACCTCCTCCACAATCAGCTGTACATTTGCCCCAGTGTGTCCATTCACCGTATCCTCCGTTTACCGGGCATTTGATTATACATTCCGGGTTCTCTTTATCAGGACCAAGACTACTACAATCCTTTCCTCCAAAAGATGGCGCTGGATCTGTGCAAGAACGCGACCGAGATTTTGTGCCTTGACCGCACGATACCTGAAAATAATAGAAGAAAATAATCTTTAAATCATTATAATATCAAATCTTGTGGATCTTAACAAGAGTAACCACGTACTGAACATTCTGTCCATTCAGACCATTCGGTGTAGCCGCCATCGACAGAACATGGTTGCTCGTTACAACTTCTCTCCTCTTCGTACTCACCAAGTTTTTGTTGCTTGCAATCTAATCCTAGTGTTAAAAAAAGAATAAAGTTTAATCAAACTCAGTCCATCTTTTTGCCAGGTTGACCCGCCAGCTTGGCATAGGTGCAGGTAAAACACGCGACGAGTATATATGTATAAACGATATCCTCGTTCCCAGAGCTATTCTATGCCTATAATATGTTGACCGCCTTCAGTAGGCGTAGAAGAACTCTGGGAACAAGTTGGGTACAAATTACTCTTTTATATATACTGCTATGTATATAGCTAGTTATATAAATACTGCTAAAAATGATTTACTTGTCACGAACCAGAATATGAGCTGAAAACTGCTCTGCATATTTGACTCAATCAAACTTTTAGAGTGTTGAACTTTGTACGCAACGCAACGTATTTCTCTCTATATTAAAAACCCCCTGAAAACGAGGTTGCATAATATTATAATTTACTACACTCTACTACTGAGTCTTACTTTCATACTTTTTACTATTTTTGTTATCACGGATAACTCATAATTTGAGAAGTGCAAGCTCGGGTGAATCACAAATCGAAAACTGTGCGCTGGGATGACTCACAGATTGAGAAGTGCACGCTAAGTTTCAACCCAGCGGATTTCCCCAAAGCCATTTTTTGTAAAACATCGTTTAAGATTATTTATACTAAGTTTCATATATTGCTATTAGACAACTGCTTGTCAAGTTTTTATATTAAAACTTAAAACCATAGCTCTCTTTTATCAAGAGGAATCATTTTGACACGTGACCGATCTGGTTTTTTTGAGTTTTGCCGATTTAACTCAACTAAAAAAAACCCGGATATTTGGGTGATTTTTGATATATGAAATATGTAAACACCGCAAAACATGTTAAATAACTTTTATTTAGCTATCAGTAATTTTAAAGAGAATGTTTACCCTGTAAGAGAATGCCGCGCCACACCTGAAAAGTTAACTTTACCAGTGTGAATTCGCCTTGTGTGGTTTTAAAAAGAATTTAAAAACAAAGAAATAAAATTTACCTCCAAATTTAGGCACTGGATTAATACAGTATCTCACTCGTTTCTGTATCCCTCCTCCACAGCTTGAACTGCACTCACCAAATCTGCTCCATCGTTCGAAACCACCATTTACTGGACAGCTACGTTCGTTGTATCGCAGCACTTCTTGAGAGGGTCCCAGTCTACTGCAGTTTTGACCACCTGGAAGAAATGGAAAACTTAGGTAAACTTGTCTTAAGTTTAATTTGTACCATGCTATATGTCGGTCGTTTACAAACATAATAGAAATACTCGAATGCATCGTATTTTGTCTATGCAAGAGAATAATATTGTGCTACAGAAGAAAACTTTCTATATAGGCACGAATTAGTCGTACTACGGGTAAAAACATATCTCAAAGATGCACCAAATATCGACGCGGGGAATGTTTGTCGAATTCTTGTCGATTTTTTTTTCGGATAACGACAAGTCTGTTATACTAATACTCATAATTTTTGGTCCCTTAAAAATAGCGGTTCGCAGCTTTATCTTAAGCCTCGATCAGAGTAAAATACTACAATGCAACAAAGCTAGCCTAAAAACTAAATAAATGCATTAATACAATATACGTTTCTGTCTAACGTCCGAACGTGAGCTGCGACAAAAACAACTTTATCGCAAACCGGCCTGTAATGTCAAAACAAATTGTATCTTACCTAGCGAAGGTTCTGGATCAGTACAATCTCTTTTACGATGCCTAAATCCGCCTGAAAAAGTAAAAGGAAAGTGTGAGTTAATAAGGCATTAGGCATTATTTCTTTAAAGCGTGCAGCATTTTCGGAAAATTGATCTGTATCTTAAAACGTAGAAAAGTTTTAAGTGACAATAACTCTTTTACTATTACAGTTTACTGCAGGACAGATGATAAACCAGCTACAGTCCCCTCTACACATATTCGTGTGACTTTATTTTTCGTGTCCGTCGCTGACACATTTCATGGACGGGGGACAATGTGTATTTAGATGGGGAAAAATATTGTCCACTCATGGACAATGAGGAATATTGTGCACTCCTGGACAGGGAGAGAAAATGACGTACTTCGGGCAAATATCGTTTTATCGTCATATTTATGTCGTCATATTTAAGAACGGAGGGAGGTATCGAGATATCAGTGGTTAAAGAAGAATCGTCATAGGCTTACGGGCGGGGGAGAAACCTTGCGCAAGGCTAACATGTCAAACGTAATATCATCAATTATGCGATAGATGATTCTGATAATCAAAGAAGTGTATTGTTGACCTTGTTACGAATTTTGAAAATAATTATACAATTAATCAGTTATGGCAGGATTACATACCGCAGCTGCAACAATTTTTTTATGTCAATGTTGGTGTTCTTCAGAACATTAGTTTATTAATACATGTAAGATCAAAATAGGTCAAAATTAAAAGCTGCTTTATTGAGGATATTATTCTCATCCATAAATATTTTTCGTTCCGCACAGCAACAAGTTTGCCAAAGTTTAGGGAATAACCGATGGGAAGAAAGAGTACGAAAAAAAGGAAGATATTAGGCGAAAATGAACAAAAATTATCTCGCTATTACTTTTAAATTAACATATAGTTAAGTTCAACGTCATTAGTCTCTTTTGTTCGCCATTATCTTAATCTTGCATCTTAGAAAAATCCTAGACGTGGAAACAGACGTGTGAAAAACAAAACAAACAAACTCGGCACAAAGCGAAATACGGAACAAAAAATAGTTTTACCTCCACAACTAACGGTACACTTTGTAAACCTTGACCACTCAGTGTAACCACCATCACGAAATATAATAACCCCATAAAACTCGGTCAAGATCATAGAAATAACAAACAACAGTGTAATGTTCAAGATGACAACAAGAGAGCGACCAAACTTGAAATACATAGCATTCACTTCGAGGCGTCTGCCACCTTTCGAAATATTAATAACACACATATTCTTAGTGTATGATATATCGTGGTGGTGTATTAAAACTTTTGATTCGGAACTTTCTCGCAATGATGTCGAGTTGATACGTCGTCCTAGCCACGTCCTAATAAATACATTTCTATTTGTCACTTTCATATGTATTAGTTACCTCAATTAAATTAATAAATGTATGAACAGAAAGCACCAACGGTCTTCACCTCAGGTGATTTAAGCTAATTATAGATAGATTTCCATATAAAAATCACAAATCACAAGTAGACTCAAGCTCGAGGTGTAATTAACTTTAATTTAATAGAAAACTTAATACTTATTAAAATATTTACCACGAGTTTCGAACGAAGTTGCGCTTTCGTATACTCAGTAGTGCTTAAGGTGGGAAGTTTGATCTGAAAAGCTCTATTAAAAAGACAGTGATTTCTTATCGTGAACAAATTGCGCATTGTGCGGAAATAATAACCGTATTAAATTTGTCTGTACAAGATAGTATCAAAGTAGCGACAGTTCCTTTGATCTTGCTGCAACCGCGTTAGCTAGTAACTTTCTTAGCTTTATATATCGGACATGACGCGACGCTCTGGAAACGAGGTTTATCTTGACCAAATAATATTGAGAACTAGTCGGTGGTCGTGGATAAATCCACGGGAACGCCCGTCCGTCATTTACCGCATTTCGTGCGTCTCGCTACTTGCAGTACTATTTTGCGCAGAAACAGACAGAATACGGCTATTATTATAGAGAAGTTAAAATACTGGAGGAGGGGCGATTTAATTCGAAATCGCTATATTTTAATACACGCTTTATTTTTATGATAATGTCGAAATTCTAAGGCTGGTCATTTATCTCCCTATTGTTCTAGACAATAGGCCTATTATTTTAAATTTAAAATACCAGCCTGATATTCCTATTAAGTATATTTTTTTATAAAAGAACGTGTACGCCCTTGTGAATACAAAATCCCGTACGCTTCGTGGGCTTCAACATATATACACCTCTACTAAGTGCTCAGTATTGCGCTCTGTGCCCGGATTTCTTTATAACCAAAAATGTCAGCTTACACGTTTCCGCCAAAAATAGCAATATCGATATAATACCGATCTAGATTTGAGTACAGTTGATTCTCGATAACTCGAACTCTCACGAGACTAATAAAAATTCGGACCTATTAAGAGTTCGAGTCTCTTAAAATTTTGCTAAAGAGAGAAAAAAAACTGAGACAGGTGAATTTTCTTACTTTTTCATTATTTCCTGTGGAAAAAGTTCATAACAAAGCATTGATTAACCCTATTCAGCGCGGGCTCTGAGAAGCCTTAATTTTTGGTAGAAATTGTTTTACATTCATTTTATGCAACATAGGTTTTTTAAACATATTTATTTGTCTATTGTCCACCTGTTGACAGATGTGTCACCATGGCAACAGGTGTGACGTCATATCAAATTTTTTTATATATTCGTGGAGGTTATTAAATTTGATGAAAAGTCAAAATTTTTTAGCACATAATATGGCGTACTCTAAAAGTTATCACAAAAAAGTGAGAGGGGGGGGGCTTTTTTAGCACCCACCCTCCCCGGCCCGAATAGGGTTAAGGTTTTCAACCCGCTCCCGCGCTAACAAGCTTTACATTTTCAATACAAAAGAGCGAATTTCGCTTCCATGTGTACTGAAAATGGAGAGATCTTGCATCGTTTTCAGCGCGTTTTAGATTTCACTCGTTCAAAGACACGTTAGTGCCATACCCTCATCCTCATCTTGATCATTTTTATCAACTTCACTTTCTGCATTCTCTCTTCGATAACTTCGGCAATGATATCATCATCATTTGAAAAAAGATGCAAGTGTAACCACTTCATTACTATCCACGTCGGCGAATTCTTCAGCCGACAGATTTGTTTGATTATCCAACTCGCGCAACTTCTCGAGGTCCTCCTGCAAACATATAAACAGATGGTCATTATTATTTAATGCTGCCCGTTGTTTTGATTGACTTATAATAGGTTTCTTGAAAACTTTAATGAGATCCACTTTGATCCACTATTCCATGATGAAGTGTTTTATTGCTTGGAGAATATTGATCTTGGAAGTGGTTTGATGCAAAGACGAACGACTATCTTTCGGTAATAGGCTTTGAGACTACGTATTTACGCCTTAGTTAATTGGTTGAAGAACAGACGTTGTATTTGGAGGCAGGAAAATCAGGTTAACGCTAGTGAGGTTCCTGATTTCTGGTTGAGCAGGGCAATTGTCAATCGGAAGTGAAACATTTCTGCTCGGAAATACGTTTCGAGTTTTCTTACCCACTCTTCAAATAAATCTCCTGTCATCTAACTTCTTTTCTGCGTTGTGTATCGGCAGGGCAGTTGTTTTATATTTTTGAAGCACTAGCTAATTACAGGATAACAAGTTACAATTGGTACCACCCTTAACGAATATATGTCGGAAGAAAAACAAATTAAACATTTTCTAAGCCGGAAATTAAAAACGATGATCTGAGAACTGCTCAATACACCTTTCCCGAGACCATGAGTCATACTTTTTGTAAACTCGTAAAATGTGAATACAATATTTGAATTCAGTATAGTTTGTTTAGTTTATGTGTAAAAGTTTAACTTGGTACGCCAACCAGAAGTGCTATGTTGAGGAGATATATATCACAGTTAAAGTCTTCTTAATGCTCAAGTTACCATGTCCCGCCTCGTTTTCAAAAAGAGGTTGGACATGCCGCAAATCTTTAAATTAGAATAGCAGGTTGTTTACTTGCTGCATTGTTTCGCAATTTTCTTTGCTTATCACATTTTTGACAAGGAATTCAAATCTGTTGTCCGTTTTTCATAAAACTCAACATAAAAAGTTGCGGCACATCAAAGGAATAAGTCTCGGGAAAGGTGTATTATTGCGCACAAATCTGCATCCGAGAAAGTTGAGCTAATTTCATTAGTCACACGATGACCTATTTTTTCTTGTTTGGCGCTTCTTCTACAGTGCAAATTATATCGTAATTACACTTTGCGGAGTACAATTATTTCTTAATTGCACTCTAGAATCTTAACTGCACTCTTTAAGGAGCACCGAAAATTTAAATATTTATTTTCTCGCGTTTTATGATAAGTCAAAAAAAGATATCTTTACAATGAATCGAACTAATTATAAATCGGGTAATAAAAAAATCAAAACATTGAAATTGACATCCTGTGCTACTCTTACAAAAATAGTTCATTGCGTGATTAGCTCGTAATCGAACGTTTACTCGTGCAATTGGAAAATTTTGCTTTTTAAATTTATCCTCGTCCTAACGGACTCAGGAAATTAAAAGCAAAAAAAATACTCGTTCGATTATTTCCTAATTGCACTCGTAAACGTGCGATTACATATACTAATTGACTGGCAAAACCTTTATTGGAATAGTACTAAAGTATACAATTTCATCTTCTCCCGTGCTATGATTTTTAATTTTTTTTCATGTGCTATATAATGTTTGCCTGCTCAATATTTCAAAGTTTAGGTAATTTGATCTCTTTGTCGAGAAACAGAGAAATGTTAACATTACACAGCAGTATGACTACGAATGCGCAAAATTGAGTTTTCCTGAATTTATTTACCACTCGACTCGTAAGAATATGAAAGTAGGCCACATAAAGGTTTATTTGCAATACAAACATTACCTTGAATACACAGCTTTTGTTAACTTTGCACACGTAGGCATGGTATCGGAAAAAAACAATCAAAAATAAAACGACGAGTTTACATCGATGTTTCTATTCTTCTGCTTTAAATTGTAGAAAGAACATTTAGCATGCGCCACAACTGACAGGACAATATCGAATCATCCATCTAGGGTTACTCTCGCAATCACCACGTCGAGCCCATCCATCACAATCAGTTTCGGAATCCTTACAAGGTCCACAAACGGAGCAGGTGTATCTGCAATCACGTAACCATGGAGCATTGTTACAATCTGCATTTGCAGCACAATCGTTTCTCTTATCGCAACAAGTTGGGTTCCATGGATCACCTTAAGAATAAATAAAAGCCATTTTCCCATTATCCTACCGTTACGATAATGTCAGTTACAAGTTAACCAATTATTTGATATAATGTGGATTTTACTTACAATTACGTGCGTGTGCAATATCGAATGCAATCACTCCGACGACAAATAACAAAGCAATCTTCATTCTTGCAACAGGTAGCTTGCTCCTAAAAATGTAATTCCTATCATAAAATGTAAGTTTTTCATCAGTGCATTAGAAGAATAAAATGCAGTGAAAAGTAAAAAATGGGTTAACAAAACAAAAACGTTGGCTTACCGTAAAAATAGTGTCGCTGAAATGGTTTATCTTCCAGTGATCGTAGGACTGAATGTCGATGCAAGACTTTCACGTGTTTATAAAGCCCCAAACACGAAAAGGAAAAAAAAGTACAAACGTAGCTAGTTGTAATCCGAAAAGGAATTTTTTTAATTATAACTTAAAATGTTTTAAAGGTGATTTTAATGTCCCAATTATATACAGCTTTTATATGGTGGTCGTAGAACTGAATTTCGATGTAATACATTTACTTGTTTTTAAAGCCCCAAACAGGAAAAAGAAAAAAGGTACAAACGTAATTGTAATCCGAAAAGAACGGTTATAAATGCAACTTAAAAACTGTCCAAAGCTGATTTTAATGTCCTAATTATATCCAGCTATCATATGATGGAACACTAGCCCACAAGTCACAGATATCGGTAAAAATGTATCGCGGATATGTGGTCATAAGCCATAATGATCGCATACTGGATTTGATACATTTTATACTACATGGAATATTTTTATATATCTTCGGTTCAGAAATTATTCCAATTAATTGAGTCAGGAAGGTAGATTATTTTAATTAGATCGAGCTGCAAGGGCCGAATCTCGGGACGAGGCTCCTACAAGCCGACTTTGATTTGATTTAGCACGACATATACACCGATCCGACACGGCATTCTGCCATTAATAATCTTAACACGATTTGGGGCCTGGTCTCCAACTAATTTGGCCAAAAAATGTTTGTAAACGCTACCGCTAGCGGTTTTCTCTTGAAGTTGTGCAGCGGATTACTCTGCTTGGTCGAATTATTTTGGCGAAATTAAAGTATTAGAGGTTCCAACTTCGTAGTTTTGGACTTCTTAGACAAAAGATATTGCAAAGTTAAGGATGCATATTAAACGTGCCAGAAATCATATGAAACATTGTATTAAATAATGTATTATCTATCGCAATGCTACACCTGATGTAGTAAAATCCTGTGTCGCTCTCTGTTGATCAAAATGAAATCAAATACTTTCAAGCGCAGGGGGAAAAATCTAAAAATATTTAAGTTATCTCGATACAAAACTTTTGGCCAAGGTTATCTCCACTTCATTATTTATTCTATCATCTGTGATCAGATAAGTTTCAGGATTTTCAACTTGATTTCAACTTAATTTGCAATTATATCTATTCATGTTGTAAATTTCGTTTAACTTCACAGCATAACGTTGACTATTGTTTTCAACAGCAGAAAAACACGAGTAACAAGGTTTTCCTCCTTCCTGTAACTTTGAAATGTCCAGTAGTCTTTCCGCCTTCCTACAAGATATCATATCATAATTTATTTATTTATTTTGCAGCAATTAAGTAAGATAATAAAAACAATAAAGGCGATTAGTTAATGTCGTGTTTATACTTAGTTTGCTCATGCTGGGATGATCCGTGCGAATTATGTTAGTTAATGAAATTAGAACCTAAACTTTCAGTTCTTAGCGCGGTCCAGTTATGTCGGATTGGTGTGTTGACGATACACTGACAGGCTTAGCTAAAAGTTGTGTTGTTGTTATATTACAGCTGGCTAGCTTTTTGATTTTTTAATAACATTTGCTTTGTGTGAATGACATTGCTAACTCTCTAATAATAGTGGTAGACTTTCACAATAAGCAACATAGCCAAAACGCCATACGAATAGCCAAGATCCAACTTGCTAAGCTAAACTATTCAATAAGAGGAAATAAAGAAAAGTTATATTTTTCTCATTATCCTTTTACGCCAAAGTCATTAACAAGTACGATATCAAAAACAATCACTCCGTCGACAAATAAGAAAGCAATTTTTTTTCCTGTATGCGGCAGCTTGATCTAAGAAAATTGATTCCTATGACAGAAGGCAAATTTTGCATCAGGTGAATTTATGCGTAGTTCCTCCACTTTTAATGACAAGATAAGCAGTCTTCAGAATTCTGTCTAAAACCAAATTTTGAAACTACAAATAAAGAAGCGATATATATTGTTCATGCTGTGAGTGCCTGAAGGTAGTCAACACATAAAGACACTTTCTTTTAATGAGTAACTAATCAGTAATTTTTTTGAAGGCACAAAAAACTATTGTTTTTGTTACGACTTAAAATATGAAAGCTGGTTTTAATTGGGAAATTAAATGCAGCTTTCGACATATTATCAGATGAAATTAAAAACTGTTGTTCCTTTTTCAGGTTACAATTACGTTTATCAGTTTTTTTCGTATTTCCTGTTTGGGGCTATATAAACAGCTGAATTTCTTGGATTGGCATTCAGTTCAAAAAGCACCGGAAAAAACAACCCGAACAGCGACACCATATTTTACAGTAAGTAACAATCTATTTCTCTTCTGTGATTTTAAATGCATTCTATTCTTCCAACGCAGTAAAGAGAAATTAATATTCTATCATAGAAATCACAATTCTTAGATCAAGCTCCCTTTTAAGAGAATGAAGATTGCTTTGTTATTTGTCATCGGAGTGATTGCTTTCGATATTTCATAATTGTAAGTAAAATCCACATTATATCAAAATAATTGGTTAACTTGTAACTGACATTATCGTAACGGTAGGATAATGGGAAAATGGCTTTTATTTATTCTTAAGGTGATCCATGGAACCCAACTTGTTGCGATAAGAGAAACGATTGTGCTGCAAATGCAGATTGTAACAATGCTCCATGGTTACGTGATTGCAGATACACCTGCTCCGTTTGTGGACCTTGTAAGGATTCCGAAACTGATTGTGATGGATGGGCTCGACGTGGTGATTGCGAGAGTAACCCTAGATGGATGATTCGATATTGTCCTGTCAGTTGTGGCGCATGCTAAATGTTCTTTCTACAATTCAAAGCAGAAGAATAGAAAAATCGATGTAAACTCGTCGTTTTATTGCTGTTTTTACTTTTTTAGTTCATGCCATATTCATATTGTTATTAATCCTTTATGCTGCTTATTGAATATTTGGTGAAAGGATATTTTTCAAAATAAATTCAGGAGTGAAATAATCCGACCAAAACTGCCGTTTTACAATTTAAATATTGAAATCTGCATTTCGTATTTACTAGTTCCTGTCTCAACTAGCGTCTTGTTCAGCCATAATGCGAAACAAAGTATAAGTTTTTGGTTTAGGTCGCAAAGTTTCGTTGCTTACAATTTCTTACTTGTGATGAGTTGCCGAAGGTACAATATTAGAGATAAAATGTAAACTAACGTTATAATTAAACGGATATGACCACGAAGAGGCAGATAACCAAGACACATTTATTACAAAATTAGTTTAGTTTCGATTTTTTAGTACTCAACATTAAACTTGTTTCTCACTAAAGGTTAAAGGTTGATTAATGTGTTTAATTTTCTAAAACAACCATGAATTAATTTGAATCTAATTAAGGATTCATGTCTCACACTTGTAATGAACTAGCTCACATCGTGTTGAGTATTTCTCATTCTCAAACAAACATAAAAAAGCCCCAAGTTTTGTAAAGGAAATTTACGAAAAAAGATTGTAGGTCAGAAGTATTTTCGTGGGAAGAGAAAATCTCAGACAATATTTTCGTTTTTCCGTGCGTTTAATTTATTTGTAATCAGTTCCCTTGAAATCTTGTCAAACAGAACCGGATATATACATTGGTGAAACTGAAAGAAACTGTACTACTCGATGGTTGGGATAAGAAGGGAAAATCCGAACCTTCTAAACATTTGAAGGAATTTGGCACTCACAAGTTTACCTGAAAACTTCTGTGCCCTCCCACTTCCGCAAAAGAAAAATTTTGGAGGCTTTCTTTATTACGCAAACCGGAATTAAATGATCAGGTAGATCACCAATCATTGTCACTTTTTCACAATGGGATTACTTAAATTTACGTAATTAATCGTGCTTTTAAGTACTCCCAAGTCGAATAATTATGGATGGTATATTATGGATCCTTATATTTTAAAGTTGATTGGGAATTGATATCTCTCATAATAATACGAAGCTTCTGTCTGTTTGCCTGTCTGTGACTTTTGTAAAGTTTTTTATATTTTTCATAGTTTTCTTTAACAAAGTCTATAAAACATCACTAATAAAGTTGTTCTGTTATTTACCAAACTTTGACGTTAAAACAATATTGACGTCAAAGGAAAGTACGAGGAAACGGTGAAGCCATTGCATTGCACTTTTAAATTTAAGGCTAAATGACTTGGAAACGGGGGGAAAAACTGACGTCGTCTCCTGCGTGGGTAACTAGAGACCACCTGGACTAAATTGGGTGAGTTTCCCAAACCTGGGTCCCGAATCCGTTTCGGATTGAACGGGTTGATGACGTAATTAAACAACCAATATCTCTGTAACTGTTCGTCAAAAGTAAATGATTCTATACATTTTTTAAATTAGCGTTTCAAGCTCTACACATTGCAGTCAACGGGGTTAAAAAATGTCTTCAAAATATATTTTGTATATGCAAGCTGACGTCCGCAAAGCTGCTAAAATAACCTATATTTTTCAATTGTTCTCCTGCCTAAGTGGATTTTTTCCACGGGCCTTATCGACTAGTCTCTTATAATAATATGGAGAGTTTGTCTGTGTGTCTCTAACAGGCAAAGTGGATGTGTTCATTTTCCTTTGATGTTGCCGAAAAACTTATGTCTCAAATGTTACATTTTCTGACGTTACGGCACGACGTCAATATCACTACTTTAACGTCAATATCTTAATTGCGCCCCGCCGAAGGGGCGCACATTTAGTGGACCGCGGGTATATAGTGTTTGTGTTGTGATGGCAGAAAAATTTTTCCACTCTCTACTTCGCGGGGGACTTCTGCTCGATCTTCCAACCCGGCTCTGATATAACACAACCTATGTGTTTGGTACCACCAAGAAAAAAACACTCATCGAGCAAATCTTTTTTTGTCTCGGTGTCCTTGTTGTCTCTAAAGATTTGAATGCGATAAAAAATGTTAATCGAGATTCTTTTGTTATGCTAATATGGAGCTTTGTAATATGAGGCTTCGTTTGCCTCGTTTAATGTGCTTAAATGTCGCTGCAGCCCACGTGAATTTATCTTCAAGAATAGATTTTTTTGTCTGAACCACGTTGTTGCTAAACCTGTTAACGGTAAGTAAGTGGAAGGATTACTTATGTCTTATATGAAATTAAACTTAGGACGGTTCCTGGCGTTGATCCAAGGCCGCAATTTAGGGATGCATCGAAATTTATAACTGGGAAGTTTTCTTGTGCCGTTGATACATTTTTTGAACTTTTTATTAATGCTGTATGTCAATACTTGCCTTCTTGTGAAGAAGGATGTTACATGTTAAGGTTGTTATCTGATGTTAAGGTACATTATGATGTCAATTATCTGATGTCTGTTATTACATTTTGTTGGTCTTGCCTTCCTGATCTGGCTTGTCGTAGTAGCTTTACTGATGTAGCTAGGGAGCTAAATACTATTTTTAAATTCCTCTAAAATTACTTTTACTAGCTATATATCAAGCTAGCCAGCTAGCTAGCTACACAAAATAGTGCTTTAATTACCTTTAAAAAACCTTTGTCCTGCTTTGCATAATTTTATCAACAAGGGTGCTGATAAGCCGCATACGCCGTAAAAAGTTAGGGCGAGTCCGGCGTTTCGAAAAAATTCAAGTATTGGCTCGAAAAAACTCGCATAACCCAAAAGATGCCCGAAAAAAGCGCCTTCTTCCAACTGTCGTCCGCATTGTATGTTACAAGGAATTGCATTTGTGAATGCTCCGGGTGAGTTAGGGAGAGTTCGGGAAAGTGCGTGCAGTTTCAATAATTTCATTCAAAAAGCCGCCAAACTCACCCTTTTATATGCGGGCGTTTGCAGCTTATCGGCACCCTCTTTTTATCATGAGGGGCTGGATACCCGACTCCTGTTCTTTTGAGAAAAATGGGGCTAAAATAACTTCCGAAGGAACCTTTGTGAGGCTATTGCTATCAGGTAAAAAGATATTCGTCACAGGATTTTTTATATCTTCTGCAGAAAAGTTGTCGAAGCCTGACAAAAATTTATTGTTGCTTGCACTGAACAGTCAAGGTGAACTAATAATTAGCCAATAACATGATAGTTAGCCGTTGCAGTATAACTATACGCTACCCACAGTATAATTGTTGTTACAGGCTTCTTTGTGTTCTTCACTTTTCATGTTTTTTCTTGAAATCAGAATAGTGTCTTGTTAAATAACATGACATACTGCTACAGTAACACTATTATCTTCTTGGCACAAGCGTTTCTTGTTCCTATTTTTGGTTTTAATTGAAGTACAACTTTATGTGGATCTATATAAATATAGATGGCTATGGGGAGATCGATAACGAAGAAATGTGTGGAAATTTAAGTCAAAAAAATTTATATCGTATAATTAGCTGTATGAGCGGCTAATTATACTGTACGCACCCTATATATAATTATTCTGCATCGGCTAACCATTCTGTTACTGGCTAATTATCAGTTCTCCTTGAGTGCCTAATAGCCAGATATTTTGTTGAAAAAAATGGACCCTAATTTGCTTGAAAAACTTTCTTGACCTTACCTAAAGTATCACAATATATTTTTCTAAGATTTCTTAGAAAAGACTTTTTTAAAAATCTCATGAAAAGACCATCAATTTATTAAATTTGACAAATTTATTGTGCGTTTACCCTTTTTTGTTTCAACTTGTTGAATTCAATTCGAAATTTCAAAAGTTAGATATGTTCAACTTTTTGAATTTGTCAAACAAAACAATGACCAATAAATTTCCTCAAAATCAAAAAAGGATAATAAACGATCAAATTTGTTCAATTCAATAAATCGATTTCGACAAAATAAATCCTGTATTGTCCACAGGTTTGAAAATCATGTATCGCCTGCTTAAAATGTTACTTGTTTAACAATGATATCGAAAGCCAGCTTGACTAAATTTATATACATATATTGATATAATATACCTTGTGCATCACATGGCATTGATTTGTATCTTTTTAATAAATTCTCACTTCAAATCAAAAAGGGAGACAATAATTACACAACCTGGTATTAATTCAGTTCCTGGTAAAATTGTATTCTTGTTTCTTATTTTTAAATGTACTTTCTTTTTCAGATCAACTGTTATCAAACCATGCACCATCAGCATTTTCGAAAAATCTTCAACGAGAGAGTAAATTTTAAAGGATTTTATTGGTAAATTATTGAGTAATAATTCATTGAAATTGAACTTGTTCAGAAGTTGTTATATTCGAATCGTCAAGTTCATACATAACAATCTGTATCCTAGAATTTCAAGAATTTTTCAGATCAGTTATAAAAATATCCAGTTAAAGTTTTTAGAATATATACTATATATATGTAAAAAATTATTTCTTAATTTTTATTTTTATTTGTATTTTAGGTTAGTGACAATAATAATTGAGAATTAGGATACTTATGATTTGTTTACCCATTGTTCTCCGTTTTCAAAGTCTATACTTCAAATTTCAGAATCTTCCAGGCTAATGACGGAAATCTTCAAGCCGCAGGGCTTCTTATTTATAATTTTTCCCCTGGGCAATAAGCTTATCCACAAGTCTCTATTCGATTCCGTTCTGCATTTCTGTTATCATACCCGTTATCACGCAGTTACATGAAACATCCACCATTTTCCATTTTAAATTTCGATCCCGTTCTAAATTCGTATTTTTTAAATCGTTATTAGCAATTCGGGGCGCATTAGTGGTAACTATGGCTAGTTTAAATTAATGAAGCCATTACAGTGCACTTAAAACTTTCAGGCCAAGTAACATGGAAACAAGGTGGTGACGTCACTTATTTTACACCGCGTGACTGGGACCAATTTGGGTAAGTTTGCCAAACCTGGGTCTCCGAATCCGTTTCCGGTTGATGACGTCATCAAAAAAACCTTTAAACCCCAATATCTCTGCAACCGTTTGTCAAAGATGATCCTATACATTTTCTTAATCAGCGTTTCAAGATCTATACTATAAAGGCAACAGGTATACAAATTTCTAAAAAAATTTTTTGTGTATTTTCCAGCAAATTTTTAAACCCTTATATCTCCTTAGGCGTTCGTCAAAAACATATGATCCTATAGCTATACATTATTTTGATCAGCGTTTCAACCTCTATACATTACAGACAACGAATAAACTAAATTTCGCCAATTTTTTTTTGTATATGCACTGCTGACGTCAGCAAAACATCTAAAACAACCTATTTTTCCATTGTTCTTTTGTTCTTTTTTGTGGGTTTTCCACGGGCCTTATCGACTAGTATAAGAATATTCTCAGCTAATAAAATGACTTTACTTTCATCACACGATTTGTTTTTAGTGAATTAAAAATATAAAATAATTTTTTATAAAACACAGAATATAGTGTGTAGGGGATGTTTTGCAGACATTGTTGTAGAAATTTGTAGACATTAAAATCTCCTCCTCCTATCTTCTACACTTAATAGTGTTGTTGCCTGTCCACTGCCTAGTATAGTTGGTACAACATTTTAATGCACGTTTTTTTCTCTTAAGGGGGATGGCGAATTTTAATTCACGACAAAATAAATTAGGCGCCAAATTCATTGTTTACATTAGTTAACCGCGTTTTGATTGGCCAAAAACTAGCAGCGAAACCTTTAGCCGCGAAAAAGTAGGAACTGTTTCTACTTTTCAGCGAAGCGAATATTTCTATGCAAAATCAAAACAAACAAAGCTGCGCATGCTCAGATGCAATTCGCCGTCGAATTCGCCGTTCATTCGCTTCGTGAAAATCCCCCTTTATATTGAGTGCAAATTCGCACGGCTTATCTTCTCGCGGTACCTCTGTTATGTAAATTTACATAACATGTTTCTTAAGATATTAATATCATAGGATTTTCAGAAATTCACATGTCAAAAAGCAGAAATATTCTTTCTTAAACATCCTCAATAAAAACTTTTTACATATCATGCATTTTGAAGAAAATCTTTTGTCACAGTTAACAATCACAAATTGAAAGTCAAATTAAAGCATAACATATTCCAGTGTCTTTATTTAAACGTTTTAGTATACATTTTTCTTCTCTTTTAATAAATTTAAAAAAGTAAACACTTGGTGTACAGTATCCCTTCCGAAATTGATTTGCCTAATTCACCAAGGTTACCTCTGTTTATAGCAATAAAGACAGCAAATACAGTGTTATTTGTCATCGGAGTGATTGCTTTCGATATTTCATAATTGTAAGTAAAATCCACATTATATCAAATAATTGGTTAACTGTAACTGAATTATCGTAACGGTAGGATAATGGGAAAATGGCTTTTATTTATTCTTAAGGTGATGCCATGGGAACCCAACTTGTTGCGATATAGAGAAACGAATTGTGCTGCAAATGCAGATTGTAACAATGCTCCATGGTTACGTGATTGCAGATACACCTGCTCGCGTTTGTGACTTGTAAGGATTCGAAACTGATTGTGATGGATGGCTCGACGTGGTGATTGCGAGAGTAACCTAGATGGATGATTCGATATTGTCCTGTCAGTTGTGGCGCATGCTAAATGTTCTTCTACAATTCAAAGCAGAAGAATAGAAAAATCGATGTAAACTCGTCGTTTTATTGCTGTTTTACTTTTTTAGTTATGCCATATTCATATTGTTATTATCCTTTATGCTGCTTATTGAATATTTGGTGAAGATATTTTTCAAAATAAATTCTCAGGAGTGAAATAATCCGAACCAAAACTGCCGTTTAACAATTTTAAATATTAGAAATCTGCATTTCGTATTTACTAGTTCCTGTCTCAACTAGCGTCTGTCACCATAATGCGAAACAAAGTATAAAGTTTTTGGTTTAGGTCGCAAAGTTTCGTTGCTTACATATTTTACTTGTGATGAGTTGCCGAAGGTACAATATTAGAGATAAAATGTAAACTAACGTTATAATTTAAACAGGATATGACCACGAAGAGGCAGATAACCAAGACACATTTATTACAAAATTAGTTTAGTTTCGATTTTTTAGTACTCAACATTAAACTTGTTTCTCACTAAAGGTTAAGGTTGATTAAATGTGTGTTAATTTTCTAAAACAACCATGAATTAAATTTGAATCTAATTAAGGATTCATGTCTCACACTTGTTAATGAACTAGCTCACATCGTGTTGAGTATTTCTCATTCTCAAACAAACATAAAACGCCCAGTTTGGTAAAGGAAATTTACGAAAAAAAGATTGTAGGTCAGAAGTAATTTTCGTGGGAAGAGAAAATCTCAGACAAATATTTTCGTTTTTCCGTGCGTTTAATTTATTTGTAATCAGTTCCCTTGAAATCTTGTCAAACAGAACCGGATATATACATTGGTGAAACTGAAAAGAACTGTTACTACTTCGATGGTTGGGATAAGAAGGGGAAAATCCGAACCTTCTAAACATTTGAAGGAATTTGGCAACTCACAAGTTTACCTGGAAATTTTGTCTTCTGTGCCCTCCCACTTCCGCCAAAGAAAAAATTTTGGAGGCTTTCTTTATTACGCAAACCGGAATTAAATGATCAGGTAGATCACCAATCATTGTCACTTTTTCACAATGGATTACTTAAATTTACGTAATTATCGTGCTTTAAGTACTCCCAAGTCGAAATAATTATGGATGGTATATTATGGATCATTATATTTTAAAGTTGATTGGGAATTGATATCTCTTATAATAATACGAAGCTTTCTGTCTGTTTGCCTGTCTGTGACTTTTGTAAAGTTTTTATATTTTCATAGTTTTCTTTAACAAAGTCTATAAAACATCACTAATAAATTGTTCTGTTATTTAACCAAACTTTGACGTTAAAACAATATTGACGTCAAAGGAAAGTACGAGGAAACGGTGAAGCATTGCATTGCACTTTTAAATTTAAGGCTAAATGACTTGGAAACGGGTGGGAAAACTGACGTCGTCTCTCTGCGTGGTAACTAGAGACCACCTGGGACTAAATTGGTGAGTTTCCCAAACCTGGGTCCCGAATCCGTTCGGATTGAACGGGTTGATGACGTAATTAAACAACCAATATCTCTGTAACTGTTCGTCAAAGTAAATGATTCTATACTTTTTTAAATTAGCGTTTAAAGCTCTACACATTGCAGTCAACGGGGTTAAAAAAATTTCTTCAAAATATATTTTGTATATGCACGCTGACGTCGCAAAGCTCCTAAAATAACCTATATTTTCAATTGTTCTCCATGCCTAATGGATTTTTCCACGGGCCTTATCGACTAGTCTCTTTATAATAATATGGAGAGTGTGTCTGTGTGTCTCTAACAGGCAAAGTGGATGTGTTCATTTCCTTTGGTGTTGCCGAAAAACTTATGTCTCAAATGTTACATTTTCTGACGTTACGGCACGACGTCAATATCACTACTTTAACGTCAATATTAATTGCGCCCCGCGAAGGGGCGCACATTTAGTGGACCGCGGGTATATAGTGTTTGTGTTGTGAATGGCAGAAAAATTTTTTCCACTCTCTACTTCGCGGGGGACTTCTGCTCGATCTTCAACCCGGCTCTGATATAACCAACCTATGTGTTGGTACCACCAAGACAAAAAAAAACACTCATCGAGCAAATCTTTTTTTGTCTCGGTGTCCTTGTTGTCTCTAAAGATTTGGATGCGATAAAAATGTTAATCGAGATTTCTTTTGTTATGCTAATATGGAGCTTTGTAATATGAGGCTTCGTTTGCCTCGTTTAATGTGCTTAAATGTCGCTGCAGGCCCACGTAATTTATCTTAAAGAATAGATTTATTTTTGTCCGAACCACGTTGTTGCTAACCTGTTAACGGTAAGTAAGTTGGAAGGATTACTTATGTCTTATATGAAATTAAACTTAGGACGGTTTCCTGGCGTTGATCCATAGGCCGCAATTTAGGGATGCATCGAAATTTATAACTGGGAAGTTTTCTTGTGCCGTTGGAATACATTTTTTTTTGAACTTTTTATTAATGCTGTATGTCAAATACTTGCCTCTTGTGAAGAAGGATGTTACATGTTAAGGTTGTTATCTGATGTTAAGGTACATTATGATGTCAATTATCTGATTCTGTTATTACATTTTGTTGATCTTGCCTTCCTGATCTGGCTTGTCGTAGTAGCTTTACTGATGTAGCTAGGGAGCTAAATACTATTTTAAATTCCTTCTAAAATTACTTTTACTAGCTATATATCAAGCTAGCCAGCTAGCTAGCTACACAATAGTGCTTTAATTACCTTTAAAAAACCTTTGTCCTGCTTTGCTTAACTTTATCAACAAGGGTGCTGATAAGCCGCATACGCCGTAAAAAGTTAGGCGAGTCCGGCGTTTCGAAAAAATTCAAAGTATTGGCTCGAAAAAAACTCGCATAACCCAAAGATGCCCGAAAAAAGCGCCTTCTTCCAACCTGTCGTCCGCATTGTATGTTACAAGGAATTGCATTTGTGAATGTCGGGGTGAGTTAGGGAGAGTTCGGGAAAGTGCGTGCAGTTTCAATAATTTCATTCAAAAAGCCGCAAACTCACCCTTTTATATCCGGGCGTTTGCAGCTTATCGCACCCTCTTTTATCATGAGGGGCTGATACCCGACTCCTGTTCTTTTGAGAAAAATGGGGCTAAAACAACTTCCGAGGGAACCTTTGTGAGGCTTATGCTATCAGGTGAAAAGATATTCGTCACAGGATTTTTTATATCTTCTGCAGAAAAGTTGTCGAAGCTGACAAAAAATTTATTGTTGCTTGCACTGAACAGTCAGGTGAACTATAATTAGCCAGTAACATGATAGCTAGCCGTTGCAGTATAACTATACGCTACCCACAGTATAATTGTTGTTACAGGCTTCTTTGTGTTCTTCACTTTTCATGTTTTTTCTTGAAATCAGAATAGTGTCTTGTTAAATAACATGACATACTGCTACAGTAACACTATTATCTTCTTGGCACAAGCGTTTCTTGTTCCTATTTGGGTTTTAATTGAAGCACAACTTTATGTGGATCTATATAAATATAGATGGCTATGGGAGATCGATAACGAAGAAATGTGTGGAAAATTTAAGTCAAAAAAATTTATATCGTATAATTAGCTGGTATGAGCGGCTAATATACTGTACGCACCCCTATATATAATTATTCTGCATCGGCTAACCATTCTGTTACTGGCTAATTATCAATTCTCCTTGAGTGCCTAATAGCTAGATATTTTGTTGAAAAAAATGAAACCTTAATTTGCTTGAAAAACTTTCTTGACCTTACCTAAAGTATCACAATATATTTTTCTAAGATTTCTTAGAAAGACTTATTTTTAAAAATCTCATGAAAGACCATCAATTTATTAAATTTGACAAATTTATTGTGCGTTTACCCTTTTTGGTTTCAACCTGTTTTAGAAGAATAAAATGCAGTGAAGTAAAAAATGGGTTAACAAAACAAAAACGTTGGCTTACCGTAAAAATGTGTCGCTGAAATGGTTTATCTTCCAGTGATCGTAGGACTGAATGTCGATGCAAGACTTTCACGTGTTTATAAAGCCCCAAACACGAAAAGGAAAAAAAAGTACAAACGTAACTGTAATCCGAAAAGAAATTTTTTTAATTATAACCTAAAATGTTTTAAAGCTGATTTTAATGTCCCAATTATATACAGCTTTTATATGGTGGTCGTAGAACTGAATTTCGATGTAATACATTTACTTGTTTTTAAATCCCCAAACAGGAAAAAGAAAAAAGGTACAAACGTAATTGTAATCCGAAAAGAACGGTTATAAATGCAACTTAAAAACTGTCCAAAGCTGATTTTAATGTCCTAATTATATCCAGCTATCATATGATGGAACACTAGCCCACAAGCACAGATATCAGTAAAAATGTATCGCGGATTTGGTCATAAGCCATAATGATCGCATACTGGACTTTGATACGTTTTATACTACATGGAATATTTTTATCATTTTCGGTTCAGAAATTATTCCACTTAATTGAGTCAGGAAGGTAGATTATTTTAATTAGATCGAGCTGCAAGGGCCGAATCTCGGGACGAGGCTCCTACAAGCCGACTTTGATTTGATTTAGCACGACATATACACCGATCCGACACGGCATTCTGCCATTATAATCTTAACACGATTTGGGGCCTGGTCTCCAACTAATTTGGCCAAAAAATGTTTGTAAACGCTACCGCTAGCGGTTTTCTCTTGAAGTTGTGCAGCGGATTACTCTGCTTGGTCGAATTATTTTGGCGAAATTAAAGTATTAGAGGTTCCAACTTCGTAGTTTTGGACTTCTTAGACAAAAGATATTGCAAAGTTAAGGATGCATATTAAACGTGCCAGAAATCATATGAAACATTGTATTAAATAATGTATTATCAATCGCAATGCTACACCTGATGTAGTAAAATCCTGTGTCGCTCTCTGTTGATCAAAATGAAATCAAATACTTTCAAGCGCAGGGGGAAAAATCTAAAAATATTTAAGTTATCTCGATACAAAACTTTTGGCCAAGGTTATCTCCACTTCATTATTTATTCAATCATCTGTGATCAGATAAGTTTCAGGATTTTCAACTTGATTTCAACTTAATTTGCAATTATATCTATTCATGTTGTAAATTTCGTTTAACTTCACAGCATAACGTTGACTATTGTTTTCAACAGCAGAAAAACACGAGTAACAAGGTTTTCCTCCTTCCTGTAACTTTGAAATGTCCAGTAGTCTTTCCGCATTCCTACAAGATATCATATCATAATTTATTTATTTATTTTGTAGCAATTCAGTAAGATAATAAAAACAATAAAGGCGATTAGTTAATGTCATGTTTATACTTAGTTTGCTCATGCTGGGATGATCCGTGCGAATTATGTTAGTTAATGAAATTAGAACCTAAACTTTCAGTTCTTAGCGCGGTCCAGTTATGTCGGATTGGTGTGTTGACGATACACTGACAGGCTTAGCTAAAGTTGTGTTGTTGTTATATTACAGCTGGCTAGCTTTTTGATTTTTTAATAACATTTGCTTTGTGTGAATGACATTGCTAACTCTCTAATAATAGTGGTAGACTTTCACAATAAGCAACATAGCCAAAACGCCATACGAATAGCCAAGATCCAACTTGCTAAGCTAAACTATTCAATAAGAGGAAATAAAGAAAAGTTATATTTTTCTCATTATCCTTTTACGCCAAAGTCATTAACAAGTACGATATCAAAAACAATCACTCCGTCGACAAATAAGAAAGCAATTTTTTTTCCTGTATGCGGCAGCTTGATCTAAGAAAATTGATCCTATGACAGAAGGCAAATTTTGCATCAGGTGAATTTATGCGTAGTTCCTCCACTTTTAATGACAAGATAAGCAGTCTTCAGAATTCTGTCTAAAACCAAATTTTGAAACTACAAATAAGAAGCGATATATATTGTTCATGCTGTGAGTGCCTGAAGGTAGTCAACACATAAAGACACTTTCTTTTAATGAGTAACTAATCAGTAATTTTTTTGAAGGCACAAAAAAACTATTGTTTTTGTTACGACTTAAAATATGAAAGCTGGTTTTAATTGGGAAATTAAATGCAGCTTTCGACATATTATCAGATGAAATTAAAAACTGTTGTTCCTTTTTCAGGTTACAATTACGTTTATCAGTTTTTTTCGTATTTCCTGTTTGGGGCTATATAAACAGCTGAATTTCTTGGATTGGCATTCAGTTCAAAAAGCACCGGAAAAAAACAACCCGAACAGCGACACCATATTTTACAGTAAGTAACAATCTATTTTCTTCTGTGATTTTAAATGCATTCTATTCTTCCAACGCAGTAAAGAGAAATTAAATTTCTATCATAGAAATCACAATTCTTAGATCAAGCTCCCTTTTAAGAGAATGAAGATTGCTTTGTTATTTGTCATCGGAGTGATTTGCTTTCGATATTTCATAATTGTAAGTAAAATCCACATTATATCAAATAATTGGTTAACTTGTAACTGACATTATCGTAACGGTAGGATAATGGGAAAATGGCTTTTATTTATTCTTAAGGTGATCCATGGAACCCAACTTGTTGGGCGATAAGAGAAACGATTGTGCTGCAAATGCAGATTGTAACAATGCTCCATGGTTACGTGATTGCAGATACACCTGCTCCGTTTGTGGACCTTGTAAGGATTCCGAAACTGATTGTGATGGATGGGCTCGACGTGGTGATTGCGAGGAGTAACCCTAGATGGATGATTCGATATTGTCCTGTCAGTTGTTGGCGGCATGCTAAATGTTCTTTCTACAATTCAAAGCAGAAGAATAGAAAAATCGATGTAAACTCGTCCGTTTTATTGCTGTTTTTACTTTTTAGTTCATGCCATATTCATATTGTTATTAATCCTTTATGCTGCTTATTGAATATTTGGTGAAGGATATTTTTCAAAATAAATTCCAGGAGTAATCCGACCAAACTGCCGTTTTACAATTTAAATATTGAAATCTGCATTTCGTATTTACTAGTTCCTGTCTCAACTAGCGTCTTGTTCAGCCATAATGCGAAAACAAAGTATAAGTTTTTGGTTTAGGTCGCAAAGTTTCGTTGCTTACAATTTTTACTTGTGATGAGTTGCCGAAGGTACAATATTAGAGATAAAATGTAAACTAACGTTATAATTTAAACGGATATGACCACGAAGAGGCAGATAACCAAGACACATTTATTACAAAATTAGTTTAGTTTCGATTTTTTAGTACTCAACATTAAACTTGTTTCTCACTAAAGGTTAAGGTTGATTAATGTGTGTTAATTTTCTAAAACAACCATGAATTAATTTGAATCTAATTAAGGATTCATGTCTCACACTTGTAATGAACTAGCTCACATCGTGTTGAGTATTTCTCATTCTCAAACAAACATAAAAAAGCCCCAAGTTTTGTAAAGGAAATTTACGAAAAAAGATTGTAGGTCAGAAGTATTTTCGTGGGAAGAGAAAATCTCAGACAATATTTTCGTTTTTCCGTGCGTTTAATTTATTTGTAATCAGTTCCCTTGAAATCTTGTCAAACAGAACCGGATATATACATTGGTGAAACTGAAAGAAACTGTACTACTCGATGGTTGGGATAAGAAGGGAAAATCCGAACCTTCTAAACATTTGAAGGAATTTGGCACTCACAAGTTTACCTGGAAAATTTTGTCTTCTGTGCCCTCCCACTTCCGCCAAAGAAAAATTTTGGAGGCTTTCTTTATTACGCAAACCGGAATTAAATGATCAGGTAGATCACCAATCATTGTCACTTTTTCACAATGGGATTACTTAAATTTACGTAATTAATCGTGCTTTTAAGTACTCCCAAGTCGAATAATTATGGATGGTATATTATGGATCCTTATATTTTAAAGTTGATTGGGAATTGATATCTCTTATAATAATACGAAGCTTCTGTCTGTTTGCCTGTCTGTGACTTTTGTAAAGTTTTTTATATTTTTCATAGTTTTCTTTAACAAAGTCTATAAAACATCACTAATAAAATTGTTCTGTTATTTACCAAACTTTGACGTTAAAACAATATTGACGTCAAAGGAAAGTACGAGGAAACGGTGAAGCCATTGCATTGCACTTTTAAATTTAAGGCTAAATGACTTGGAAACGGGGGGAAAAACTGACGTCGTCTCCTGCGTGGGTAACTAGAGACCACCTGGGACTAAATTGGGTGAGTTTCCCAAACCTGGGTCCCGAATCCGTTTCGGATTGAACGGGTTGATGACGTAATTAAACAACCAATATCTCTGTAACTGTTCGTCAAAAGTAAATGATTCTATACATTTTTTAAATTAGCGTTTCAAGCTCTACACATTGCAGTCAACGGGGTTAAAAAATTTCTTCAAAATATATTTTGTATATGCACGCTGACGTCGGCAAAGCTCCTAAAATAACCTATATTTTTCAATTGTTCTCCTGCCTAAGTGGATTTTTCCACGGGCCTTATCGACTAGTCTCTTATAATAATATGGAGAGTGTGTCTGTGTGTCTCTAACAGGCAAAGTGGATGTGTTCATTTTCCTTTGATGTTGCCGAAAAACTTATGTCTCAAATGTTACATTTTCTGACGTTACGGCACGACGTCAATATCACTACTTTAACGTCAATATCTTAATTGCGCCCCGCCGAAGGGGCGCACATTTAGTGGACCGCGGGTATATAGTGTTTGTGTTGTGTATGGCAGAAAATTTTTTCCACTCTCTACTTCGCGGGGGACTTCTGCTCGATCTTCCAACCCGGCTCTGATATAACACAACCTATGTGTTTGGTACCACCAAGACAAAAAAAACACTCATCGAGCAAATCTTTTTTTGTCTCGGTGTCCTTGTTGTCTCTAAAGATTTGAATGCGATAAAAAATGTTAATCGAGATTCTTTTGTTATGCTAATATGGAGCTTTGTAATATGAGGCTTCGTTTGCCTCGTTTAATGTGCTTAAATGTCGCTGCAGCCCACGTGAATTTATCTTCAAGAATAGATTTGTTTTTGTCTGAACCACGTTGTTGCTAAACCTGTTAACGGTAAGTAAGTGGAAGGATTACTTATGTCTTATATGAAATTAAACTTAGGACGGTTCCTGGCGTTGATCCAAAGGCCGCAATTTAGGGATGCATCGAAATTTATAACTGGGAAGTTTTCTTGTGCCGTTGATACATTTTTTGAACTTTTTATTAATGCTGTATGTCAATACTTGCCTTCTTGTGAAGAAGGATGTTACATGTTAAGGTTGTTATCTGATGTTAAGGTACATTATGATGTCAATTATCTGATGTTCTGTTATTACATTTTGTTGGTCTTGCCTTCCTGATCTGGCTTGTCGTAGTAGCTTTACTGATGTAGCTAGGGAGCTAAATACTATTTTTAAATTCCTCTAAAATTACTTTTACTAGCTATATATCAAGCTAGCCAGCTAGCTAGCTACACAAAATAGTGCTTTAATTACCTTTAAAAAACCTTTGTCCTGCTTTGCATAATTTTATCAACAAGGGTGCTGATAAGCCGCATACGCCGTAAAAAGTTAGGGCGAGTCCGGCGTTTCGAAAAAATTCAAGTATTGGCTCGAAAAAACTCGCATAACCCAAAAGATGCCCGAAAAAAGCGCCTTCTTCCAACTGTCGTCCGCATTGTATGTTACAAGGAATTGCATTTGTGAATGCTCCGGGTGAGTTAGGGAGAGTTCGGGAAAGTGCGTGCAGTTTCAATAATTTCATTCAAAAAGCCGCCAAACTCACCCTTTTATATGCGGGCGTTTGCAGCTTATCGGCACCCTCTTTTTATCATGAGGGGCTGGATACCCGACTCCTGTTCTTTTGAGAAAAATGGGGCTAAAATAACTTCCGAAGGAACCTTTGTGAGGCTATTGCTATCAGGTAAAAGATATTCGTCACAGGATTTTTTATATCTTCTGCAGAAAAGTTGTCGAAGCCTGACAAAAATTTATTGTTGCTTGCACTGAACAGTCAAGGTGAACTAATAATTAGCCAATAACATGATAGTTAGCCGTTGCAGTATAACTATACGCTACCCACAGTATAATTGTTGTTACAGGCTTCTTTGTGTTCTTCACTTTTCATGTTTTTTCTTGAAATCAGAATAGTGTCTTGTTAAATAACATGACATACTGCTACAGTAACACTATTATCTTCTTGGCACAAGCGTTTCTTGTTCCTATTTTTGGTTTTAATTGAAGTACAACTTTATGTGGATCTATATAAATATAGATGGCTATGGGGAGATCGATAACGAAGAAATGTGTGGAAATTTAAGTCAAAAAAATTTATATCGTATAATTAGCTGTATGAGCGGCTAATTATACTGTACGCACCCTATATATAATTATTCTGCATCGGCTAACCATTCTGTTACTGGCTAATTATCAGTTCTCCTTGAGTGCCTAATAGCCAGATATTTTGTTGAAAAAAATGGACCCTAATTTGCTTGAAAAACTTTCTTGACCTTACCTAAAGTATCACAATATATTTTTCTAAGATTTCTTAGAAAAGACTTGATTTTAAAAATCTCATGAAAAGACCATCAATTTATTAAATTTGACAAATTTATTGTGCGTTTACCCTTTTTTGTTTCAACTGTTGAATTCAATTCGAAATTTCAAAAGTTAGATATGTTCAACTTTTTGAATTTGTCAAACAAAACAATGACCAATAAATTTCCTCAAAATCAAAAAAGGATAATAAACGATCAAATTTGTTCAATTCAATAAATCGATTTCGACAAAATAAATCCTGTATTGTCCACAGGTTTGAAAATCATGTATCGCCTGCTTAAAATGTTACTTGTTTAACAATGATATCGAAAGCCAGCTTGACTAAATTTATATACATATATTGATATAATATACCTTGTGCATCACATGGCATTGATTTGTATCTTTTTAATAAATTCTCACTTCAAATCAAAAAGGGAGACAATAATTACACAACCTGGTATTAATTCAGTTCCTGGTAAAATTGTATTCTTGTTTCTTATTTTTAAATGTACTTTCTTTTTCAGATCAACTGTTATCAAACCATGCACCATCAGCATTTTCGAAAAATCTTCAACGAGAGAGTAAATTTTAAAGGATTTTATTGGTAAATTATTGAGTAATAATTCATTGAAATTGAACTTGTTCAGAAGTTGTTATATTCGAATCGTCAAGTTCATACATAACAATCTGTATCCTAGAATTTCAAGAATTTTTCAGATCAGTTATAAAAATATCCAGTTAAAGTTTTTAGAATATATACTATATATATGTAAAAAAATTATTTCTTAATTTTATATTTTAAATTTTGTATTTTAGGTTAGTGACAATAATAATTGAGAATTAGGATACTTATGATTTGTTTACCCATTGTTCTCCGTTTTCAAAGTCTATACTTCAAATTTCAGAATCTTCCAGGCTAATGACGGAAATCTTCAAGCCGCAGGGCTTCTTATTTATAATTTTTCCCCTGGGCAATAAGCTTATCCACAAGTCTCTATTCGATTCCGTTCTGCATTTCTGTTATCATACCCGTTATCACGCAATTACATGAAACATCCACCATTTTCCATTTTAAATTTCGATCCCGTTCTAAATTCGTATTTTTTAAATTGTTATTAGCAATTCGGGGCGCATTAGTGGTAACTATGGCTAGTTTAAATTAATGAAGCCATTACAGTGCACTTAAAACTTTCAGGCCAAGTAACATGGAAACAAGGTGGTGACGTCACTCATTTTACACCGCGTGGGTAACTAAGGACCACCTGGGACCAATTTGGGTAAGTTTGCCAAACCTGGGTCTCCGAATCCGTTTCCGATTGATGACGTCATCAAAAAAACCTTTAAACCCCAATATCTCTGCAACCGTTTGTCAAAGATGATCCTATACATTTTCTTGATCAGCGTTTCAAGATCTATACTATAAAGGCAACAGGTATACAAATTTCTAAAAAAAATTGTTGTGTATTTTCCAGCAAAATTTTTAAACCCTTATATCTCCTTAGGCGTTCGTCAAAAACATATGATCCTATAGCTATACATTATTTTGATCAGCGTTTCAACCTCTATACATTACAGACAACGAATAAACTAAATTTCGCCAATTTTTTTTTGTATATGCACTGCTGACGTCAGCAAAACATCTAAAACAACCTATTTTTCCATTGTTCTTTTGTTCTTTTTTGTGGGTTTTCCACGGGCCTTATCGACTAGTATAAGAATATTCTCAGCTAATAAAATGACTTTACTTTCATCACACGATTTGTTTTAGTGAATTAAAAATATAAAATAATTTTTTATAAAACACAGAATATAGTGTGTAGGGGATGTTTTGCAGACATTGTTGTAGAAATTTGTAGACATTAAAATCTCCTTTCCTGTCCCTATCTTCTACACTTAATAGTGTTGTTGCCTGTCCACTGCCTAGTATAGTTGGTACAACATTTTAATGCATGTTTTTTTCTCTTAAGGGGGCGATGGCGAATTTAATTTTCACGACAAAATAAATTAGGCGCCAAATTCATTGTTTACATTAGTTAACCGCGTTTTGATTGGTCAAAAACTAGCAGCGAAACCTTTAGCCGCGAAAAAGTAGGAACTGTTTCTACTTTTCAGCGAAGCGAATATTTCGATGCAAAATCAAAACAAACAAAACTGCGCATGCTCAGATACAATTCGCCGTCGAATTCGCCGTTCAATTCGCTTCGTGAAAATCCCCCTTTATATTGAGTGCAAATTCGCACGGCTTATCTTCTCGCGGTACCTCTGTTATGTAAATTTACATAACATGTTTCTTAAGATATTAATATCATAGGATTTTCAGAAATTCACATGTCAAAAAGCAGAAATATTCTTTTCTTAAACATCCTCAATAAAAACTTTTTACATATCATGCATTTTGAAGAAAATCTTTTGTCACAGTTAACAATCACAAATTGAACGTCAAATTAAAGCATAACATATTCCAGTGTTTTTATTTAAACGGTTTTAGTATACATTTTTCTTCTCTTTTAGATAAAATTAAAAAAGTAAACACTTCGGTGTACAGTATCCCTTCCGAAATTGATTTGCCTAATTCACACAAGGTTACCTCTGTTTATAGCAATAAAGACAGCAAATACAGTTTTGCGAAGCAATTGAGCTTCGCGAGCGAAGCGAAATTGTGGAGCACGTTTGCTACACGCGAGGTATACCAAGAGAATTATCGAGTTCTCAAAATTTCGATAGAAAAAAATCATATAAAATCAGCGTAAGGAAATATGACTGATATTTTTTCACAAAAGAGTAGGTTATTTTTTCTCTACTAGAACAAATAAGTTTGGACCGAGCAGCTGTAATAAAAGTTAGCTAAAAATGCCAATAAATAGGCTTGTACCCCCCTACCCCCCGTCTTTCGTACCCCCCCCCCCCCCCCGTTATTTCCCGATTTTCCGTTTGCCGGAAGCGAAAGACTGGGAAGTACACTCAAGCAATCAGAAAACGGCTATCGGCTAATTTGAATTATCGTGTATTTTACAGACCTAACACAAATACATAGTTTATACCAAGTCCTGATAATAATTGGCTTTGCTGGCCTGCTTTTTCTCTTAATATTTCGAGTTGGAAAGCTTGTACCTTTTCTTTGAAGACACACTATATTAATTTGAACGTTTATAATGCGCAAAAACGTGTTATATTTATGGCTTCATTAAAAAGAAGATTTTAAAGTACCAAATTATCAGCTTGAATTGGCATGTTTGTGGTATCCTTTTCATACAGCAGAAGAAAAGTGAGTTGCGAAGGTATGGAGATTTGAAAGTTATTTTACGTTTTTTCCTTGGTTTGATGTAGCTAGCTAGCTAACTAAATTACTTTTTGGTGCCTGTGACCACCATGGAAAATATTTTTTGCTGTCATCCTTTAATTGCATCATTAGCTAGCTACCTCTAGCTACAGTCAGAAGAAGAAAATTCAATCCGTAAAGTATTAACAAAACTCTTTCTTTTTAAATTTTATTATACAATTTTTAAATATTTCCTAAAACTCAAGTTGCTTCTTTTTTTTGTTGCATCGTGGAAATAAATTTAAGTCACCAATCAAAACTAACGGGAAAATATACCTCTTCATTCTTTAAGGTATATATTTGCTCATTTGTGGTTAAAAACTTTTGTACTAGCCTCTTTTTACTGATGTATGTTCTAAATATAAACTATTTTATCAAACGGTGCCTTTACCTGGAAGTTCTACTTTGTTTACCTACTTTCGCATGTTAAATTCTTCAACACTCGAATCTTGCAATAAATTTTTCAAGAAGTGAGCTATGTACGACGTGTGAAGTCACGAATGACCAAGTGGACTTTTGTTCGATAATTGTGGCGACCGTTAATGTAATTATTGTTTTTGGAAGATTAAGGTTGGACATATATAAAGATATTTAGGGCTTCGTCATTTTCTTTACTACCCTATGTTTTTGCATTGTGTTTCATGAGCTTACAATAATGTGGTATTATAGCTAAGTTATGATACGTAAAAACTACTCTTGAATGACCCTTTAAGAATGTGAAACACATAATAGACCTTAATCAAATTTTGTGTTTTTCGTAACTTTGTGTTCAGTATTGGTAGATTAGTATGCGTGTCAACTGGCCAAAAAAGCCATAAGTATGAGGGCAAGCTTGGGCAAATATTTAAATACAATTTGTACTTCCCAAATGAAAACAGTGCTTTCAATTTTGTTGTCTGGCACAAAAAGTAGTGATCTTATATTTTATGTGGTTAGCCTCATTAATTCCAATAAATTTTACCCTGTCATTTTTTTTCCCAGAAGGGACAACATAGACGGTTCTAGAGTGTTAAAAAGCTTCCATTTGAGTTACAAAAACTTTTAAATTTCTGTTCAATAAGCAACAACTGTTATGTGGGATTGGAACCCATATGAATATGAAGTGAACGCTCTACCGACTGACTACCAACCCCTTAAAGTAAACAGAAGTTGCATGCCTTTATTAATTATATCAAGCATATTGTATCTAGAAACACTTTTTGAGCACTCTGTCCCAAAAAATGATATTATTTGTAGTTTAGAAATTTAGCTCTGAATATCGTCCCTCAAAGGCACTGGACTTTAATGTATTTAGAGACTTTCAGGGGCGGATCCAGTGTACGTCAGCGCCGTCACGCGACTGACATAATTTTTACTAAGAATCGTAAAAAATAATAGGGTACTGTGATCCTGCAGTCCCTGCGACCGTTGACCTTTATTTTACGGACCTTTCTCTTGTGTGACTGAGTTGATGGATACGGCAAAAAGCGACTGACATCCGAAGAATTTTCATGCAATGTGATTGGCTTGCCGGCCGAAATAACGTATTCTGATTGGTTTACAAAAAACTGACGACTTTGACCCATATTTACGGCATTCGAAATGTGACACAGCATGTATTTTTCAATAACCATTGAATTTTTTTGTAACCGATGCCGTGTAATTTGAATTTCGGACCAAACGAAAGCAATTAGGAGGTTTTTTTCGGACCAAACGAAAGCAATCAATGACTTTTCGGACCAAATGAAAGCAATCAAGGGCTTTTCGGACCAAACGAAAGCATGCAAGACTAATAAGTAACCAGGCATGGTGACTCACGACATGTGTGCTGCAATGAGATGCAATAATTTTTTAAATGTGCAAGAAAGATACGTAGCTAAAGTTATTACATTAAATCAAGTCTTTATGTCAAAGATATAATTAGAGTTGCTTAGCTATAAATATTGGACCATATGTAGCTAACTAGCTAGCTAGCTAGCTAGAAATTTCAATGCAGAGAGGGTTATTTTTTAAAGTTGTTGTTGTTGACCAAAACTTAGAGAGTTCTGCAATTGCTTTATGTTAAGAAGATAATGCTTTATTATTCTTGTTATCTTAAACACTTGTAATATATAGCTAATAAAAGCATGCACCACCTAACTTTCATATGAAAAATCCTTTTTATACTTAATTTTTAATTTTCACGAAATAGGCCCAGAGCACACGTAGACTGATAATAACTTCCTGCAGATGTTAATAGCTTACTACTAGGATATATCATCTTAGGAATTTTGATATTAGTACAAGTCTGTGAATTTTTAAAAAAAATTAATAATTCCTAACCAATTAGTCAAAGTGACAATTTTATGTGGGTAGTATAAAAAAGCATACTTTTCGCTAATGGTAAGAGTCCAATAACTTGTGCAAAAATTAAAACAATGGCTTAAAACTTGATATGGTATAGTTTTAGACCAGATCGATGAAAGAGAGCCCAATATACATTGACCTATCATTGTAGTTCTTAAGTTTTTTAATTTAGGCATTTTCGGGGACGCCGATAAGGCATTTTTTACAGTATATCTGTTTTAACACAGATACAAGTGCAAAAACCATTAAAAGCAATTTTTCTGGTTGAAATAAGTCAGATAGGAATTGATAAAACTAGTTTAAGCCCAAATTTTTTAACCAGTCCAAAGAAATTGTAAAGTACCGAAATGTTCAACTTAAATTATGTTGGTACAAAGGCTTAATCATGATTACGACTACGGTTTAAGTGATAAAATTTTTGTTTGTCTTTTATTTATTATGTTATCGATTGAATAATATTTGAGCAAACACATTTTGCAGAATAGGCAGTGACCAACCAAAAGGGTCATATATGTTTTAGTCTGTAGTGCTACATCCGACTGTTGTATAATACAGAAGTTAGTTTCAACAATTTACTTATTTCCTGGGATAATTATTTTTAGCTCTTAAAGTCACTGGAAATTTGTTTGTACAGCTACATGTCCTAGCTACATGTTGGTGACAATACACTGGTTGATGTGCTGCAACATTCCACAATTAGGGCATTTCCTTTACCCTGAGGTATATATATAGTGAGAATTCTGTTTTACTTTCTTGCTAAGAAAAACATCAAAGTAAGTCATTTATTCCATCTTACATATGATGACGCCTCTTTGTACAATTAAACTGGTGTAACACAATAGAATTTGTGGGGAATGAAGCTGTTTTTATTTGTACTTGGTTTAGTTTGTTTTAGTAGACTAGTTGCGGTAGCATGGCTATTACTCTGAACACAGAAAATTTTTGCGACCTTTCGCCAAATACTTTAACATCAAAAACCAAATTTCCTATTTTCCTAGCTGTGGTGCAAAGTGCTAAGTTGAACCTGTATTTACATCATTAAATGCTAAAAATACTTATGCTCAGGTTCATATTCTGTTTGTCTGCAAGGTGTTGATGAAGGATGTGATGATAATTTTAAAGCCAACCATTTTTGTAATTCTGGTTAAAACAATTCAAAAAAATCAAAGCAAAACACCTTTTTTTGAATAAGCTTACTGCGCATAAATGTCTTTTTTCTTTCTTTATGTTATATCAATTTATTTTATTCCCTGCTTCCCCTAGTTCAGCCTACTTTATCATATAGCAGACTGTCCATGTCTGGAATAGCTAATATTACGTTATTAGGCATTTCCTAGACATGCTGACGAGCTCTGATATTGGGCGAAACAGTCTTAAAATATATGAATTTAAACCGTTGCTTTTCCTACACTTTTTTGCAACCCTTTACAAGATGGTTTGTTATTTTGCTGTCCATTCGAAACTTAAGAGTAAAAAACTTCTCTAACAAACTAATAATTTGGACATTATTTAGGCTGTTTATAGTGCGTAGAGGCTCAAAATAGCGAAAGTTTCCAGGGCTGCGCCCCGGACCCGCCATGGGGTGCTTACAGCGCCCCCCATGACCCCCCAGCTGTTCTGGGCGCAGCAAAATGCTGCGCTTTTTTTTGCTTCGCAAAAAATGTGACTGACATGTTAAAAATGCTGGATCCGCCCCTGACTTTACTATATATATAATATACTATATATGCGTTGAAGGTTATTCTTCTTTCTTCATAAAGTGCTCAATGTTGTTTCAACAGAGCGAATACACTATAGAATTGTACAATATACAATATAGAATTGTGGCGAAATGCAGACACATGAACAAATTTTATCTGGCTACGTACGACTCACGCGACTGACGTCATTTTTACATCTTTTTTACGTCCATTTTTGATACCATTGTATTGTAATTTTTGATACCATTGTATTGCAACTTTTACGGTTAGGTTTTATTACTACTGAAGATTGTCGTCCGTGTGGCGGCATGAAACTATTAGTTTAATATACTATATAAAAATGTTTTCTGTTTCTTTTTAGATTGCGTACAATGAGAGCGAGAGATGTTATCTTTCAATACGTGAGATAAAAAGAAGAAAGCGAAACCTCACACCGCGTTGTTATTGTTTTTCTGTCAAAAATTTGAAGCTGTTTTATAAATCTTGATAAAGTTAATAAATTGTTTTCGTTTCTGTAGATTGTTTGTTTTTGTTTATTGTTTCCCGTGAGTTTTCGAAATTCATTGCAGCAGATTCCGTGGATTCCGTGGCTTCAAGAAATCGGTTTTCATAACTAGTGCCGTTATTTTTACGACCCCACAAGCTGCTTCGTTCGCCTTCTCATCTCCGAAATCGTTAACGCGAAAGTCTCTATTATTATCTGCGTTCCGGGTATTATTTTCCGTTTGAAAGAGTGTACCTTACGACGCGCATCCCCTTAATTCGTGACATTTTCGCACACTACGGATTGTACAACTCGATGTATTGCATTTCTTTCAGAATAAGGGTTTTAACTTTATAAAAGTATAACTTTGCATGGATTTTTGGCGCTAAAAACTTCAATGTTGGATTTACGTCGGCCAACACTGACAATATTGTGATTATTATCAATATTTAATTTTATAATTCTGTGGTAAGAGGTTTTACGAAATTTCTCAGTAATCGTTTTTGTTTAGTTTCGCGCGATCTAAATTTCTCGTACCTTCTGAAAAGAAATATTCCGCATATATATATTGTATTTTTGCCAAAAAATCACTACTTTTGCGCAACGAGTTGTTGTTGTTCCTCGGTGAGTTTATTTTACAACCTTGTCCCCAGGGTTTTCTACGTCTATGATATTCAGTTTTGGTGTATTCCCAGATATCAGCTGCAGTAAGATGTAAGCACCTCGCCGTATTATATCAAAGAGAAACAAAAGCACTAGGGACAACTATTGGCTAGTTTCAATTTTGCTTGCAACTTGCGTAATGCTTCGCAACCTTTTTTTTAATTTCTAGTTTGTTCCTTTTATATTTTGATTTCTGGTGGCTTAACCCGGCGTTTCAAAGTCGTGTCAATCAAGCAGTGTCTGTATTAGTAGCCGTATTCTGTCGATTTACGCGCGAGAAAAATGTTATGTTACGGACAACTGCGTGTTTTCACAAAAGCATTTGTTTTTAAATTAAAAATTTTCTTATAGAAATGTCATGGGAAATTATGTTTTATTGTTCCCTCGATGCAGTTTCTTAGTTATAAATACTTGCACGAAGATATTAAAATTGCGTTGTCTATTTCATTTAAAAAAAAAATTTAATTATTCGCGCCTTTTTGAAAGAAACTAACAAAAATGAACTTGTGACGAGAAGAACAATAAACTTTAAGATGTAAGTAGATTTTTTGTTTGTTGACTATTTTATTTCTGCCTTTTAATTAAAATTAACAAACCAAATTATAATATAAAGACGATCATTTTTATATTTAATAAATATAAATTCGGAATTTATGTCGTGTTTTTTTATCTTTAAATATTTACATTTTTTATAAGAATGTCTAAATTTTGCTGAACCTAATTGTGTTTATTTTTTGTCTTTATGTCTTTAACTGAAAAATCTTTAAAGAACAAGAAAAAGTCAAATTTAACTTTTGAAAAGCTATTTACAAGAGGAGCCTCTTTTTTAACCCAACTGTGGGATAAGAATGCAGTAATTATTGTAATATTTATTTATATGTATTTTACAAGAGAGCGACGTAACACTACTTTGATTTTTTTTCGTAAATTTTCTGACACACTAGGATCTAGTAAAAACAAAAACATGTAGTTTTTTAATACTTCAGTGGTAATAAGTGAATTTTTCCAGACATCATATGACTACCACAGGCAAATTCCTGTAGATTTTTCCAAGAGCTTAAACGGCAGCATCACTCTCGTTTGACTGACCTACTATTGTATATTTATAAAATGGAAAAAAATAAATTAATTGCCAGGATATAATCAGGCAGACATTAATTTTATGTGTAAAGCATTTTTTTGACTGATACCATTGATTGCATCTCCTTTGTGCCAAAAGATGCACGAAATTGAGATGTCCAGGTTTTGTACGATGGACGAGACGGGCGAATCCGTTGATTTTTCCAAGAACTAACGACTAGTCGCTTTATTTATAACTGCTTTATCTGTGTACAAAATGGTTGGTAGTAGCTTTATTTTAGATCCCTACAAAGTCACTATTTTATGCTGAAAGCGAACTCGTGGATTTTTGCCAAAGGATAATGCTTGCCGTTGTTTGCGTGTCTGTCTATCTGTAAAGCAAAATAGCTACGAGTGGAGACGTGAAAATCCCTTAGTATTTTTCCACGGGTCAACGGCTAGTGGTGATGCAAATTTACTAAATCATCTCAGCTATATATAGGTTACAGGATGATTTCCCCTTGCCCCTTGCCAATTGCCTTCTGCTAATCTTCCTGTATAACTTTACCACGGAGAATTTCCACCTAGGAAAAGTTCTTCCTAAATAATCCCTCACTTGGACAATTTACCCATATTTACCCGCACCTCACTAAAGTCTCTCTCTCACGTCAAATAAGCGACCGTGTAAAATAAAGCCCCAACACAGAAAGTGCTTATTATGAAATCAAGAATTTTATTATAAGTATCTGCTATAAACGCCCTTTGGAAAGGTTAGCAATTGAATACAAGCCCGGGTTTTTCATACGTCATTCATGGTATTTTGTAGGAATGTTACATCAATTAAAGCTGAGAATTTCGCTCATGATCGAAACGGAACTAAACGAAATATTAAGGGACGAAGCAAAGAAACGTTTTCCTGACTCATTATATATTTCTTTGTCAAAATTTAAGGACAATATGCAGCTTGACCAGTCTTGAGTGGTACTTCATTTTTAGCTGTGTTAAGCCATCGCTTGTAACATCCAGTATACCTGAAAGAAAGTTTTTTTTGTTTTTTTACACAAATGAAATGCAACTTGTAAAGTTACGAAATACACAGATGACATTTTCGACTATTTTTGACGATTATTCTATAAGTTTAAACTATTTTGCTGATCATTCTTACACTTTATCATTCCACATGGGTCTAAGCACTACGGCTTGTAGCTTCCACATGTCTAACCATGCACCATGTTGGACTTTTATCTTCTCTGGTTTTCCGAGATCGAATCGTGTATGAATTAGAAAACTGTCAATGCTTCCTGATTTATAATAGTGACTAAAAAGCAGAACAGAGGTATACATAAATAACAGAATAGTTTTAAATTATGAAAATTAAGTAGCGTGTGGCCTTGTGGTTATGGAGTTTGCTCCCTAATCACAAGGTCCGTTGTTCGGTTCACAGCGCGGGCATGTTTAGCAAGTGTCTTCACCACAGCTACGGGTCAACCCATGCCATATGAGGAAATATTGGGTAGGCAATGCCGGTGTATGCCTAATGTATATATTCAGATTACAGGACCCACGTTGATAACAGTGTTTCCAACACTGAAGTGGCTATATCCTGTATAAATATTCGGAAGAATAATAAAATAATAATAATAATAAATATAACTATCATTGCGTGTGATTTAAAAAAATGCTTTTACTTCACTGTACAAGATTTAGTTGATTTTAGCTTATGACAGCGTCGTGCTTCTTAAATTTGCATTACGTCAAGTAGTTAGAAGAAAGGTGAAAGCTTGATAAGAATACGGTTGAGTTCCTTTGTAGCGTTGAAGAAGTGGACCAAGAATTTGTTTTCAATAACAAATTTAAGATTAATTTAAATTTAAAATAAATCAACCTCGTTCCCAAGGCTTCTTAGTGTTTTTATTTAGCAGTACGGACCCGATTTTTCTGTCTGCAAAAAGCAAACATTTCTGTTCCTACATATTCTAATTATATGTTATCTAAAAGTGCCTGACATTTTTCACTTTCTTTCCTCGTGATATAAAACAGTGTAGTTTTCTGTACACACAAACGCAATGATCGTACTAAAAAGACTTTTCTAATTTTTTACCAATTCTAAGTCTAGCCATCGTTATAAAGAAAACATGTATACCTTGGTATGGTTATCTTCTCGGACACGGCTTTTTCTCCTGTGATAATGATATCAACTTCATCGTCTAAATCACCAGCGATTTGTGATTCCGTGTAAAAGGCTATGTTGTAGTGGTGAGCTGAAAGAAATAGAATAGCTCTCTGTACTTAAGTTTATAGAGTGGTTTAAGTGGTAAAGGAAGGGCTTGCAACATAATGGATTCAGGGGACATGGATAAATTCGTTACTGCTGTCGTATTGGAACGACTGTAGTAGTTTGTCTAATCCTGTGGCGGATTTTTGAAGCAAGAGCCAACAAGGAGTATTTGCTGCGAATTGTCCTACATTACCGGCAAAAAATGACCGCCCTTGGGCAGTGGTAATTCCTTGATGTTGTCTAAATAAGCCTGAGAACATTTACGGTATTAAAATATACAAAATCAAATTTCACAAAACTTTCTGTAATAATGTTGAAATTTTGTGAACACACCTATTTATTATAAGGTGCGTAGGAATTTTTAGTAGCGCAGAGTGATTCACAGTTTATATTTATATTTTGATATTCTCGAAATTAGCGATGCTTAAAGAAATATTTCTTGTTAAAAGAATAGTGTACTGTTATAGACTCAGTTATGGGCGTTTCATAGGCATTACTGTGAACGTTGTGACACAAATTATAAAAAAGATACTTACCACAGAAAGGTTTTTTTCCTGCAGTTTGAAGATAGTAAACACCTGTAGCACTGTCCTTATACTCAACCGCACTGTATCCCATCCGAGGACATGTAGTACATTTAGTGCAAAGTCCTTTCGCAAATGTCTGATAATCTTTGCATGGATAACCTCTTGAAGGACAGTTTTGAATATTAATCGATTCTGTGAAATATTCAATTGCGCGGTAGTGACTGCATGTAAGATACTGTGTTACACCTGAAAGTAGCGGTATAAACATCAAACATGTTCCACGTATAATAAATAAACAAGGCCATATTTTTCGATTATGGTTAGTTTAGGAGATGTTTGTGCAGAGGATGCGCTTTTGGCTAATCTAGAGGTTGTAATCTTTTAGTTCCGATCATGGCGTCATACAATATTAAATCAATCGCGACTCTCCTGTTTTACTGTATGATTTACAATATCAAGGACAAATTGTCATCATTAAATACGACACTAGCATTTATAATAGCACGCCAATCTAATAACGTGTTTCTCGATAATATTACACAAAAATTTCAAATTCAAGTTCGCGCAAAAATTGAGTTGTTGTGTTGACTAATAAAAATTTTTAATTCACAGGTAAGTTTTAGCCTCACAAAATTTTCGCTACCTACCGCACAATCTCTAACCAGAGTTCATGTACGCCTCTAACGCCGACGAAACGGATCTGTAATAACCCACTAAGAACCAGGATTGCTTCCCACAAAGCAACTTTGCACCTTTCTTTGACAGGATGGTAGCATTATTAAACCTCTTTTTTCATAATAAATTTTAAATCTAACTTTCCTCAAAATTAAGAGTGTGTTACCGGGAGAAATTTCAAGTCCTAACGGAGTATATAAACAGAGAGGGGAAACAGTTTCAAGACGAAGCTGTTTTCAATAGAAAATTCTTTCACTCACCATTATCTAGATTTCGACAGTTTGGTTGATCATGACCACCGTTGGGATAGAAATCTAAATGTCCAAGCTCTTGCGCAGTGCCGAAACCTTTCACTAAAAGCGTTTTAGTGTCGGTGTGAATGACGTCGACAAAATCTGCATCTGTTTTATCAAGACGTACATCAGCATGACGAAATTCATAATATGGTGCCGATGGGTCCAAACCTACACGAAGAAGGATTTCAACATCATAGACATGATTCGCTGGCATTTTGAAATAAATCTCACAAAATGAATGGAAATATAGGAAGTCCCCAGAAATGTCGTTAGTGAATACCTGATATACGGCCAATGGTTACGTTGCTGCGAGCGAAATTTCTTCCCACAAAACCACACACATGTGCACCAATGCTAAATCCAATACAATGAACATTCGTCAAATCCAATCTTGCCTGTTCTTGCAAACCTTGAAGAAGCAGTGCAACTTGTGCACCTGCGTAAAGAAAATGAATCATGGTATTATCTGTTAAAAAACAATTTTATACATCCCTGCAGATGATTAACGATCGCAACTAATAAGAAGAATTTAAAATTGTTTTTACATTATCTGAACTCTTGAATTTTCGAAATTTGACTTGCCTCCCTTCCGAAACGAATTCGCTTCCTACAGGGCTGCCGTACAACAATTTAAAAGGATAAAATACGTTTTCGAGCATACAATTATATAATAAAAAGTTAATATTCACTAAGAGTGTAAAAATTTTGGTTAAAGAATCAAATATACACATGCTACGCAAAATTTTTAAAACTCTTAGGTTGCGAAATTTTATCTCAAGAATTTTTTCTGAAACTTCAATACGTCCCTCTTCAGTTCAAATAATTGTTCTCTGTCTTATTTTACTTTTAAATGAATCGTTTCCAAAATAAAACATTTTCGAAAGTTTATTTCACGTAAATCTTTAAATTCAAAAATTTGCGGCAGTTTATCTCAGATTTTCGCGAGTTTTCGCGAAAGTTTCTCGTAAAAAAATAACTACAACTAGTCAAAAGAAAGCCGTTTGGACATTTTGTTACCTATAATCCTTGCGTTACCAACAGCTTGATGATAAGGAAAGGCGGCTCCTTTCTTCCAGTCCACCACCACGACATTCATTTGTTCACGTTTTAGTAACGCATCCACTAAAGGCTGTACCCAGTACTCCCCAGAATTACCTAAGCAATATGTAATATAAATTTTCAACCGCATTTAGATATTTACAGGCAAAATTATTGATAAATTTATTATTTAGCACAGAATGGTGTTTCAATTAGCTAGCAAGGTCATTGTGTTTCAATTAGGTAACAAGGAATTGTGTTTCTGGGATTGTATTCCAATTATTCAAAAATACCTGATTTTCTGATTAGTTAGCAAGAGTTACTGTTCCAATTGTTAGCAAGTGATTGCATTTTAACTTGTTAGCAAGGAAGATTGTTCTAACTGTTATATTGGAACCGCACTAAAAGGGCTTTATTCGTTCGAAAATCCATTATTAGAGGTTTATTTAAAATCAAATGATAAACTTGAATCAAATTTTCTACGAATTACCATGAGGGTTGATTAAATTCATTTTGCTGCAGTTAGATAAGTAATAAACCTATTTTTTTGCCCTAACTGTAATACACCTACCAATGTATCCATGTAGAATTACCACTGTTTTTTTCGTTCCATCAAAGTTGGAGTTGTTGGTTGGGGCATGGTCTAATGGGTCGAGTGGCTGTCCTTCGTCTCTGTTGAGTCTTGTAAACAAAGAGAACTTTGTGTTTATCACATTAGGATCTTCTGGTAACTGCACCAACGGATAGTCAAACGGAGGCGCATCTGAGAAGCAGCCATATGGATGGTAGCAAATTTGATGTGCTGTGAGTGAAATAAAAACTATTGCTTAAAATATGCCCTTAACATTAACAGTACTAAAAGCTGTATTCACACGGTTAACATGGGATATAGTCTTAATTTACCATCGTTTAAAACGCTTGACGACAGGCTAGAATACCTTATCAAGGGAAAAACGGCAGGATTGAATCCAAACTCACCGCAGCGTTGTGCGTTGCCGTATGCTGACATGATCATATCACATTTTTATGTTTTTCAATTATATACAGAAATAAAACGAACTTATTTTAAAATTTAAAATGAACAAAAAAATAAAGGTCATGCGTCGAAGTGCTGCGCTGCAGAGAACAGCGTGTGCAGTGTGAGCTAAGATTTACTTCCTACAATAGGGTGTTAAGCAAATTTTAAAGCTATTTTATAAGAATTTTGAGGCTGCAATTTTGCTCAAAATTAGGAACATATTAACGCACTCAGCCTGGAGTCTTTTATAGATGATAAGAACAAAATACTTCGAGTCTAGAAGTACCGAAAACCAATTATATCCAAAAAGCGTTTCGTTTTTTTTACTAGTATACATTTTAGTTGTATATATTTTTAAATAACATAACTTTAGCATCCTCTATATCTTCCAATCCTAAAAAAAAGTTTAACATCATCAGTGAATCTCACCGTCAATGTTTCGGAAGAACACAAATTAGAACATTTGACGCAGAAAAGCGTCAAAAATAAGATCATCCAGCCTATCAAAAATTAAGACGTTCCTTTATAAAAAAACGTGTAGTTCGCTCGTCAGTTGACAATCACCTTAGAGAACCACAAAAATAATATTATTATAAGATAGCATGTAACATCGTTGGCATGGTATTTGCACCAGGTATTTAATAATTGACGACGTGACGATATTGTGTTTAAATCAAGAAAATGCAAAAGTTTTTTTTTTTAGATTGCCTATTGCTGATTAAGGATACTGTAATGGTTCGGACACATATATATTATTCATTATTTCTCAAGAAATTATTTATTGTATATCAAAGCAAATTAAATTGCCTATAAGATAATAAAAATATGAAATTTATTTTTTTCCAGGTAGCCATGAATCTACATTTCTGTTTCACTAAAACGTCCATAACTCCGTTTTATTTTTTTATTGTGTAATATTTCTTAATCAGTTCAGCATTACTATATCAACAATGGTTTGCCATATTCTTCAATGTAGCGCTCGATCGTTTTTTATTTAAATATTCGTGTGGAAATAATAATAATAAAACTGAGTCTTTAATGGTTGGGAAACACATATAAAAAATAACGTAAAATAATAAAGTTGTGACATAAATATTGTTTTAAAAAAAGTTTCCACTTACCCTGAGTTAAGGCGAAGCCTAGAAGAATAAGCAGCATGTACATCCTAAGCAATACCTTCTCCTGTATGAAGGGTGGAAGTTTGTTGCATGCAGTACTATCATGTTAGGGTGCCATGCTTGTATTCACGTGCATACGTCGAGACGGGGGAGAAAAAAAAATAAAAACAACATATGCTAAGCTAAAATGTCGTAGTAAGTATCCCGGATAAAAATTTGTTGACACACTAAGAATAAGTGTTTTGTTTTTACAGCTGAAAGATGACTTCAAGTGTGAACACGCCCCGTTTCGTATTGGTCTATCGTTCGATAAAGAAAAGTTTATAACTTCCAACTTGAAATTTAAAAATGATAAGTGAGACAAAATAAGTAAGATATTTATGACTCGTTTAAGAATTCTTTGTGTGCAATAACAGCCTCGGTGTTTAAAAGAAAATTATGTTCAACAATATCGATAGCGACATGAATTAAAATTATATCATAGATTTGCAGAAACAGAGAATTGGATAATGCAGTTTAAAGTTTGGCACGGATTTTGATTTAGGGGCTGTTCATATGGGAAATATTTCCTCGGTTAGAGGGTAAATATTTCAGCATGATATAATTTTTACTTTCTGTTCATATGGCATGGGCGATAAAACATTTCCTCGGGTGAGAAAATACCATGTGATAATGCAGTTTAAAGTGTGGCACGGATTTTATTTTAGACATATTAGTAGTAAGTGGCAAAATTGCGAGACTTATTTTTACAATTCATCATGTTTGCCTACTTTTTCCCGAACTTATTTTGGCAATTTGTTCTTAACCGTGAAATGTTGTGGGACTTCTAAAAGCTAATAGGTTCAAATTGTCCAAACACCCTACTAATTATCACCCGTGTGTACACACGGGTGATAATTGACAATTGTTTGAATTAATGTCAAATTTTAACATATTACCCAGACTACATAGTTTGGGGTTAGAATGAGTAAAAGAAAGTCATTCCATAAATTAGAATAAAGGATTATCTAAGGAAATTTTTCTGTTCTTTCAGTAAGTGAACTTTAGATCGATTTCTTATGAGAAAAAATTGCTTTTAAGGACTTTCCCGGCTTAGTTACTGTGCTACGTTTTTCTAAATTTCGCATCAGCCAACTAGAGAGTGCGGTGACTGTAGACTCGAGTTATTCATTACTTTCTTTAGGAGTACAAATTTTGAAGAAAAAAATATACAAAACGAGTTGATACCAGACAAATGCTTATTTAGGACAAAAGTTAAAAAATTTGTATTGAGAAAAAAATATTTCTTGGTTATGTGTTTAACCCTTTTAGTTCAGATAACATGCAGGGTTTGTCATCTGGAGTTATCATTTTGAAAAGGCTATATCTTAAAATGTCATGACTTTTGGACACTTTAGATCAGTTTTTCTAAACTTGGACTGAATTTCATACAAGATAACGTAAAGCGTAACTGGTGAATCACTTTTTTTTATAAATTCACGACCTTCCCGTTGCTTAAGCTATTAGATTTTCAGTTTTTCTCCTCACGTTGTCTTTGTTAGCTCGAAGCAAACTTTCGATTATACTAATGCTTGCATATTTTGCAGACCGTGGTTGATTTTGCCGCTAAAAACTCCGTAAGCTGAATACTAAAAGGCAGTGTTTCTATTTCAGAAGATAGCAACAAGAAAGTAATGGTTTGTCATACGAAAAGTAATATGTTGCCTAATAAGTTGTAATGTATGATATTGTGTGAAAAAAGCAAAAAGCAAAAGTTGTTAGCCCCTGGAAGAATTCAGCTCTAACATTTTCGTCCGCCGTACATATTTCTCACATCGGTATTTCTGGCAATTATCTCTGCCTGTTTTAGGAGATTTTGATTTTTGATTTTGATTTTTAGGTTGGTCCCGGTTTGGGGAAATTTGACTAAATGGATCTTGGGTGTATCCTAGTTACTCACATGGGAAATAACATCAGCTACTTTAACCCTTCTCCAAGTTGTCAAGCTCTGGAGAGTTCAATAAACTTACTCTTCACACCCGTGCGGCAATATAGTTTTGACGTTCGTAAGTAACAATATAACATAAATGTGATGTTTGATGCACACGGTTAAAGACAATAGTAGAAATTATAATCTACCTTGCAAAATTTACAGACACATGGACAGACAAGGTAATATTAGCTACGTTAAAAGATTCGGTCTGCTACAGAGTCCTCATTTACTATTTCTCGAAGGAGAAATAAAACATAAAAATAGTCAGGTCTGCTTCCTGTACGTTCGACCCACAGCACAAAAAGAAAGCTTTGCAGGGAATAAGAAAGTATCAAGAAGAAGGCAATTTATTTACTACATTTGCTAAAATTGTTAAATACGAAAATAGGGCTGATCCTTCAATTTTTTATTCCCCTGCCACAAGCGGTAATTTCGCACCAGGCAGAACTTGACGTGGACTATTCAGCAATTACGGCATGTCAGAAAGTGCGACTAGCGCATTTCGACAAAAAAAAAATCGACAAAATTTTTTGTTCATAAGTGTGTCGATGTAGTTTTTAAAAGACTGTACAGGAGAAGTAAGAGTAGCATTGTTTAATTGATCGTATGTATGCCTAATTAGTCAGTACGTACCTTCCAATCATTTAATTAGCAGGTTGTCACTTAATTACAAAATTCCGTCCATCGTTGCAGTTAGGGTTACATCAATACTATGTTCTATATTGGTGGCTTGGATGTATGGTCATCGAGAATGTCAGCAGTTTAAAACAATTGACAATGCTCAACGTAGAAACGCATGAAATGGAACCAAACTTTTGTTGTTCTTGAAGATACTTCGTTGGATAAGGTCAACAAATTCAAAAGTAGTTAACTTTATGGACTAAAATCTCGATAATTGGATATTTTTTGTAGTAGAAATTCAGAAAGCGTTGATGGGAAATTTTAATATCAACAAAATTATAACCTAACACTGAGCATTTTTACTATTTTACAATATAATTCGATCATATTTTGATCTTTTACGTCACATGCCGCGTTATTTTAACTTTGAAGTATTTGTTTGGACACATTAAAAACTTAAAAGAAAAAATGTTTCACCTTTGTTGCAGTCATACCTTGATGAATTTTTAAAAGGTGGTGTCGTCTACAAAATTAAATGTCCGCGATACAGTTTATCCTCCGCCGACGTCTGATCACTAGAATTAGAAAATATGGGAGAAGAAGTTCGCATGGAATTCACATGGGGTTCTGTCAACATTCCCTTTTAATGGATCACGTCACCATGTTTTAGCTTGATATAGGAATATATTTTATCATGGAATTTTTATTTTATTTTGTTTTATTTTATTATTTTAGACCTGAAGATGATCAATTGACGGCTAAATAGAGCTCGGTATCAATTTTAACATATTCGTTTTGCCTTGTCGTTTGTTTACAAAACGCCGTCATCAAGTCACGTGAATATGAGTATTGTTTAGTTAAGAGATCCCCGCTGCTGACATCAGCATGCTGAGACCTTCGCTATATATCACCGCATAATATCCTATGTTTTTCTTTTCTTTTATTTTAGATTTTTTTTGATATTTTTTAACCCTATATACATCATGGAAGAGGGGGATTTCACCACAACTCACTTTTTAATTATAACTTCTAAAATGCTATTTTAACAAGGCTAATTCGTCCACTTATCATGGAAGTTTGAAATCTCCTTTTAAAGAACTCAATTTTTTATGGACCACATTTAGCAATCGTGCTGCTAAATATTAGTCCCAGAAATTTATTAGCTTTGTTTTAATTACCATCTGTATTGTTTCCAAATGCAATAATATGGAGGATAGTAACATAGAAATTGATTGACAAACGGCGTGTATGTGCAAACCGATCGAATACACTCGTATAGATTAGCAGCAAAAACACATGTTTTCAAAGAATTTCTAATGTCAGCAAATTTCTATACCCCACGAATCAATTTATTTTATTTATTCTGAATTCTTTTTTGTGATTGCCTAAGCCATCCAAAGGTTATTTGAGGTGGTTAAATCCAACTCGGGATATTTGATACAAAAAATCCATTAAAAATACAGTTGTTTGATACGAAAAATCCAGTATAAATAGAGTTAGCCACGCCATATAAAGCCAAAAGAGTACAGGAACATAAAGGTGATTGAATTTATAGCTTGTTTTATCAACTCACTTATTGTAACTACAAGAAACAGCTTTATTAATATTTCATTTTGTACAACATCCTTTATAAATGCTCGGGAAAACGGTAGCTCCAAAAGGTTTTGTTTTCGTTAAAAAAAAATAATTAAGATTTCGGATTACATCCGAGATCTTATTAAAACGGGCGGTCTTTTTCTTCTCCTCCTTCTTCTCCTTCTTCTTCTTTGACCGATTTTTTAACCTGTTGCCGTAACGTCACGACTTTTAAAGTCCGACCTGGCCCCGCATCCTAGCTCTACGCCGGTTTTGTACGTATCTCAATGTTCGTAAAATTAGGAAAGAATGAAGACTGCGTTACAAATTTGATCACAAATATTGTTTTTTTTATTATTTGATGAGCTATGCTAGATACTCCTTCAAATTTTTCATTTCCAGTTATTTTTTGTAACGAGGCGGGATATACTCAACTTAACCGAGCTCCAGGGGTCAGTCGTTGTTTTCGAGTGACCGTGTTCAAGCGCGCCATATTGATTATACTTCAGCTTGTTCACCACGCTGCGAAGCGAAGTTATCTTTTTGAAGCAAAGAAAAATATTTGGTTGGGTTAGTATAATTATTCAACTGCTTAAATTTCAGTTCTATCAACGTTTAAGATATTCTCTTTATTGTGTCTTGCTAAGCGGCTTTCTTAAACCCCTTTCTTTTGCCAGGAGTCTTCTGAATTTCGTTGTGTTTCAGGTGGGGCACAAGGTCTTTTCCTTCCTATCAGTTTGCCCCAAACTGACCAAAGAAAATTACTGAATACTTATTGAAAGAAAGAACATATTGAATAAAAATACATATTGAATGAAAATACATATTGAATGAAAATACATATTGAAACTATATAACCGAAACTTGATAAAGAAAGAATTGTTGAAACACTTTAGCAAGCTTAGCTACATTGTTTATACCATAGCGTTATTTCAGCAGGTTTCTGTCAGCATAGGCTACAGTATATATAGCTCAATATCTTTTAATACACCAGCATAGGCTACATTATTAGTTAGCTAGCTATACCCTCTCGTTTATATTGTCACAATTTAGTATGAACACTCCCAAGGTGTCTCGTGCAGAGAGTACTCCAGGCGTTGCTCACAGTATTGTCAAGTCTGTTCAAGGAAATTTTCATCAGGGCAATGAAAAATTTGGCAAAAGTGCTGGTACTCAATGTGTAGCAAATGCTATGTATGCTATCATTTGGTCAACTATTCGCAAAGCTTTACTCTGGACTGATTGGGATTTAGACCATATTTTGTATAACGGTGATTGTTTATATAAGTCAGTTCTTACAACTGGTGCTATTTTTTTTGATCAACTCCCAAACACAATTTCTATAGAGGGCACTCAATTATCTATAACCTTTTTAGAAAATTTACATGGTGAACTAACTTGGTTGCAAAATAATTTTTTGAATTTTGAAGAATGTAGTGGAATGATGTTTATGATAAGTGGTTTCACAATATCAATTTTATATAACAAGTCCTGCTTTTTTATATTTGACTCCCATAGTCGTGAAAATGATGGTTCATTTACTGCAGATGGTTATTCTGTGTTGTTAAAGTTTAAAAATATTACTGATGTTGAAAGCTACATCAAGGACTCTTATTTGACGAAGCAAAATAAGTCTTCTCTTCAATATGAGTTACAATTTGTTAAGTTTCATGTAAGTGAAAAACAATTGACTCAGATTTCTGCTTCTATTAAAAGAAAAAAGAGAAGAGAAAAATACCAAAATTCAAAGGAGCAAGTTACACAAAGGTTAAGAGAGCAATATGCTACTAACGAAAATATTAAATCTAGAAAACGAAAACAGAGTAAGGAATACTATGCCTCGGAACAGGAGCAAATAAAACTAAAAAGGAAAGAATATTATTCAGTTGAACACGAGCAAATAAAATTAAAAAGGAAAGAACATTATGCAGTTGAACATAAGCAAATCAAATTAAAGAAGAAAGAACATTATGCAGTTGAACACGAGCAAATAAAATTAAAAAAGAAAGAACATTATGCAGTTGAACACGAGCAAATAAAATTAAAAAGGAAAGAACATTATGCAGTTGAACACAAGCAAATAAAATTAAAAAGGAAAGAACATTATGCAGTTAAACACGAGCAAATAAAATTAAAAAAGAAAGAGCTCTATGAAGATGAATGTGAAATAATTAAAATGAGCAAAAAAAAGCACTACATTCTAAACTCTGAACACATAAAATTAAAACAAAAAGTATTACGAGAGTGAGCGTGACAATGTATTGTCAAAAAGGAAAGAAAATTATGCAATAAATAGTGAGAAATTCAAAGAAAGATCCTGTAAATCATTTAATCATAAAAAAGTGAGGTTCAGAAAAGGCGGATACTTAATTTTAAGAATATGATTAAGAAAGGACTATATTATATTTGTGTGGTATGCAATAGGTGCTTGTACAAACGATCTGTTTTGAAGTTTGATGAATCAAAGTATAATATCACAGATCTAAAAGGTTTCAAATTTTTCCTAGTTTCAAGCTATAATGATAACTGTTATGTCTGTCAAACTTGCCATAAAAAATTGAAAGCCAAATACCATGTCAGGCTGTTTCAAATAAGTTAGAGATTTTTGATTTTCCCTCTGGGTATCCACTATTAAGAAAACTTGAACGAGTTTTGATTGCACAAAGGTTATTGTTTAAAAAAGTTGCAATAATGCCAAAAGGACAATCTCCAAAACTAAAAGGGGCAATATGCAATGTACCTGTAGAAAATACGGATATATGTGATGTTCTTTCAAGATCGGCTGACTGCAGTGGGTTAGTGTTAATAAAATTGAAACGTAAACTAATGTATAATGGCCATGTATACTTTGAACCTATACGACCACAAATTTTAAAGGATGTTTTACAATGTTTGAAAATTAATAACCCTTTTTATCAAAATACTGTAATTGATATGAATACAATGCCGACAGAGTTATTACGTTTTACTGAAAATACACAACTGGAAGTAATTGTTAATAAAGGGTCAGAAGATATTATAGATTCTAATGAGGAGGAAGAAAAAAACCCATTAGATTTGTTCAGAATAGCTGCAAATGAAACTGTGATGACCTCAAAAATTCCACATGCAATAGATAACGACACACTAGTTGTTGCTCCTGGCGAAGGGAAAAAACCTTTATCCATCATAAGTGACGAGAATTGTGAAGAACTGGCCCACCCTCATTTATTTCCAGCTGGTAAATTTGGGTACAATGTTGAACGCTGTATAAAGCTAAGCCCAATTAAATATTTCAACCAGCGTTTACTCAATTATTCACAAAAATTTGCATCGGATGCAGATACATATTTTATGCCCATCATGTTATTCAACAAATCAATTTGAAAAGTAGAATAAATATTGTAATGAAAAAATTTTGTGGTAACAATTTAACAGCTGGTATGTTCAGTAACAATTTTAAGGAAACTGTTAAATCTTTTGTTGCTAACGATGAAGTGTTTAATTTTATGAATACCATCAAAGGTACTCCAGCATACAGGAAGAAATTTCTGCACGAGGTATTAGCCATGGTAAAACAATTTGGAACGCCAACATTTTTTTTAACATTGTCTTGTGCTGACCTTCGTTGGAATGAACTAGTTTCAATAGTATCAAAACTGAATGGCTTTTATCTTACTGAAAATGATTTGGAGGAAATGGACTACATGGAACGCTGTTGAATTTTAAACATGAACCCTGTGTTGGTAGCAAGCAATTTTCAATACAGAGTAGAAGTGTTTTTCAAAGAAATTGTTCTAAATGGCCCCCTTGGAAAAGTTAAATATCACGTGATTCGCGTTGAATTTCAGGTTAGAGGTAGTCCCCATGTCCATGTATTTTTATGGGTAATTGGTGCACCAGTGTTGACAAGAGAGAATAAAGAAGAGTCTATAAGTTTTGTTGATAAAATTATAAGAGCAGACCTTCCAGACCCTGAGACAGAACCAGAGTTATTTAGTGTTGTAAAAATGTTCCAGATTCATTCCCATTCTAAAACTTGTCGAAAGTATAAGAATAGTGTATGTCGGTTCAATTTTGGACATTTTTTCTCAGATCGAACAATAGTAGCTGAACCTCTCAGTGACGAAATGCCTTCTGCACACAAGGATGATATATTATCAAAGAGAGAATAAATATTGAGCAAAGTCAAGGAGTATATAAATTGCAACCTTTTTCCTAAGAAAAGGAATATCATTGATCCTCAAAGTGAGAATTCTGAATCTCCAGAAAGCATACCTAGTATACTGAAAAAATTAGATATTTTAGAGAGTGAATACTATAACGCCCTGTCTATATCGTCAGACTCAGATTTCCAAGTTCATTTAAGGCGCCCTCCTAATTCGTGTTTTGTAAATAACTATTTTTCAGAAGGAATTCTTGCGTGGCAAGCAAACATTGACTTGCAGCCGGTTTTTAATCACTATAAAGCAATAACATGTGTAAGTATCTTTCCAAATCAGAAGATGAATGTTCGCGTGCAATGAAGCAAGCATTGTCAGAGGCACGTGAAAATAGCGACATCAAATATGAACAAATGATTAAAATTGCAAATGCGTTTACAAATCATAGGGAATGTTTTGTTCAAGAAGCAGTGTATCATTTAATGCCTGAATTGTGGCTTCGAAAAACATTTCCCAAAGTAATCTTTGCAAATAGTAATTTACCAGAAGACAGGCTTAGAATGTGCAAAAGTAAGACAGAACTTGAAGAGCTACCTGATGATAGTGTTGATATATTTAAAACTTGGATAAAATGTGCTATGCAGAATTTTTAGCATATTATTATTTAGACACCACAAAATCTGAAATAGGTGACAACGATAACCAACCTATAATTTTGAATGATGAGTCCATGGAAATTAATCACATTCCTTCTACGTATCCATCACCGATATCCCCCATGAATTCTAAACAAAAACTTAAGTGTCGTAAGGTTCGTGCTTGTGTTCGATCATATACACCCAACCGACATACTCAGCCAGAAAATTATGCTCATCACTTGTTGTTTTTATACTATCCTTTTCGTTTTGAGTCTGATTTACTTGATGGTACTTACACGGAGAAGCTTAACCAACCAGGAGTTTTAAATATTGTCAATGCGAACAAACAAAAGTTAGAACCATATAGTGAAATTGTTGACGAAGCTTTTGCAACCTTTAGAGCTGACATGGACACTAATCAAGATCCATTTGTACAACAGGAAAATGAAGAAGTTGACTTCTTAGTATCAAGGGAGCAAGATGACACAGAAAATGAAACTAAATCAACTTGTTCCAACTTATCGTCTCTACCTAGAAACAGTTTTGTTGTGGCATCAGACCAGGAGATTAATAGAGATATCAGATCTCTTAATGCTAAGCAACGTGAAGTATTTAAAACAGTGTTCACTTGGGCAAGAAAATTTATAAAAAATCGTAACTGCATTTCACCTACTGATGTTAAACCTCTGTCTATATTTTTAACAGGTGAAGGTGGATGTGGAAAGTCATATTTGATCAAAACTATTTACAAATCTCTCACAAAATTATTAATGTACAAAGGTGAAAACGCAGAAAAGCAAAGAGTCTGTCTTGTAGCTCCAACAGGTGTAGCTGCTGTAAACATTGGAGGTACAACAGTACATTCATGTTTTGGAATTCATGGGAATAATTACGTCCTCCTTAGTGATAAAATGCGAACTCATTTACGAAACAAGTTAGCAGAGGTGTGTATTATCATAATTGATGAGATTTAGATGGTTTAAAATACTCTTCTTGTCAATATCCACCAAAGACTAATAGAAATATTTGGAGGACCAAGTCGGGTTCCTTTTGCTGGAAAAAGCATGATAGTATGCGGTGATCTTTATCAACTTCCCCCTGTCATAGGAAAACGTGTTTACTCAAATGATGGATTTCTTGTAAGCATATTAAAGTTATGCATAACTTCAAATTAGCTGAACTTACAAAAGTCATGCGACAGAAAGGCGATGATGTTTTTATTGATCTGTTAAACAATATAAGAACTCCAAATCTCACATTAGAGGATGAAAACCTTTTGAAATCAAGGTTTATCAGTAAGAATGATCACAACTATCCTGTTGATGCCCTTCATTTATTTGAAGAAAATGCGCCTGTTCTGAAACATAATGAAGATGTGTTACAACGTGTAAATGGTATTTTGTGTAAAATATATGCTATTGATGAAATACCAAATGATGTACCATCTCATATTATTAATGAAGCTTTGAATAGGAAACAAACTGATACTGATGGTCTTGCAAGACAATTAGTTCTTAAAATTGGTGCTCGGGTCATGCTAACTACAAATCTAGATACTGATGATGGATTAATTAACGGGTGTATAGGGACTGTTTTTCACATATTGTATCATGATAATTATGTTCAAAAAATATATATGAAATTTGACAATGCTCAAACTGGTGTTTTCAGAATATCAAAAGAACACTTGGCAAGATTGCACCAAGTTGTACCAATTGGAAGGACTGATACTGATATTCATGTGGTAAAAAGAAACCTCTCATCACCGGTTATCAAACGAACTCAGTTTCCACTGATGCTTTCTTGGGCTTGCACTGTCCATAAAGTTCAAGGTTTAAGTTTACCCAAGGCTGTTATTAGTTTTGATTATTCAGACAAACTCAATTCAATCCAGGCCAAATGTATGTTGCTATGAGTCGTGTCACATCTTTAGCTGGATTGTATTTAACAGGTGAATTTAAGCAAAAGGCAATCAAGGCAGATAAACATGCATCTGATGAATATGAAAGGTTGAGGTTGAAAAGTATTTTACCACCATTAGTATTTTGGCCTTTAGAGAAAAGGTCCTTGGTGATCACTTTGTTGAATGTCAGATCCTTATGGAGACATGCTATTGACATTCAGCATGATGAGAAATTGAAAGAATCGGACATATTATGTCTAACTGAAACCCAACTGTTACCTGACCATGACATGACAGAAATATCAGGTCAACTTCCTGTGTTTGATGTTAATCCTAATTCTGATGTAGACAAATTTAAAAGTATTGCAGTGTGTTACAGAGATTGTTTTCCTTTTATTTACCAGAATGATACTCCTGGTTTCTCTTTAGTACAAGTTAGGAAACGTTTGTTTGCAGAGGAACTTATTTCTATAGGAGTTTTGTACCGGTCAAATTCTTCATCTTTATCATCTTTTTGTGATGACCTATGTGAGCGTTTGAATACACAGGATTTTCATATTTTGCTAGGACATTTTAATGTTGATTATTTCAATCCAGGCTCACATCGACTTGCAGAAGTATTAAGTAACTATACTATGGTTGTGCAAGAGTTCAACTCATATTGACGGTTCTCTTCTTGATCATGTTTATATTAATAATAATAATGTATTTGAGCATGCAGAAATTGAAACTGTAGTAAAATGTGTTTATTTTTGAGATCATGATGCTGTGAAGATCAGGCTGACCTGTAAATAAAAAATAACAAAGAGAAGCAAATTATGAAATGACCATGTACATCTATCAGCAAGGAATGAAATTAGCAATTAGCGAAGAAAATGGAATAATTTAAAAGTAACTGCAATATATATGTATGTAGACAGCCACAATGATAGCAGCGGGAGGGGGTAGGGGGTTCTTTTTTTGTTTGTATGTGTATGTTTTCATAGGAACTTTTAGACTCAGAGCGTGTTGTTTACAGTAATAAAATAAAATAATAAGTTTATTAATTGTTTACAAAAGAGCAAAAGAGAGTTTGAATTTCTTATGCAAAACATGTACTTGTTCAATACGTCAATGATTTGAATTATTTATTATTTTGTATTATATCTGCATATATCTTTTTTATTTTTGTATATATTTATATAATATATAGAAGGAAATATTTTTTCATTAATATGATTTTACAATTTTCTTTTGAAATAAGTTATTGGATATACAAATACATCTTGCATTTTATGAGCTTCCATTTTTTGTGTAGTTCTAAAACTTTTAACTCTAAGAGACAGTATTATTGCGACTTTTTCCTTTCCTTCTAAATTAATTTAATGCACTTTTTGTTTGTTATTTCATTTATTTTAAGTCTATTTTAAGAGCAGTCGTTATGGATTATGGATTAAAAGTAGAGTTGAATTGCAGGTTATACCATGTAACAGAATGAAGAATCAACTGAGAAATTGATTTTGTGATATGGTATTTCCTTCAGACCCTATGCTGCTGTGTGGCGCAAGTGCAATGTTATTATTAATGAATGAACCGTGTACAGACACTATTGGATACATAAACTATTAGTTCGGGATATATAATTTTCTCCCCTCAACAACAAATATTCTCTGTGAAATCGAAGCGTTATATCAAAGGAAACCTGGACCAGCTATTGTGGAGAATATTTGTTGTTTTCTCAACTCTACTGCATTTTTATGTGAGAATAATTTTTACTTAATTTTTCATTTAACGTGCACACATATTTTCAAAATTACCCAGTCTATCTTAAAGTTAAATCATGTACTTTCGCATTTAATTCAAGGTTTTCGACTAAAACTGATGTGTGATGTTTTCTGAGTCGTAATGTCAACTTTTAGATGTCTTTGTTATTCTTCTACGTACAATGTCTCTCGTTCTTCATGGTTAGTTATTGTAAATATTTTGGCAATATATGCATTTTCTCAATTTATTGAACATTTTATGTTTATTTCTTTACGAATTTTTGTATTTTGTGATATAGTGCAATGTTGTAAAATTTGTAGATGTGCCTTAGGTGGTGAAAAAACTTTCTGTTGAAAACAGCGAGGAACTGCATGCTTAACTGGATATGGTGATTAACATGATGACTAAAAGGAATGTGCATACCACAAGATGTGATAAACAATAAAATGATTTCATGTTTACGGTTTCATTTCCATAATACAATATCAAATTAGTACCATTCACTGAACAATTTTCTTCGTATTTTAGTGCACATGTGCACTTTCGGGGAGATCACATTTTGGAAGAAGTACGCTAACTTTACGATAACAAAAAGCACCATGACATAATTATTTATTCATCTTGCAAAGTTTAACACGATGCTAAACAAGCTGAATTCTTCCATATTGTATTCCGTTCATCGTTCGAAGAAGAAAAACATGGAGCATATATCCCTGCTCGCTTTACGTACCATTAGTATTCTACAACTGTTGACTCCGCATATAGCTTCGACCGGTATAATTTGAATACCATCGTAATTTAAAAACACTTCCAGTGCTTTCTCGTTACTCAAGACCGATAACACAGCGGTATAGCGTGGAGCCTATATAAATGTATTACGAATGATTGTTTCACAGTCATTTGCCACACACAAAACTGGAATAATCTATATTGGTTTGCTGCCGCCTAACTGGACAGTATTGATTCCCAACTTGCAACCTATTTCACCAACTTCAAACAAAACGCACATTCTCAAGAAATTTTAATTGTACGCCAATGTTGATACATACAACTGCATAAACAAAACCACCACAATGACATTTTTACGAAATTTCTATTTTCTAATCGTTAATAAAACAACTGTAGTCAATAATTGTTTTTTATCGTTTGTCCATTGTTACATATCTAACATATTACGACCACCTGCTTATAAGTGTATTGACCCGTTCTCTTTGCTCACGAGCACCTTATTACTTTTCGCGCAAGTTTTGGATAGTCTTTTTTATTATTGTTTTTTTTACCGCTTTGGGCTACTTTAAACTAATGACCCTCGCTTTTGAAACATTTTGCAAGTTCTATATAATACCATGGGATAATACCTATTTATTTGAACTGACGGAACATTGTAAAAGTTCTGTACAAAACGGGCTACTGGCGAACTCGAAAGGTATATGGAACAAAATTACATGCGAACAAGAATCTGAAATATTTTAGCCTGCAAGGGCTTTTCATTATTAATTCAAATGTGTCAGGCGAGAAATTAACAAAACATAAGTAGGGCGTTTCAAAACAATGACATTAACACCGTCAACAAATTTCACTAATATAGTAAAAACTGCAAGTTAATCCAAAAGAACATTTGATTGGTACTTGGTATTTAACTGTGCTTCCTTATAAAACCACGCCTTGTTTATTTGATAAATAGTTCTTATATCTTGAACGATTGTTAGAATTTCATCAATTTTATTTCTGTTGCAGGGATCTGGACTTGGATTTGGATAAACAGGTGAGAAACGTCGCCATAACTTTATCTTCAGATCAGTACCAAGGCAGGGATATGTAATTAACATCTAAAAAGCAAACAAAATATAATGAACAAGTAAAAATAACAAGTAGAAATAACATCAATAAGTTTTTATTTGAAAATCATGTTTTAATGATTTCACTGCACTAAAATTCATTGACAATTTACAGTTGCAGATTAAGTGTTGAAAAGCGAAGAAATTGAATTGCTTTAACATATAAACACGTTAATTAAAACGACTGATGCATCTTATTGAGCATGTGTCACTCATTATTATGGCATTTAATAAATGATTATTATTGACGGGTTAGTCTGTTGTAGTCAGTACACAACCCATCAAGAATGTTTCTCTTTGATATACAGAAGAGTAAAAATAAGCATTTTGGAAAAGCTTTGAGTTCATGAAACACACTTCCTCCTGCTACGTTACTTCAAAGAACGCCTTAGCATTTGTTTAGCCTTTACAGTAGGACATAATACAAACGTCCAACGAACTCTTTGAATTTCAAGCAAGTTTAAGTAATTGTTAATGGTCGCTACATACCTGTCTTCTCGTTGTCATGCGATATTTGTCTACACGCATTCTATTTAACACTTGGTTCAGTTCACTTAAAAAAGAAGCTTTTTGACTCTTCTTCTCTTCCTCCCGTTTTACGCTTTCGAGGGTGTTGATGTATTGTGTAATGACTTTTTCATTAAAGTCAAGACGTTGAACAATCTAATGATATAAAAAGAAGGTGTTCTGTCAATATTTTTTAATCATTTTGATTGTGTGCTTGATATTTTCATTGAGGATTGATTCATCTGTTTAAATAAATCACATATCCGATTTTTTAACCCAAGTATATCATTTATCCAAGCAATACTTAATTTGAAACAGCAATACTTAATTTCCAACAGAAATACTTAATTCGAAACAGCAATACTTAATTTTAAGCAGCAATACTTAATTCCAAACAGGAATACCTAATTTTAAACAGCAATACCTAATTTTAAGCAGCAATACTTAATTCCAAACAGGAATACCTAATTTTAAACAGCATTACCTAATTTTAAGCAGCAATACCTAATTCTAAACAGCAATACTTAATTCCAAACAGCAATACATATTTTTCAACAGCAATACTTAATTCCAAACAGCAATACCTAATCTTAAGCAGCAATACTTATTTTTAAGCAGCAATACCTAATTGTAAACAACAATACTTAATTCCAAACAGCAATACATATTTTTCAACAGCAATACTTAATTTTAAACAACAATACCTAATTCCAAACATAAATACCTAATCTTAAGCAGCAATACCTAATTTTAAATAGCAATACTTAATTCCAAACAGGAATACCTAATTTTAAACAGCAATACCTAATTTTAAGCAGCAATACCAAATTTTAAGCAGCAATACCTAATTGTAAACAGCAATACTTAATTCCAAACAGCAATACATATTTTTCAACAGCAATACTTAATTCCAAACAGCAATATCTCATTTTAAACAGCAATACTTAATTCAACACATTACTTTTATTCAGCATCAATAAAACACGTTGTTATACCCACGAACATGGTTGTCTCGTATATTTTTTTTCTACACTTTTTCGTCTTTTTTGATGAAATTTCATACTATGTTCCTAGCACTGGTAATGAATTTTAGCCAAAATAAATGGTGAAAATTATTTGCTCAATAGGCCCCAATAATAGTGAAGCCTCTTGAGTTACTTAAAACGGAAAAAAAGATTGATTAATCAAAAATCTCAACCCTTCCCACTCCAGTGAAAACAAGCGGAGTGGATAATAATATTTCTGTTTTAACAGGACATTATTAATACAATAATAACCGATTACCCCGGGCTGTACCGCAAAATATCGCCCGAGGTCTAAGTGCCGACCGAGCTTGCGAGGTCGGTGCAATGACTGAGAGCGATATTTTCGGTACAGCACGGGGTAATCGGTTATTATTGTATTTGTTAACCGTCTAAGTTAGATAAAAATATAAAATAAGAATTTTGGTTTAGTGTTCTTATAATAATAAAATTCACTAGCACTACTTTTGTTAACACTCGAGGTCAAAATTCGAAACAGTCCTGTCTAAACACAAACATTCTATTTAGAATTCGAAAGTCCCTATAGAATAAAACTTTGTAAACAAAACATTGATGTTCGACACGTACAGAATAATGTGTAAAGTTGAATGCGCAGCTAAAATATAGTTACAACGAATATTGAAGTAAATTTTTTAACTAGCTACGCTAGCTAGCCAAGAATAACATGGGCTTCAACGAGCTTAATATTGACTCGGTAACCACAAAGCTGAAGGAACGAATCTGAAAATGAGAGGAGACGTATTTGTTATGATTTCGTCGCCCTGTATTTAGTATTTTTGATAAAACTGGATATCAGATCATCGTTTTTTATGGACAATGTAGCTAGTTAACTAGCCATGTTGAAGAAGCATCCAGACGGAATGTTGCTGAATCTGGTTATTTTAACTGTTAAACTTGACATTGTTGTTGTTTCTATCCTATGAAAATGTTTTTATCGATAAATTTATTATAGGAGTTAGGTATATAATCATTTCCAATGCTTCTTAAAACTTGTTTTTCGTGCTTGTTTACATTTTAAGCTACCATTTTTCTTGAAGACGGGCAATACCGCAAAATATCGGACCGTCGTCAAGAGCGCTAAGCCTATCAGAATGCCTAAAAACCCGTATTGCCCGCTTGAAAAATCCAGACGGTTAACAATTATAAAGAACGGTGTCTAAGGTAATTGTCAATCCATGTTCTTTTGTTTTAGGTTAAGGTATTCGGTTAAAGCGCACATTGTTTTATTCGTAGGGTTAAGCTGCGTACTACATAAACAAAATGTAAAATGCGAACTCACATTAAATTTTTCAAATTTATTTCCAGAATCAATGTATGCTGGAGCCAATGGACATCCATTTTTAAGTTTCTTTTGTCCAGGATACGCACTAGCCAACTATAAAACGAAAAACATTAAAAAGAATGCTGTAAACATAATAAAAAAAATAATACTTTTTAATAATTATAAAATTCATCCTTTTGAATTTGTGCCTGTTAAATCTTCTCTAATAACACCAAGCTTAATAAATAGGTAGATGACCAGCGATATTTACAGCCCGTAGTTATTGTTTAATAGCGTATTTACATAAGCTAGTACCTCGATTTTCCAATCAGTTTTATTTTATTTTATTAGACTAGAATTTAAGAAAAGAACGTTTATTCTACGTACCAACTTGATTTGCAGATCACGTAAGACAAGTGACGTCCTCATAACATCTAAGAACGACTTGTCCATAAGCTTCTTTACATGACATGCCTCTGTCCAACTTGAGTTAGCTTTTGTGGCTTTACCATGCTGATTAAGGAAAATAAGTAGAGTCACTAAAGGAGATAAAATATGAACAACAAAATATTGTTGCGATAATTTCAAGGTTTGAAATAAAATTAGCATTGGCTGTAATATACATTGAAGAGAGTCTACCAAACATAGCAAATACTTTGCTAGAATTACATTCGCTGTTTTTAAATTAATTTTGCTTCTTTAAAAATACATTTTTGTCTATACTTACCTATCGTTGCAAATATATTTCCAGACATCTTTCTTTAAATAACTTACCAGCGCATTTCCTGTGCATTTATACAGTTTAAGCAAATAATGATTGACGTTTGCCATTAATTGCTTTAAAATGATTGATTGAAACAATTTACGGATGTAGGGAATTCTAAAGAAGTTTCGTTTCCTCTTTTGCTAAAAATGTGGGGCGATAAAATATGGGGGCATGTTCTAAATTTATCCAGCGATATCAAAAAAATTTCATTCCAGTTTGAAAGTAATGCCATATGATGAAAATGTCATGTATAAGTAATAAGATTCTTGTAGATATTTGAGATGATCTTCCGTTCTTTTTCTGCACTTCATTTAGACACTGAAGACCGTAAATGACCGAATGCAGCCACCCAATTACTTCGTTTAGAACATATGTAAACGTATAGAATAAAAATATCGCCAGCAATACAGCTCCTTTACACACATGCAAACCTACAGACTAAAAATGGCCTGGAATGAATTGAAAAAGTCGTAACTAAAACACACAAGATAGAGGAAATATAACTCGGTGCAAAACATGGACCCAAAATGTTACGGATTCAACAAATTAACTCCATTCAACGCTGCTGTGACTTTATTACCCAGAAAAAATATGCTCTTGCGAAGAAAAAAACATGCGATTCAGAAAGAAGCATTTGTAAATTTTTGTGTGTACAGAAATTGATGCACTTCTGCAACATTAGTATCATCGTTACACTTTCCTAAAACTGATCGCGCTGGCTATAACCAGTTTTAAGCAAGTGTCAAGGTGAAAAAAATGATATTTGTTATTAAAAGACTCCCCCCCCTGTTGTTTGGATTTTTATTTAAAACTAATGACTGAAAGCGGATATGCCGAGTCATATTATGTTATTACGCAACAAGTATGTAAATATATGTCGATTTTCTGTAGTCGTTCGTGTTGTATGTGTTAATTATTAAGCATCATTTCATTATAGAAAAATGAATATAATTAATCCTGCAAGACCGCGTTTACTATATTTAGTTGGTGGCATCATAATCTGAACAATACACCGCACAGGGTAAGAAAATATTGTCACGGTTGCATTGACGTTGCGGTTTCTGTTTTGAACTATTTTCGTTATTATCGTTATTTGCGATGAAATGGTTGCTATAGAAAACATTGTTATCAATTAAGGGATTCTTAGAAAAGTCTCACGTGATGACGTTGTTGTTAAAAAAGTAAAATATGGCGTAATACAAATACAAAAACAAATTAAATTTATGTAATGACCAATTAAAAAAATGCCCACCACATGACCCTACTGTCCCAAAATGAAGTTGTGTATGTTGTATGTCTTAAGATCAGAATGTTTTTTTGGGGGGTTATTGTTTGATTTTGATGTTGTTCTTTGATTCGTCTGGATATAGTTGGTTATAACTGGAATCTCTTTAAAAGTGGTGTTATATGCTTCTCAGTTTTTGAGGAAGTGAAGTACATCGAAACAAGAATATGAGCGGGCGACACCAATTAATTAGTTAATTAATTAGTATGCAAAAATTAAAAGATTATAGTTGTCAAATTCTTGTCATACTTTAACTTTAACTTTAAGATAATTAATTCTACCCTTACTTGCACCTTGAAAAAGAAAGAAAGAAAAACATTACTTTTTAATAATATGCGATATATAAAACAAGCATTAAATTTGTTCTACAACTTTTTTATTTACCTTTAAGGAGCCTTCATCTATATTAAACGCTCGTCTTACATATTTTTGTTTGTCTGTCAGCCAAAGGTGGTAGCTTTAGGCAGCGTGACTTTCGTTGAAAACGATTGTTGTTGTTTTAAAAATAAACAAACACTTCCGCTACTTGCTACTCGCATTATCAACCCACGACCAGCCTTTCCAAAATATAGCGATGTAACTTCAAAACCGGCGAGGGTAACCACAACTTTCTCATGTGTATTTTTATAACCTTTTCCACTTTTGTTTCGCTTCTTTATCTGTTATATATTGTAAAATTGGGATTATTATCTCCTCTTTTGTTTATATACATCTATACATCTTTATATACATCTTTAAATATAATTAAGATTAAGGTACTTTCGTTTTACGCTTTAGAATTCCTCAAGCTAACGAACTATATTATTCTATATTGTATATTTTCGTTAAAATTTAACCCTATTATACCTGGGCTTTTTTGGCCCTTGTAACCCTGGGGGGGGCACAAAGTGCCCGCGGGCCATAAATCCTGAACCACTTGTGCTTAAGTGATGAAACTTGGCTCAGTTGGAGAATGTCTTAGTACAAACTCAATCCAGGTAAAAAAAATAATTTGATGACGTCATAGGGATTAGAAATGACGTCACACATGTGAAAAATGGTCATTTTCCCAATTTTTCAGTACGTTTTAATTTCTCGCATGTTACTAATGATATGGCCTTGATTCTTGGTAGATTTGTGGAATGAATACCAAAATATGTGTTTCACATGAAAAAAGTAATTTTAATGACGTCATTGGGATAAAAAATGACGTCATTTCGGCAAAAAAAATTCTTATTTTAACGATAAAGATAAAAAGACCCGTTCTACCAGAAATATTGATGCTCATGTCATTAAACTTGGCATATATGTAGAACAGGACATTTAAAGATAATCGAGGTAAGGAAAACAATATAATGACGTCATTGGGATCCGAAATGACGTCAATTTGTGGATCGATATTTCCTTCAAATCTGGTCTGCTTTTGTCCCTAGTAACCATATATCACCTTAGCAACACCTTGGTTACCACTTAGTAACCAACATACATGTAATAAATAATTATATACCCAATACAACATCTTATAACATTCTTACATGAATGTCAACGGTTTTCAAAGTTCCAAAAAATTTACCCCCGTCCAAAAAATGCAATACCCCCAGCAAAGTACAAAATTTTTCCAAAAATTTTTTTTTTCATCAGAAGCCATAATAAAAGTTAGGAATAGTCACAAAATTTTAGCACTTAATCACATGTCTATCTAAAGTTATGCCTAGTCAAAAGGGCCGCGGGCACTTTGTGCCCCCCCCAGGTATAATAGGGTTAAACTAACTAGCAAGTAACAAGACTTTAGCATGGCTTTGTGATTCTAATGCTTTTTACTGCTAAACTTTTGAATGCGTATGAACTTGGCATGTCTGTTTAGAAGTATGGGTGGATCGATGGTAGAACGTTCAGCCTGTTTTTGTTTTTTATTCTAATAGTAGCAGACACAATTTGTCTTTGTCATCTTTTCGTGGTATGAAAAACGTGGTATGAGTGTCCGCTGAATACTAATATCACCAACGTTTTTTGCTGTAACGGATTATTAATTTTCTCGGCTTACTTTTGTAACATTGTAACATCATTAACACTTTTGTAACATCATTAATTTTAATATTCATTCAAAACTAACATTCACGAGGAGTTGTGTTACAGTGGTGTCTGTGCAGATCATTGATAACAAAAATGTATTTGGTAAAACGTAATCAAATTTTGGATAGTATTTTCATACTCAATTGTTACAATTCATTCTGATTTCAAAGAAAACCAAAACAAAGAGAATAAAAATATTTTGTTTTTATAACGCCAATTATATAAGACAATTATAGCGTTACAAGCTTCCTTACTGTCATTTAATGTTTAAAATGGTAGCGAAACATGGTTTTAGATTCTATTTCACGAATACTGTAACCATCCGAAAATAACAGCAAAACCCAAGCTATTTATTTTACGTTACAGTTACAGCAAGGAGTTTCAGTAAATTTATTTTGTTCAATCTTTGTTTTGTTTTTGTATCAATTACGTAAGATCACAAGGAAGTGAATTTTAATCGAAAATATCCTAACTTAGTATAAAGCAATTGTGTAATGGGGGTGTCGTGAAAGCATGTATTCAGTGGCATGATAAATAATTAATCATCATATTAATCACTACGCCTTTGCAGTTTACAGTAAAGGTATCTTTTTTCCTTGTCAACCAAACACTTAAAGTGGGTTAAATATTAGGTTAAATATTTTTTGAGTGAAAAGTGAGAGGTAGAGCCGAAATTCCTTAGTGGAAGTAATCTCCGTATTATTTAATACTGTATTATGTTTGCCACAGATATACAAAATAGCAAATGCGAATTATATTTCTCGACTTTATTGCAACGGGCAAATTCCAGTTGGGTTAACAACTAGTCTATATCATTACGCTCACTGCACGTTTGTGTGCGTGTGAGTCTAATATGGTAGCTACGAGTAGAGGTAGTCCAATTTTCGCGGGATACCGACTAGTCTATATTATAATGCTCACTGTACGTTTGTCATGTGATAAACAATGGTGTAAACAATGGTGTAAACAATGTTGTAAACAATGACGTAAACAATGGTGTAAACAATGGTGTAAACAATATTACTTACTAAAAGTTATGTAACAGGATTTTAAACTGTCAACCAACTGTGTTTGGCAACTTTCGCTTTTTAACTATGTAATCCCAACCCAATGTATAGCTTAGTAAATATTATATTGGTGAAAATAAAACTAAAAAGAGAAGCACATAACTAGCTAATTATAGCTAGTTATGTGCTTCTTACACTGCGATGTCCGTTTGTAGCCAAAATCCTAAAATTAATAAATGCCTGTAAATGTAAATACATAAATAAAATACATCAATTCAACTATCCTTAAAATAAGAAGTACAGAGAATCAGAACCCTGACAACATCCAAGTCAAGATACAAAATGATAACTTAGCCAGCGCCATTGAAAGTCCCTGCAACCGTGCTCTTCGGCAATGAAACAATCCCTGCGCACGGTTTAAAAACTTTGTCAAGGTTTTGATAAAAACCGCAAAAAAAGAAAAAGGGTGAAAAAGGAACAGTTAAAATAGTATCAAAATTAAAAATAATAAATAGAAACATGTTAGTAAAAACAAATATTTACAGATTAAAAAACTCTTCATATAATTTTACAAAATCTTCTGTTGATGTCGAAGCACGTAGTTTCAGAGGAAGTTCGTTGAAAGTTTTTGCATCATTAAAAAAGAAATTTTATTCCAGCTTAATCTTAGGAAGTCGTAGTAAATGATTTTTATTTCTTGTGTTGTTTGTCATTTTTTCGAAATAATTTTCAAAGGTTTCACATACGTCTCCATGAACACAATTGAAAACTTGAAGGCAAAGACGTTTCCTTAACAGATCTTTAATTGATGCTGGTTTAGATTTTCTTGAAACATTCTTCTTGAATATAATACGATTTGCTCGTTTTTCTAAACTTTCCAACTTTAGCTGATAAGTCTTGGTAGAATAACATGTAATGATTGAACAATACGTGAAAAATGGTATCAACATGGTCTTGTAAATTGTTGATGCAGCCTCGATGGTTAACTCAGGTCTGATTCTCTGAAGCAAGTATAATCTCCCTCTATAGCTTTCTTGTATGTCAACTCGATGTGTTCACATAATGAAAGAGTTTGGTCCAATTTTACACCAAGATACTTGTAGGAGTTGGTGAAAGAGAGTGTTCGATGTCGATAATCTATATCCGAGGTCTTATTTTTGATACGTTGAGTAGTGCCAAACAGCATGCATTCCGTTTTCCCTTTTTTCATATTTATAACAAGATCGTTCATTTCGAGCCAGTCTGCAACACGATTAAAGTCATCAGTCAACAATTTTTCAACGCTTTCTTTTGTTTTACCAGACACATAAATGACAGTGTCATCAGCGTATGTCAGTATTTTACATTTAGAAAGAACACTGCCAATGTCATTGAAGGTGATCAAAAATAGAAGGGGACCTAAAATCGAGCCCTGCGGTACACCACAGGTTACCGACTCAGGTTTAGATATTTCATTGTTCATCTTCACAGTTTGTTTACGACCAAAAAGGTAGTCAATAAAAAGTTCCTTTTCAATTCCTGTAACACCATGACTTGTCAGGCTTTCAATGATTTGTGCATGACTTAGCGAATCGAACACTTTGCTGAGATCTATGGAAATTGCATCAGTTAATTCTCCCATTGTCCATATTCCTTCTTATTGTGTCAAGACATAGTGTGGCAGCAAGCTCCGTGTTTCTTTTCTTTCTAAAGCCAAATATAAATTTACATAACTGGTTGTAAATACATTTTTCCAGAATTTTCGAACAAGCAGGTTATTGAACGATAATTGTCCATGTCATCTTTAGGTCCAGATTTGTGAATGGGCGTCACTTCTCCCAGCTTGTAATCGGACGGTAAAATACCAGTTCTTAGTGAGGCATTGATGACATGGTAAAGAGACTTTGCTATGTGTTTTGCGCTGTCTTTCAACATGCCTGGTGGAAGATCGTCAGAACCACAGGCCTTACTACGTTGGAGTTTCCTGAGATGCATGAAAACTTCATTAACTGTGACCTCTGTGAATCTAAGGGTAGTACTTGTTTTCAAATTACTTTCTTTTGGTTTCGCCCAGATGAAATTTTTCAGTGGCATTGCCTTGGCTTTCAGTTTCGAAGCGATGGTAGAGAAGTAAGAACAAAAACGTGATGCGATAGGTTTTGCATTTGAGTATCTAATGCCGTCAATAATAAACGATTTAACTGTTGCGATTTTTTCTTTTAAGGGAAGTATCCTTTCAATGTTTTCCAAAATCGTTTAGGATCATTTGCTGTTTCCTGCAGCAGTGTCTTACTATGTTCGTTTCTAGCCTTTCTGACAAGGTTATTCACTTTGTTTCTTTGGCTCTTGAATTTTTCAAAGTCAGTGGAAGTTCTTGATTTACGAAACTTTCTGTTTAGCGTGTCTCGGTAATTCATTTCCGATTTTATATCACGTGTCAGCCAAGGTGATTTTTTACCTTTTTTGTTAATACTTGGAGCATGCTTGTTGAAATTTCAAGTTAGAATATCTCTCAATGTATCCCAAGCGTAATTAGGATTTTGTTCAGTATAAACAGAATCCCAGTTTTCATTACTCAAGTCACGAGATAATTTACTATTTTATTTTGATTAATCTCTGCATTTTATTGTTTCATACTGTAGTTTAATGTTATTAAGTTTTCTTTTGCACCCAATGGCATAATGATCACTTAGAGCGGTCGGAACGATTTTAATTTCCATTAGGTTCTTGGGTTTTGTTGTCAAAATAACGTCAATGAGCGACTCAGTGGTGACCGTAACTCTTGTTGGTCCCTTGATGGTTTGTATAACGCCATTTAATGATAGTAAATCTTTTAACGGTTTATTGCTACTTTTAATAAGATAATTACAGTTTATGTCTCCCAGTATTATGAGTTCTTTGTTTTCGTTATTGATTTTTGTTAAAGTATTTTGAAAATCATTGTTAAAGTTTTTACTGAGGTGTTTTGAGGTATTCGGTGGTCGATATAGTATACCAACAATAAAAGACTTTGTGTAATCGGAAAATATTTCTAACCAAAATGCATTCCACATCATAAGTTTCCAATTCGAGTCTTCTAACATAATTCAAGCTGTTGCTAATATAAGCGCCAACTCCTCCTCCCAACGAAACACGGTCTCTCCGTTCAAATGTGTATCCAGAAATATTAATAAACGACGTAGGTAAAGAATCATTCAACAAAGTTTCTGTTACTACAAAAATCTTGATGTTGTGATTTCTAATAAAGTCAGTTAATAATTCCAATTTACTTGACAAACCTCGAGTATTCTGGTGTACAATTGTAAAATCTTGTTCTTTCCATGGACCTGGACATTTTTCAATATCCCCAGCCATAAACAATAATAAATTTAATAACAACACGCAGACACGCCCGTCCGCCATCTTGCGAGTCAAAACTTTGTCATAACTTAAAAACGGACATTATAAACCATTTCTAAAAGTAATATAGAAGTCATTTTTTTGTGACAAAATTTAGCACAGATGTTTGTTATGCAATCGCGTTAAAGTGGCATAAGGGAGATATACATTCGAAGTCAGAAACTTTTATAGCGACGGATTCGTTGTTAAATTTCCACTAAACAGAATTATTTTATTACATGAGTTTTACCATGACTTCAGTGACTGAAGATGTGAGAAATTGCAGAAATTGACTCCTTAATTCGCGAAGTGCATTATTTGAGGATTTTGAAAAGGAAGAATGTATAATTTTTCAAATGTTGGACATCGAGTTGACCATAAGTTCTTGTTAAATTTATGTCTAATTATATTCAAATACTGACATGGCACTTTGGGAGAATAAAAAGTACGGGGGAAAAGTTGCAGAAATCATAATTTTGGAGAACTTTTACTGCGTGTTACGCAGTATTATGATAACTGTATTGATTTCTTAACATACATTGTGTTGAAATTTTGTAGCTACATCATACACATCAGATCGAGCATATAACGCGGATGAACACTGTTACATGATACTACTTCAAAGGGGAATTATTGTACCGTTTCAAACATTGTCCAACACTCTTTAGACATAGTGCTCAAAATAAAAATATGGTCCAGGGTCATATAGATTTCAGTCATTAGTTGAATCTTTATGCCATGTGATTTACGTCACAGAACTTAGGGAAGTATATTCAAAACCATTGATAAAACTCCTAAAGAACATATTATCTGAAATTGCAATGTCCTACAAAACGCTTTTACATAACAGAAAGCAAAGCATATTAGATATTTTGTGAGGTAAACACAAGAAAACAATTTATCATGATATCAGTCTCTTTGTGTCTCAATTATGATTATCAGTTATTTTACTTCGACTAATTTTTTTTTGTCCGTGAGTCCTCTTACTATCTTCAAAATTGGAATAAGATTCTTTAATGTAGAAATGTAGATGTCTTACCAATTACATAAAATGTATTTGTAATGAAGTTATTGTTATTTTTAAGACTTATCAGCTCACTAAATGCATATTTAACCGACACACCCTGTAAAAAATTGCTGTAGATGGATTTAGAGTGCAAGTCACTTCCTTGTGATTCACTCCATCACAAATAGAAATGAGAAAAGATAAAAATGCTGTTAATTTTTTTGTTGTAACACAATCAATCCTTATGGCAAGGATTATTATTATTACATCATTAAAAGTCTCTATCATTTTATTAGAAGTAGTTTTGGCATTCCAAGGGTTAGCACTACATTGCTTTACCATGGTAATGCTACCTATCTTTCATATACGAAGAATTATATGTACTTCATCTACTAATAAAATGCATGAAAGAGTAAAAACACTGTTACATATTCAAAATATGAAACAGCATTAAATGTAATATTCGATTATATAAGGAAAGAATGATTTAGCTATTATCACCGGGAAGTAATTACGAAATTTCGTACTAAACAATGCGCGTTACTCACGACACAACAATCACATAGGAATTATGTTTAGAAAAAACAAATAGGCACAAGTTGGCTAACTACACGTAAGGCTAGCTTCGTTGATAATGACAAAAATCTACTAATCTAAAACGTTTATTCACTTATGAAACTATATATACTGCATAACTTTGTGTGTCAGCAGGTGACTTCCTAAAGTAACATAAAACTTGCTACAAAAAAGGTATTTCGAAACTTTATTCCTTACAGTTCATTCATCATAAATGTATTCCCTAATGCGTGGTCCAAACCTATGAAGCAGCAGACGCAAGCCATTTGTGAACACTCATGGAGCATGTGAAACAAGCGTGAAACATGAAACATGCGTTAAAGCAAAAATATAGCTCGGTTCACATCTACGAAGCAGACGAAGTAGCAACTAGAGTAGGAATGCACTCTTTGTCTAAAGTGAAGCGTGATGCAGAACATGAAACGTCGTAGTCCATTGAGACTGAAAGAACAACACCGATGACCACCTGCGTGGGCGCGTGGAACCACGTGATTTAGCTGTAGGGGCTTTATGAGGCTGTAATATGGCCTGTTACACCGAAATCACGTAGTTCCACACGCCCAGAAAAATAGTCATCGGTTTTGTCCATCCAGTGTCAGTAGACTACGACGTTCCAAGTCGTTTTCAATGTCGTTAGACTCATACAACTCCGCCGACGTGTACAGGTCTCCAATGGCTGTAATACGGCCTCTTACAGCCTTATAAGACCCTAAAAGCTAATTCACGTGATGCGCACGCGCACAGGAAGGTGACCTTCGGTGTTTTCTTTCTAGTCTCATTGGAGTTTTTGTTTTATCCTTTCAAAACACACAGAGAGGAAGAAAATGACAAATAAAGGTATTTTAAAAAAATTATGTATATCCATATGGTAAAGTTCATTACGAACGAAGAAATAGAATCGTTTTAGTAAGCTCTCCCAATCACAATCCGCGAAGACTAACAACCCCATATGTTTGTGACATTAATTTCCTGTTGTTTTTTTAATTGTATAGAAAACATTTCTTTCAAGAAGACCGTAGTTTCGTAATAATTAAAATAAGTTAACAAAAAAGCACGCCTTTACTTTATCTAGCATGAATCCTTTTTCCTTCATGGTTACTGTGACTTTTCTCAAAACCTCGCATATGCAAGGCAAGATTGTTTTGTCTTTTTTTTTTTTTTTTTTTTCCCTTTCAGTATACAGAACTAAAGTATGAAAAGCGTTTTCATTTGAGACAGTAGCAATCATTTTAATTTTCGCCCACATCAGTTGTAATTAATTAATTGGTGTCACCCGATCACATTTCTTGCTCTGATTTACTTCACTTCCCAAAAAACTATGTGTTAGACCGACTGGTGGCCTTGTGGTAGAGCGTTCGCTTCTGGTGCGGGAGGTCTTGGGTTCAAATCCCGGCCGAGTCATGCCAGAGACTATGAAAGTATGAATAGATCCTTTCTGCTTAGCGTTAGCATGTTAATAGGATTGATATCTTAGGCGGTTGTCTAGTTGAGCGATTGCTGTGCTTGCACGACTTTCGTAGCTCAAATGGGAGCTTTAAATACGTTAGGACCCCATTCGCAGGACCCTCTTGGAAAGCAGTACCAATAGGAACTGAAGAGGCTATCCTGGGTAAATAAATTCAATAATAATAAAAAAAGTTACCTTCCTATGGAGATTTCAGTTTTAATCAACTTTTTCTAAAATAAGACAGATGGCAGAAACAATAAAACGAAGCGACAAAAATGCGCATCTAAGGAAATGTACTATAAAGTAATTTAATTAGGAGCAGTAGTGCTATGTATATTTTAATTAGTTGTAAAATTAATTTAATTTGTTTTTGTAATTTAATGTCTTAATCTGTTAACAAAAAAATCCTGATATCAAAACAGTTCTAACAATCTCAATCATTAACAATGTTTTTTTAAAATAGCTGACACATAGAAATTACATAAATAATTTGTAGTAGATAACAACAAGACAAAGAATAGCAACAGCAATTGTAACAGCACTGCAATCGTGACACAGCACATTATCTTTATTCGTTTATTAGGTAACTATTCGAGTCCATGAAAAAAATCCGCCTATGCCAAAGAACAATAAAAAAGATTTGTCAATTGAATTTGGATGATATCTTGTTGCTGCAAAACTTGGCACAAATCTTTGTTACTACAATAAAAGACAATTGAGATAAAAAAAGTTTCAAGTGACGTCATCTAATCAAATGAGACATCAACATAAATCCGCAATGAATTGCCAGTACACAAAAAATATTTTCTTCAGAAATTCGTTAACCTGTTGCCACCATTTTATAGAGCTTAAAATGCAGACCACGAAAATGTATAGGATCATCTCCTTCTGACGAACAGTTACAGATATATTAAAGTTTTTTTATAGTCTCTTCCAAAACGTGTGGATTGACCCACAGTAAATTGGTCCCATTTGGTCCCAGATAGTCCCTATTTACCCACGCAGAAGACGACATCAGTTATTTCAACCCGTTTCCAAATTATTAGGCCTTATATACTTAAAAGTGCAATGCAATCGCTTCACTATTTTTGTCGTCGACGTTAAATCTAATGTATTGACATCGCGCCGTTACGTTAAAACCACTAACAAATTAGACATTAAAACAGAATATTAAAACTGGAAGCACTTTCATGCTTTTCTAGTTTTACTTAAATCCTTTTTTTCTGCAACATATAACAAAATAAAACCAAACAATTTTTTATTCCAACTGCCAAAACTATAATCAGGCTGATTCAAGGTAGCTTTTGTTACTGGTGAAGGCAAAACCATTAAAAAAAGTATTTCTGAACTTAATGTTAGTACACTAACAAACGCTCGCTTTACAAAATGGGAAACAATCATTTCCCTCAAATTATTCATCATCGTCACCTTTAAAATCAGAAGCATTACCGTTACAAAGACGTTTATTAATGAAAACTAGTCGATAAGGCCCGTGGAAAAATCCACTTAGGAAAAAGGCCAATGAAAAAATAGGTTGCTTTAGATGTTTTGCTGACGCCAGCAGTGCATATACAAAAAAAAATGTTCTTAAATTTTTACACCAAATATCAAATGTCAAATCGCATTAAATCCTCCACACAAATCTTACACAAAATAAAAAAGAACAGCATGCAAGGTGCAAAATCTAGTTGATAAAAAGTTACAACAACGACACTCACAACATCGACACTCACAACACCAATACTCACAAAACCGACAGTAAGAACACCGACAGTTACAACACTGACAGTCACAACACGGATAATAACAATGTCAGAAATAACGCGTCTCAAATATGTACATCTTATAAGTGATTATGTTGAAAACCCTCAGTATTTTATTCTGAAATGTCAAAAAGTTGGCCTGCCTCTTACACATTTTAAATATTGTCTTTCCCTTAAAAGCTTATACAAAAATATGAAAAAGCCATAGTTTGGAAAACATCAAATTTAAATCTACAAAAATCAGTCATTTCAGTTGCATACCATCCTCTCCCACAAAAAATTTACACAAAATGTAAAAATCAACCAGTTAAGAAGACAAAATTTTTTCTTTTTTAGTATGATGATCCGTACTGCTCTTTACCAACAATTTTGAACCTAAATGTCAAAAAATCAATAAGCAAAGAATAAACTTGAATAAAAAAAGCTCATTATTTTGGAAACATTGTATACGGTTCGTAAACAAAAGTTTACACAAAATGTAAAACAGATTGGTTTTTGAGAAACACATCTAAATCAACAAAAATAATTTCATTCAGCATATCGTATATTGCCAATACCCATTAATCTTCCACAAAAAGGTTATAAAACACATCAAAATTTAGAAAAATCAGTCATTTCAGTGTATACAGTCCTCGCCCGTTAGATTACAAAATATAATAAAAACAAAAACAGTTTCAGTCAGAACATTAAGTATTTTTTTATCATCAGCAAACATTTATCCCTACAAAATTTTGTAAAATTCTCAAGAAAAACAAAACCGTGAAGCCATGGAATTTCTTCCACCAAAAATGACATCACATACAGTTAGTTCTCCCCAACAATATTTTATATTAAGAAATATAAAGACATCAGCTTATACAACAGCTTACAGTGAAGTCCGATTCTACAAAAATTTGTTCTTTCAGTATATATTGCATGTGGTTTATTTCCACAAAAATTTCCACAAAATTTTAAAAAACAGCATTTTGCAACACAAACAATATAAACTGACTTAATCATACCATCCTCTCATAATTTCTTTTAACCCAAAGTCATCATAAACCCACGTAAATTTCCAATCGAATGTAAAAAAACCCTGTAAAAAAACCTGGCATATTACATGTAGGCTGACAAAAGTTTAACGGGATGTCAGAAACAAAACAATAAAAATAACTTAACACACACACTTTAAATTCTATAAAATTCGTTCCACTTGTCATATTGTGGTCCCCTTTGTAAAGTTCACAGGTAATGTGAAAAAATTATACTCTATGGGCATAACAATGAGTCACACCATCCTAAAAGTTCAAGAAAGATTTTGTAGCTAGCTTGTTACATCTTAATTCGTGTTCAAAAAAGAAGAGATAGGTTAGAGCTAGCTAAGAAGCTTTGGGATGGGAGCCTTAAAGCTAACATTAGCTATCAGATAACAGTAGCTAAGACACCCAGTTAAATATACTTAAACTGGGGAGACTTAACTGGGTCTATAGCTACAATCACCCACATAAATATTGAGACTTTTCGATTTTTGACAAAAAAAATTTCCCAAACTCGCACCACAAGTCTTCTCAAACTCGACGTGCTGCCTCCAGGCTCACGGCACTTCAGCTTTAGCTTCGACTTAAGACTTAGGGTGTTAGGAAATTCTGAATTCAACTAGTGAAACCGAAAAGTTCACTAGAACGAAGCCTTACAGTGCTGCTATAGGCTAATTATAGCTTTTTACATGTTTAAACAGTCTCAGTTGGAAAAATGGACATTTGCGTCAACGGCCTATTCTGGTTTTTTGATAGAATTTCTAGTTTGTCTCAAAGATTATGTGGATGGTTGTAGCTATTCATGCTTAGTAAAAGACATTATAAAGAGAAACAATAGTAATGTAAAACAAACTAAAGTTTTCTGTTTGTCCAGGAAATTAGTTTGTTAGCCAGCTAACAGCTTTATCTAGCATTTTGAATTTTAGTACAAATACATTAGGTACGCACCAGGGGACACATTAATTATGCAAAAAAATTGTAAACAAATATGGCTAGCTTTTTTATTTTTAAAAAAACGCGGTAAAAACTTTAAGAATTTGGAGCTTTAATGCGATTCTGCTTGACAATTTTAAGTATACTACATAAAAAAAGTAACACGCAGCTTCAGCGACATAAAAACGGAACGTCTAAATATATCAAAGTTCTTACTTTTTCTGAATTCCAATCCACTTGAAACTCTAGCATGCATTTTCTACTTCTAACTTTACTTTACTACTTCCTAGCTCCACTCTTCACTTCCGAAGTAACTTCTTGTGGCTTTCAACTTTATTTTTCTACTTCTACTTCTTTACTTAGAGTTTTCTTTCTCTGAATCACTTTTTGCACTTTTTTCAAGACGAAGGGACCTTTCTTTTGTGTTTTTTTCGGTGTCGAGGGACACCATTTTTGGAAAGTTAGCCGTTAAATTTATTTCAGCAAATCAAATTGAGTAGTTTTCATCACGTGACGTAAACAAAGTAAACCCGCTAACAAAATAGACATATTTTTTTTGGTAACATCAAAGATTTTTACGGCGACATCAAAGAAAAATAAGCATATCAACTTTGCCTGTCACAGAGACACGGAACTGGCGTATTATTATATAGATTATTATGTTGCGTACAATGTAGTACTATACTATAATAAGACTCAGAGAAGCAGCTTTTACAAATTATTAAAATAAGTTTGAAATAAATCTACATGCTTAGGAAATGTTTATGTCGAGTAGCAAAACATGGCCACTTATAGTAAGACACACGTATTTTTAGGACTTAGGTATTTGAGGCTAAAGTTGCAGCCTCATAGATGTCAATGCACAGTTAATGTAAGCATGAAGTCCTTTTCCAAATTTTAAAATCCTTCAGAGGCGGCACAGTCAGTTTTTCTGCAACGCGCGCATGTTAGAATGCGCGACTATTTCGTGTCAATCCGTATTCCCCCGGTCTACCTATCTGCCAAAGTATAACCCTTTTTAGTCAATTAATAGCTAATATGTGTCTAATATTGTTGTCAAAGATTTGTGTTTGTTCCATTTAATGCAGCGTATATCCTTCTTAAAGCATTTTAATTACTCATTACATTTCTTGCTAGCATTCTCGTATGTTATGGCAACGTTTCATGTCTTACCGTATTAGATGGTGTGTAGCTGGTATTTATTTTACTTCAGAAATTGTAGTTTGAAGTGTTGGCTCACATAAGGTTAAGTGGCACTAAATGATGTTGTGTTGATTGAGATAAAGAATGTTCCCATTTAACTAGTCCTTAGATAGTGGGTGAATCTCAGAATATTATTACACACGCTTTATCCTCAGAACAATTTTGTAAGGAAACTAGGAATCGCTGAAAGATAAGAAGAAATTAAGAACAAAGGCCAGGCTGACAAATTTCATGAACATTTTCTACTTCTGCTTTCACAGCATCATTTAGCAAAAAACATCTCGGTCAAACAACCTTCTATAAAAAGGTACCGATACCAGCAGAACGTTAAAAAGGTACCGATAGAAAAAGAAAAAGCACAAAGATGAAACTAATTGTTTTTCCCCTTTTGCATTGCTGCAAGCATTGGGCATGATTCTGTATTGAATTTCAGCCTTCATTGTCTAGTAAGTGTTATCACATATTTCATAACAAAATTTGTTACGTTATACAAGAACCTAAACCTAAACAACTCTAGTGTAAAACAGGACTAATACATCGATAAATTCAGAAAAATAAGAAACATTGGCTATGGCCGTGGTTTAAATTTTGAAGAACATAAAAGAAATTCGTTTGGTCAAGATAAATAAGTAATCTGGCGAGTAAAATGAGCCATAAATAGAAAAAAAATTGTGCGCTTTAAATTTAGCTCTCTTTTTTAATCATGGTAATACCGCACGTGCTGATGAAAAGATAGATGACTTCGTTATTTTTAAGAATATATATTATTTTAACCAATAGACCTTTCCCGAAATTCTTAATTATGCCAAACTCAATTAAAGAGGTCGATACTGAAAATGATTCTTTTCCCTAAGTTTCTCAGCAAAAGGTAGAACAAATTACCTAATTTCGTAAATATTTCTGTTCGTTAAGTGCATCAATTCCGAGCTGATAGTTACGGCCAAACCGTTTATATAGCCGAGCTTTTCAAGAATAGCCTCGTTTTCAAAATAATTATTTTCTTTAAATCTAAATAAAATCCAACCAGAATATTATATTGCTCTAAAAACTTCTTTTCGTCATGATAATTTAATATTCTATCTGAATATCCTTATTTGAAGAGCACAGAACCATTATAAAATTTTGGATGACATCATAATTATTATAATTTATGAAATTCAGAAAAGATGTATATTATGTTGCTAGTTACCCGGAACCAAAAAAGTACAAATTTAAATAATCTCTGCAATTTTTCTTTGTGTATGAAAACACTCAGCTCTCATTGAGCATCGCAACTACATCTTCCGCAATTTACTTCGGTATAGCTGCCTTTCTTGATCCCTTTTCATATTTGTGCGAAGAAAGTTTCCAAAGTAGTGGTAATTCTGTTCCAGCCAGAAAGTTGAAATGAGGAAAAAAGTTGCTTTTGTTGCAGCGTTGGTGTTATATGTTTCTCTGTACATACTGCTAATACGAAGATCGCCCCGAATTTTTCAAATCGCATCAATTTTTAAGATTCGAATTATCACTAGCGCAAAAGTACAAATCAATGTTACTACTGAAAAAAATCACAAAATATTCTACGATTATTTTCAACGGCAGATCTGCCGACAAATATACGGCAAAATAGCCATTGTTTCGACCATGACGGCTGGTAATTACGTGAAAAATGTCGTTAATAACGCAGTACAATCAATTAAATGTTATGCCAAGTTGAGAGGTTATGATTTGTATCAAATACAAGAGGAGAAAGATGGAAATTATACAGGAACAAACGGATGGACTATTCCTAAACAATGTCTGAAAGGAGAAGTAGCTTTAATGAAGAAACGACATTGCTTTATTGCTCATTTACTTTATCGTTATGACTATATTGTTCATTTGGACGCTGACACTGGTGTTATTAATCCAAATCATTGTTTCGAAGAATACATCAGGCCAGGAATTGATGTATTTCTTCTAGAAAGAGTTCACTCAGGTGAAATACAAGCTGGTCATTATATAGTAAAGAATTCAACTTATGCCCGCGACTTTTTAATGACATGGTTCAGACGCATGTTCGAACAAAAACGAATCGAAAATGCAGAGTTAGTTTTTGAATTTCACTCACGCGTTGTAAGCAAAGAAGATATAGCTAAATGTAAGCAGTGGTATTTTAAATATATTAGATGCATTAAGAAGGTGATGAATGGTCAAATGATATTCGAGAACTTTAAAGTATACAGGATAGCTCATGGATTTGTTCGAGACGCTTGGACAACTGGTTTTAAGTGGTCGGATAAAGATTTCCTGTTACATGCAATGAAACATCAAGATGATGTTCTATTTACAAGAAAATTATCACCGAACGATTGTTTAAATAATAAGTGGAACCTTCCTTTAAACGAGTCTTTAATTGTTGACATGACAAGGATGAAGAGCATATGGAGAGATGTTGATATGGATATGGTCAATAATGGACTTCGTATTGGACAAGCTGATATAGCGGATTGCTGGCCTCAATGTCCAGATAATATAACAATTTCGTAAATTTAAGGCTAAATGGTGAAACAAAAACTTTGGTATGAAAACAGTCATACAAGCGACATCTACGTACTGCATGGGAAGGCTAAATTATGACTTTATAAGAATATTTTTTATAAGATTGTATGTTTTTATAAGAATATTAGAAGAACAAAAATTTTAGATTTTTCTGATTTTTTTTTTGAACACCAAGAATCACCATGGCAGAAAGCGTGACGTCATATAAAAAAATATTTTCTGTCCTGAAGCTAACTACGAATTGCGAAAAGTCGCTAAATTTTAATCCCTAAAACGGTATACTTCAGAAGTTACTACAAATAAATTGGGAGGGCAGCTAAAAAACCACCCCTCAACCCGAACAGGGTTAATTCTTTCCTCTGTTAACAATGCAGAAGGAACCTGTGTGATAAGGGTAGGGGGGGGGGAGGTATGCTTGCTTCATGGTTATTAAATAACAAATTCTTTTTATAAACAAATTTGAATGTATTTGTGCAAATCAATTCAATTCTTGCTGTTTCGCCTGTAGTTAGCAACTATGCTTGCTGGCTGCTACTAAGCTGTTTTACTTTTTTGAATGGATCAGATCAGCGTTATGAAAACGATACAATAACTCTTAGTTCTAAATTTAATAGCAAACAGTAAAACAAAAATGTATTCATATCATCCTAAAAAACGTGGGTAGGTTACGTTTAGCTAGCTCGCTAACATTCTCCAAAAGATACTTAAAACCTAAAATATTTTTAACTTTTTTGTCACACCACCGCAACCAATACCCTCTTTATAACTGTGTTAACTACGATTTATAAAACTGCCAGTTAAAAGTTGCAAAAGTCAACATTTTGTTGACATATTCTTCAAACTTGCATGTAAATAACCAGCATCCCGAAACGTGCTCATAACTAATCTCGTTTTTATGTTATTCAGCATTTTTGCATACGTATTTCGCGGAATGAAAACGGATATGCAAATAGGTCTATTATGATCTGTTTTTTGAATATTATTTTCTCCTAAACTTACATTTTTATTTTCTTAAGAGCAGTTCTTTACAATACATTAATTTTAACGTTAACAACGCACGAATCATAACCACATTTATAAAGTAGCTGGAAAAACTTGCAGACTGGTGTAAGGATTACATAAACAGAAAATATGCTTGTCAGAGATAAAGCAGCAGTAAATCTTTTTGTCAATTTTTTTATGTAACTTACGTTAGTCTAGTTGGGTTTACATTAACATTTCCTTCAAAAGATATATACGAAAGTTTCAGTGTCGATCAAATGTCAAATCTTAACATTGATGTTATGCTTCAATTCATTGCTTCAGAAAACTACAGCTTCGTTTCTTGTATCGTCGGGAATTACACCACGTCTACCATGGGACGACCTTGATTCTCTTCTTTGAAATTCTTTCATGTCAAACTGTCGAAATGATAAATCGTCATAGTAACGGAGGTAGAGGATAAGATTTTTTAAATCTTTGATCACAACCCATTGAGTATAATCGAACGTACCTTCCTTAGGTGGTGTTCCGTCTTGGACAACGCCTATAGAACAAGAGAGATAAAAAAAAGTCTAGATTGCAGAGATATATCTTAAATTTTTTTTACATAGACAAAGCTGGAGTTTATTCCCAGATAGTGCTTAATCTAAACGGATGTCCAAGCAGCTTTCAATGCAAATTCAACGTTTGTTACAGGATCCTATTAGCCGATGTAACTTAGCTTTCTTTGAAGATATCAATGTCCAGTTCTCTAATACGAAAAGCTTAGACTTAAAAGTATGTGACAGTGCCACTCCCGGACTCGATTCAACAAAACTAATGTGGCCACATCTTACCTTCTTTTATGGTTGCTGATTTATTTATGTTTGTTCAGGTTAGTGGGACCATTCGCGCACCACAAAAATTAAAGAAGAAAGGATTTTCCGATAATTATCACATGACCAAAAACAATAGAAGTAATTAATTAAAAAGCGCGATTAGTATTCTGACCACAGAAAATTCGTTTGCGACCCAGCGTAATTTTTCTACCTTAACTATTCCGATAACCCGGCAGCAACAAAAATTATGCTGGGTCTCCTGGCTAGGATCCTACAGGAATATTAACTAAAGAGAAACATGCTACCTTTTGGCACGTCAACACTGTGTAATAAATGGCTAGCCAGAACAACACCCTCCTTCGTTGTCTTTGGTTTGTTTGAGAAGTGTAAAAGATAAGTTGTACGAATGAATCTCGACGTAGGTGAAAAATCACCAGGGATACCATGAATACCTCTCCAGAGCCAACCGAAGTGAATGTGACATCGCCAGCGTTAAAAGAACCTGCTGAAAACTTAGAAAGGGACGTAATTCTTTATATTCATCATGTGGAAATCGTATGGTGGTGCGTTTGTTGTGACACCAACAATATTGTCATGTGCTTTCCGGCCATCTTTAGTAAATTCCAACACTAGAGCATCTCCACTGGAGTCTGTTATGGTGAAGTGAATTTATAATGGTTGCTTAAAAGTGATGCATCAAAGACTTTGGGAAACTTGTTGGTGTTGATATCGTTGCGAATATGCTGGATGGACTTGTAACTCCCTAAATCGTATTTAGTAAAATTACGCTACGAAACATCGCACAATGTAGATCATCTAACAAGCTGTCATATAAGCTGGATATTAAATTTAACTATAAAAATCGAATTGCTTGCATTGCCTCGGTTAGTTAAGATTGTAAGTTGAATAGTTTTAAAATTGGAATGTAAATTGTAATGGTAAAGTTCAGGCTGAGACAGTTCGATTAGTCAACACTACACATAGACTTATCAGATCGTAGTGTATTACCTACCTAGAAGAAAGCTAGGAAGCTGCATATCTGATATCATGTTGGAACAATCCTTTCGGTAACGTTGTCATACACTGTGTATTGTGGTAACAACAGACTACCCACGGATAAACCTGCAAAAAAAAGCGATTATATTGTACTCTATTATAAGGAACATTAAAAAGGTGGATTTAAACGTCCAAATTGGTGTTTGATGGGTCATGGAGTAATTGCGGGATGAAATATGCTTCAAAACTTACATAAATAAAAGTGTAAATAAATATAGGCGAGTCACTAGACAAACCTACATTTTCAAAAAACAATATTTGGCAAATACCGGTAAAGGTTAAAGCTCGTCCACATACGCATTTACGCGCTTATAATTTTACACAGACACACCTTGAATTTGCCAATGGTTTTACAGACTCAGGAGTTATGGTCTAATTGACCCTTGCATGTTGGATGGGTCATTAACCGTACGTTATTATGTGATACAACTCCATAGAATTTTGCTGCTGTTTCGCAAATTTGAAAAATAAATGAAAAATTGGTACTTATCATACTTTCTGCTTGAGTTTTACATTGGGGATCAATCATCTTACCTTCGCTATTCATTCCATCTGGACAAACTGATTGGTTGAAAGCATTTAAACAAAGCGCATCGTACTTGTAAGTCCATTTTAAAGGAGGTGCCTGTCCACAAAAAGATGGCAAAGCACTTTCTCGTGCAGTTTCTTTAGGTATGAAAAGAACATTAGAACGCAATTCATCGTCGAAATCCATTGTACGTCCGATAACCACACTTTCATCTTCTGTTTTCATGAAAAACTCAGTACACGCTTTTGTAACATGAAGCATGAAGAAACAGGAGCAAAGTAACTTCAACCCAATCTTAAAGATAAAATAATTTTACACAATTTAAATTGCTTTTAAATTCCCTATTCTCTTAGATCATTAGCAGGGTACGGGAATCACCTATGCAAAAACGACAAAAAGTTAAATAAACAAAAGAATAATTAAAATGATCATCTTTTGAACCAATCATTGAAACCAACATGTACGTTACGTTACGATACGTTAAATTTCTAAGTAGAAATCAGGCCTTAGTGAACCTTCTCCACTACTATCATATTTTGCAAAGAAGACCCCTCAAATAAACAGAGAAAAAATTAATGCACGCCACACGCCCTTGAGTTGTGCTTGGACTCTTGTTTTGTACAAGCGACAAGGTCTCCCCCACCGTGGCTTGTGATTGGCTACATGCTTTGTGTGTGCGCATGATCGAGGAGAAAAACCCATGGCAGTTAAACAAAAACTACTGAGAAAAATCCAAATCCAAGGTTAAATGAAACCTTTTGGAAGAATATTGTTGTGTGCTCTCCTTCGTTGTGTTTCTTTTCGCCCTTGGTACCCAGCCCTCTCGAGGGACGTTGCATAGTACGTTAGTTTCTTGAAGATAACAGTCATGTTTTGAAGAAATATTTTTCCGTTTAAAGCTGACAAAAGTAGAAATATATGTTATTATATTAAAGAAATATATATCTTATTACACATAGAGCAATATCAGCTTACTCACAAACGCCGAGAGAAAACAAAAAGAGACGTGGAACTTACCATGACTTTGTATAAAGTTACATCAAAAGAAAATGCAAGTTTTATTTCCTTGTGTAGCAATTTTTTTAAAGCTTCGTTTTAAAATAACTTTGATGAAACAAGTTAAAACGCAGATTGAAATATTAACATAGATGAGCTTTATTAAACAAACATTAAACAAAGAAAGAACAACAAAGTACAAAAAGTGTAAACACAATTTTAAACGAAATAATTTTGCGGTGAAATGTCACTGAATGTAAGTAAGAGATTTGTCGGCTGTGAAGTAATATTTCGTAAACCTACTGCAGGGGCGGATACAGGATTTTTTTCTCCTTAGGCGGATTTGCGAAGCAAAGCGAAGCCAACGCGCAATTTTGCGTAGCAAAAATTGCGCGTGTTAAACCAGATGGGGGTCTTGGGGGGCGCTATAAGCCCCCCCAAGTGGGGTCTGGGGCGAAGTCCCAGAAGCTTTAGCTTATTTACCTATTTCAGCACTCCAAAATGCAGCAGACAGGACCTTTACAAGTCCATTTATTACATGTTATTTGAAAAAAAACAATCATAAAATTCTTAAATGAAAACCAAATAATATTTTCAGAAGAAATAAGGCTAAAATTAGCTAGCCAGCAAAACTTCTTCTTTCTTCCACATCCAGAAAATCTTTTTGCAAGTTATGGGTGAATATAATAGCTTTTGAGGCTATACATTTTCGGAAATTAGATTCAGTAAAAAAGACATATATAATTCTTGTAATTCGGTAATGCAAAACGGTAAATATTACTAATAAAAAATTTTCATATTTAATCTATTAAAACATTTAATAACATGAAAAAGGAGGCCTGAGAAAAAATAAGCAAAAAACAACAACACAAAAATGTAAATAGGTTTTATTTGTATTATTAGATCATAGTAAAAACAATAAAATAAAAATGGCAAGATTATATAGCTAATTAAAAACAACCTACACAATAACCAACACAATAACCTACAAAAACGAAAGAATGAACACTGATTTAGCACAACATTCAGTCAAAAAATATTTAGCCCTATTAGCCTAATAGCAAGAAAAACACTGTTTTTATTTTTCAGTAACCATTTCTGGCTCAGACTCTTAAAATGTTGAATCAAACTTGAAAATACGTTTTAGCTGTTATGCGATAATTACTATAAAGACTTGAAATTTTTAACAAAACAAAATCATTCAAGAACAGATATCGTTAACTACATTATTACACGTTTGTGTCCATCTGGATAGGGTTGTAATAAGTATATATGTATGCTAAGTCATGTTCGCCATGTTGGTAGAACCACAAACATTTTTCAAGTCTATCAGCATGACAACTTCTTTAGTGAAAATGTGAAAAACTTTTGTCATTTCACCCATTAAATAAAGCCATGCCTTTTTCTTATTCGAATTGTATATAATTAGCACCATTTCCAGGAATTATTTCGATACGAGGCTCGAGATTTTACACCAAAACATCATAAAGTCTTGTCAAAGTCTTCCTCCCAAACTAGTGTTCTCTTCCTTGGCCTTGTGGCATGTTAAAAAATCGTTGGAAAGTGTCTACTGCCAGAAGCTTTGAATCGACAAAAGTAAACATACAAAGTTGTTACGAAGTCAACAAATTGTTATATACATTACACCTTTTCCAGCTACAAAAAGTAACCAGCTGACTAGCTATTCGATTTATTGTGATGTTATAAAATGTCTTGTTACTTAAATAAAAAAGAAACCCAAGACAACATAAAGCTCTTTTGAAGTTGACACAAAGCTTTTTCAAATTTGTTGAAAGTGAAACTATAAACAGTTTCATGTTCACACTTGCTAGCACTGCAATAGAAAGATTGTGTATCTTACTCTAAGATCAATGGAATTTAAAGTAAACAGATGTACCTGAAAGCGTAGTCATTGAGTTAATGCTATTATTTTTGTAAAGTCAAAACCTGCTTTTCTGCCAAACTGCTTTTCTTCTGCAATCACAGGCGACACAGAGAATAAATGTTTTCCAGTAATGTTTCTTCTTTTTCACGTGCAAAATTTTAACATCGTTGATTTTATTACTTCTTACAGCAGACTCTACGCGTTCCCTCTCATGTTCATTGCTGAAGCCATGATGAACGGAAAGAATTGAAATAGGGATATCTCAGCCTATCTTGCCGAGATTGTCATATGCTACGGTCAACGGTTAAAATAAACAATTGTCCTTGCAAGGTGAACTTTCTGTCGGCCTATAGAAAACTGCCGTAAATTTACCTAAAGTCGGCGAAAAGCACTCCACAGTCGGCGAGATGTGCTTCTCGCCGGTTTTACCAAATTTTACGGTAGCCTATGGAGTCACTTGGAATAGGCCTGAAGTATGAAATAGGACAAAATATTAAATCGGTACCGTAGCACTAGGAAAAATCTTACAGACTCGGCAAAGCACCGTGAAGGAGATACTGCTACAACATAATATAAAAAAACGAAGTGAAAACGGAACCTAATTGTAACGATTCTAGAAAGCGCGGGAAGGCTAAATTTCTCCTTAGGCGAGTGCCGGGTTCGCCAATGTGTGAATCCGCCCCTGTACTGGTCTTTTAAAAATTTTAGATTTCAACCAAGCCCTTATTTAAACCGGCCACGCTTTTCTTCTTTTTTCCTCCTTCTTCGAGTTATTTGTTAAACGATTGTCGTAACGTCGCAATTTTTTTGGTTGGAACTAGACCTGTGATCACCAGTTTCTCAGCCCTGTACTTAAGTCACTGAGATCGGTGAAAGTGTATTCCATATAATGATCACATATTTGCCTTAATATGTTTCATACTTCATGGAATATTTATATCTACTTGTTGTTAGCTCGTGGCGAATTTCACGGCGGTCTTCCTCACATATATTTCCCGCATTGTCATTTCGTGCAACCTGGCCGAACTGTTAACATGAAGTAATGAAATTTATTTGGACAGGGATAAGATGCAAATATAATGGCGTTTTGGACTACAAAATCTCTACTTTTTAAATCGGCACACAGCGCCCGCCAGCAAATTATCTACTCTGCGGAAGAACCAGAATGAAGCTGCGCGCAACCATTTTAAACACACAAAATACGGCTATTATTAAATAGACTAGCCGGGGGCTATTTGCAAGACCTCTAACCTTGTCTCCTGTTCGAGAGTGAGACATTTGAAGTTGTAATCAAGCACAAAGTCCTGTTGAAACAAATAAATCTTGTTTCTGACCTGCTGAGTTATCATCGATATACATACTACCGAAGTTGTTATTTGGAAAATATTTGCATTTACAAAATAAATAATATTCTGCAGTTATATTTAGGTCTTCAAATAAACATGTTTAAAAAGTCATTATCTAAGACTATAGTCACATGTTGTTAGTCAAAGGAACATCAAATCTTTTTTCTCTTTTTGTCTCTTTTGTAGAAAAAGAATCTTAGTCGACTCAAATAAGTTTTGTTTTTATTAATATAAGAGAGTGACCCTCTTTAAAATTACTTTATAGTTTTATCCACTAGTACCATCTTTCCTCAAACGAGGTGCTCGTTTTAGTATTTCCTTTCCATTGGACCGTCCAATTAAGGACATAGATAAAATAAAATAGTTTTGGTATACCAGTAACTGTGAATAACAAGGGAATAGACAGAAAAGAAAGCATACGTATTTTGATATTTGTATTTTAACATGAGTATTCTAGATAAATTAGTCCTATTTTCATAATTTTCAATAAGCGCTCTTGTCGCCTATTTAGATAAGCTTTACGTTTTACGAGCATAGAACACGTGGGCTAGCCTTTTAAAGAAGGTTAAGAATTCGAGCAAATACCACATTTAATGTATCATAATTGATTTTTTTTAATCTAAACTCTGACAAAAACAAAAACCTACATCTGTCAATAAAAAGAGTTACACAAAGTTTTGTAGTTAGTCATTTCATCTCACCAGTTTACATTATACACTTTTTTTTTTTTTCTTTCTTAATTTATTTAACATCGGAGAAATAACTATGTACAAATAGTTTCCTGATATACAGTAATTAAATACATATTTACAAATATACAGGAAACTAATCAAATCCGACAAAAATTTGTTTGTAGTTTTATGAAAATGTATAAAAATTATGAAAAATTATTTAAATAGACCGAGTGACTGAAACCATACTCCTTTAGTTTCGTTTTAATTTTTTTAAGGCTGTTACAACTTTTCAATTCGGAAGGTAAAGTATTCCAAATTTTAGGCCCCAATGAGCAAAGACATTTTTCCCCAAAATTCTTAGTATTAAAGTTCAATGTTTTAAGATTATTTACATATTGACTTTGTACTGGCCTGTTTGTTTCGCTCCGTTGAAAGATGTCTAACATAAATGGCGGGTTTAAATTAATAAGAGATTTAAAAATCTCTATACATAGATTTCTTATTCGCATAATTTTCATGTAGTTACTTTTGTTCTTGCTAGAAATGTACTTTTCTTTTCTCTCCGAATATTCGCTATCTACAAAATTTAGGGCTCGTAGAAAGTGATTTTGAAGATGAGAAATTCCAAATAAGTGGACAGTAGTTAAAGTTTGAATACACAAAACTTTCTGCTAATGCTATACAAAGCATTTAGTTGCGCAGATGCTTTCTTGCAAACTTCATTTAAGTGCTGATCAAATCTAAGGTTATTGTCAATTTTAGCTCCTAACAGTTTGACTGTGTCTTCCGAATATATGTTTTTATCTCCGATTGTTATCAGTTTACTACTTGTGTTTTCTATCCTATCTTTGCTGATGATAATGCATTGAAATTTGTCAGGGTTAGCAATCATTTTATTTTCATGTAGCCATGCTAATGCCTGCTCAGACTCACCTTCTAAAATTTTAATGAGGTTTGGAATTGAATTGGAAAAGCTTGACAATGTATTATCATCAGCATAGTTGTGTAGGTTACTTCTGGTTATAAAAAGAAAAATATCGTTAAGAAAAATATTATTATCAAAAAAATTATCGGTCCTAAGATTGATCCTTGCGGCACACCGGAAAGAATCATTTGGAAAAGACTGTAGTGTCCGTTTATACGAGTAGATTGTTCTCTATTTGTTGGGTATGACAGGACAAATTTCAGGGCATTAATTTCAAATCCATATGCCTCAAGTTTAGCGATTAGTAAATCATGTGGCACGCAATCGAAAGCTTTTGATAGATCCATTAAGACTGCACCAACCACATAACTTATATCAAGTTTTTTCTTCCATTCTTCTAGTAAACGAATTAAGACATGCTGTGTATTATAGTTTTTCCGATAGGCTGACAAAAATATTGAAAGTTTCGATTCTATGAAAGACATGATTTGATTCTTCATTATGTTTTCATAGAATTTTGAAAATACATTCAACACACTGACAGGTCTAAAATTTCTAATGCTATGTTTGTCTTTGCCTCCTTTGTCAAGAGGTGCTACCGTTGCACGTTATGGCTCCATCGGGAAAAATATTCAATTTTATGCTGCTGTTTATAGCATTTTTCAATGGGCCAATCAGATATTCACTAGCTAACTTCACAAGCTTTTGGGGTATTTTGTCTCTACCTGGAGAGGAATTTATGTTTAAATTAGTAAAAAGTTTTTTGATTGTGTTGTCATCTACCTCCTCAAAGTTAAAAAAATTTATATTTTCGTTGCAGGCTTTAATTTTGACAATACTCGGATGACTCTCGTATGTTTTAATTATGTCATTAATTAGTTTCTCTTTGTCTAAGGAATTTCGATAATCAATTGATATTGGCTTGGTTCCACTACTTTTTTCTACAATAGTGATCATTAAATAATTCAGCAAGCTCACTGTCATTGGTTATCTGAGCACCATCTTTGATAATCATAATGTTATCATTGTTCAAACCACTTTTATTGGTTATAAACGGCTTAATAGTTTTCCAAAAAGTTTTATTTTCTACAATCCCAGAATCTATAACATTTTAAAAATACATTTTTATAGCTTTCTTTCTGAGGCCAACACACTTATTTCGTTGTTTTTTATATTTAATCTTGTTTTCTTCAGTAGGATCTTTATTGTATCGATTTTTAAATCTTGACCTGGTATAAATGGCTTGTTTAGGTTCTTTATTCATAAAAGGTGCTTCATTTCAGTATCAATGTTTATGTCCATCACAATGATGTTATCACAAAATGAGAGTGTTTTGTTTAGAATTTTTTCCAAATCTTCAAAGAAACTTTGAAGATTAGAATGACGTGGTGGACGATAAAGGGTGACAATAGTCCATTTTTTGTTTTTGATGTTTAGCTCAGAACATATAATTTCATTACTTGTAAGGTTAGCTATGTTTATTTGCTTACAAACCACTCCCTTTTTTACATACTCAATTAGCCCACCCCCATTTTTATCCCGATCTTTTCTAGATCTTAATTCATAATCTTCAATAATAAATTGACTATTTGGAAAAGTACTATCTAATTTTGTTTCAGATAATACAAAATAATCTGGAACAAATTTCACAAAGATTTCCCTTAAGTCAATTATTTTTTTCCTTAAACTATTTATGTTCAAATATCCTATCAATGGATTAAAAGGATTTTTTATTCTAATATCACAGAAATTTTTCAGAGAATTTTGTAAATTATATGTAGAATCATGTGATTGGTTAGTCTCAAATTGACCCATCTGGATGTGTTACACCCTGGGAGCAGGATGCCGTAAGTACAGTGCTTATCCTATCAGAAATCAGTATACATTCGTTTCTATAAAATCCAGACCTAAAAAATTATTTATATAAAATAAGAAATTATTAGCTAACAAAACTTTACCACTTTCTATTAGTTGTAATCCATCTCTCCATAAATTAGATTCCATAATATTACTATTGTCGATAAAAATATAGCCATATTTCGTTGCCTCGTTCTCAAATATATGATTTAACGATTTGATAAATTCAAAATCAATACGAGTACAGATAACAACACTTGAAATAAAAACTTTTTCGACGCCATGATCGATGTATACGCGTGATAGTTTGATTATTTTTTCTGCAATTTCATTAACCGATGATTTTTTTCTTTTTATATCCAGCAAGCCGTTTATTCCCACATGGACAACTACTATTTCTGGATTCTCATCTACTAAGGTTGGTAGAGAGTAATGACCCAGATTTTTAATATTTGAACCAGGAAAAACTTTAAATCTTGCATCACCGTTTCTCAAATGATTATTGAACTCTCGAGTATTTATGCCTTTTGCGATGCTATCACTGATGATTCTAATCTTCTTTTTATGTTTACGGGTTTCAGATGATTTGATGTTATGTTGTAAAAGATCTCTTTCTGGAGAACGGTTAATAACGGGATTTGGTCTTCTTATAGATTTATTTGGTTGTGGTGGTGCGTAACTTTGATTATTCGTAAGTGGTTGTGCGTCATAGTGATTATTGTTGTTTTGTTCGTTCTGAAGTGTACTAAACCGATTTGAAAGACTGAATCTATTATTATATCGTTTCTCTTTTGTCCTGTTTTTGTGTGTTCTTATGACAATGAGGTCATTGTGTAAGATATGATTAAAATTTCTATCATAATCCTAAGTTCCCACAAACAACATAATAATGCCTCATATGAATATTGCGCCTGCAACCATAATTTAAAACTGCATGATCTACACAACAGTCATTTTCATCAGCTCTGATGGCAATATTTCTAAATACTTTAAAGGCAAAAATACTTCTTTACTATTCCTATTCCACTTTTTCCAGAAACAGCTTGTTATCTTGAAAACACCCCCCTGGAAATGACGAGCGTCACTTCTTTCTCCTCTAAACCTCATGGATTCATGAACACTACACATCCAGCTAAACCTGACCATGCACGCTCATGCGAGGTAAAGTGAAATAGAAAGCGCGCGATTGCCAGCGTAGGTTTGTTGCTCGACCGATGGTTTGAAGCAAAGTGTTTCAGGAGAATCAACAACAATCTCTCATTTCAAGGGCGAGTGTTTGAAACCAACAGGTTTTCTTGTTTTAGTAAAAAAAGGACACTATTATGTCTCAGCTATAGCTTAAACAAATTATATCGTAAAATATTTTTTAAATAATGATTTTCCCTCTTTTCTGTTGTTTGCAGATAAAACAAGATAAGCTAAAAATTACTCAAGAAAAGAAGGAATTTTTTCTGTTGGTCGCCGGATCATTTCTGGACCAGAAGTTGTTGAAACTTCATTGTACATAAAATTTATATAACCTATTCTTTAAATGACATTTTCATGTGAACGTATGCTAATAATTTAAAACACATATACATTTTTGCATTTTTTTTTTTTTTTTAGTAATATTTCGACCTCCTTATTGGAGGTCTTCATCAGACTATACAAAAAGTTGTCGTTACTAAAGGTTATTATTACATTGACATCAAATCGACGTCACTGCAACAACTTCCGTCTAAGGTACGCGAACATTGATCTCCAGAATTTCGTCGTCACATACTGACCATCATCTAGATTAAGACCATGTTCACTACGCGGCGACGTATCCTGCAACTGGGTTTCCAGTGCTTCACGTACCTTACGATCAAATGTATTACAGTCTTGTTTTAGCATTTTTGCAGTGTCCCAATCATAACCAGCATTACAAGAACTGGTGTGAAATGAAACTCCTGATGCGTTCCACTTTTCTTTATTGATGGTGTCCTTGTGTTGTTCGAAGCGGGTGGCGATTTTCAACTTTGTCTCCCCGACATATTTTTTACCGCATTTGCATGGGATAATGTATACGCCGGATTGACTTAGTGGTGGTAGTTGGCATTTGTTTTTTGATGTTAATATTGTTGTTGTTTGTAATATTGTTTGTAATATTGTTTTGATGTTAATATTATATAACCTATATATATTCACTATGTGAGACGTTTTTTCAGCAATTTGTGTGATGGGATTAAAAATCATTACGAAAAAATAAGTAGCAGTTGGTAGACATAAGCTAATTAATACACGTGCTTTGTAAATCAAATCCAGTAGTTTAAGCGAAAACGCTTGATTTGTACAGATCAAGAGATTTGGGATCATAACCCAACTGGATTTCTTTTAATCATGTTGGCTATGATTGATTAGACGTGCCTTTCCCAAATTACATCCCAAAATATATTAGAGCCATAACTCGTGATCACTTAACTTTAAGATATCAAAATGCAGGTCGTTTGAAAGGGAATTAAGTTTTCCACCCGGCAGTGCTCGAGTTCGTCAGCATTGAGGTAACGGGTGCCTAGAAATAGAGTTCAAGTAAGAAAAGGGTCGGTGAAAAATAATAATACATAATTTGGGTCATTGACAAAATGAAACGTGTAGCTAGCTAGTACATTATGCTGAACATACAGTGGCATTAGCTACACAAAACACCCAGCACCAGCCTCTCCTCTGAGCTTTGAACAGTAAAATATATGTGAAAACATTAATAACCATTTTGAAGTGCCACCATATTAGTATACAAACAACTGGAAGTAAGCAGTGATATCACAAAAGTAGCATGTGGGGGGAGATGCAAATAAAAGTTCATGTGATTGAAATTCAAAAAACTAAAACAATAGAAATGTAGTTTAGATATCCTATTTTGAAAATATACAAACATTGTAGCTCAAAAAGAGTGGCTGTATACATTTTAAGTCAATCAAAATTGTCTAATTTTTCAGAATCTCGTAGTTCAAAAACGATTAAAAAAACAACAAATAACACACCATACCACGATAAACTTGATACTGACACAAAGATCAGGCCTCGGACTTTCAGAATTTTTTTTTAATTGTTGGTGAAACAATCTATTTTGAAGACCAGATGAGTTTTAAAAAACACCACTTTCAGAATTTTCATGAACGACAAATCTCGCTCCCGGGCGCCATTTCCGCAAAAATTTCTTCCGACGAAATTTTGACTAAAAAATACGTTGCAAAATGCCCGCCGTGCCAAGGAAACTTCGATTTTTATATAAGAACGATTGCATAGCCTACAGGTTAAATTTAATAATAATAATATGCAAATAATTTATTAAAAAAGCTGTCCATGGGACCAAAGTTCTTGTGACACACAGCTGTACAATAAAATACGGCTTTCGTCGTTTCTGCGTATTGTCTCTTAAGGTTAATTTGGAGCTAAAACATACCATTATTACTCTTTACTGAAGAGCACTGAACTACCTTAACGCCTTCTTGCTTCCTTAATTGTTGTCGTTTTAAAGTCTCGAAATGTTCTTAGTATGCCTTATGTGCAAGAAATATGATTTAGTTATTGTCACGAAATATATCGTTTTAATTTAACTTTCATATACGTTACTTCCAAATATTCAAGTGTCTTTTTAGAACCAATCGATTTTTAGGCCACACAAGTCCTTGTTCAAACTGTGACTACATCGATTTCCAGACAATGCGGCTCATTAGTTCCTTGGTGTATGCAAAAGTGTCTTTGCCAAAACAGTGAATAAATCGGGCCGACAATGCGACTTAAATATTCTTTGGTGTGTTACTGAAATTTAAGGATATTTAGGCTTTTTTGTAAAAGTAGTAAAAAAATCAATTTTTTTGGCCACGTTGCGACTCCAAAATCGTGTGGTTTGATAATACGAGGATATTTAACCGTTTTTGCAGAAATAGTTAAAAAGTCAATTTTTCGGTGACATTTTTGGCTTTTAAATTCTTTTGCCTGATATTGCGTCTTAAATTCAGGGATATTTAAGCTTTTTTGTGGAAATACAAAACGTTTAATTTTAAGCGACAATGCGACTCCAAAACTCTGCTGTGTAATAATGCGACTAAAATTCGAGGCTATTCAACTTTTTTTGTAAACACAGTTAAAAAGTCCATTCTTTGGTCACATTGCGACTTTAAAATTCTTTGGTGTGATAATGCGTCTTAAATTCTAAGATGTTCAACCTTTTACTAAAAACAGTTAAAAAGTCGATTTTTCGGTGACATTGCGTCTTTTAAATTTTTTGGTGTGCTATTGCGTCTTAAATTCAGGGATATTAATTTTTTTTTGTGAAAACCTTTGAAAGTCGATTTTTCGGTGACATTGCGTCTTTTAAATTTTTTTATGTGATATTGCGTCTTAAATTCAAGGATATTAAATTTTTTTTCTAAAAAATTGTTAAAAGTCGATTTTTCGGTGACATTGCGTCTCTTAAAGTTTTTGATGTGATATTGCGTCTTAAATTCAAGGATATTAAATTTTTTTTCTAAAAAATTGTTAAAAGTCGATTTTTCGGTGACATTGCGTCTTTTAAAGTTTTTGATGTGATATTGCGTCTTAAATTCAAGGATATTAAATTTTTTTTCTAAAAAATTGTTAAAAGTCGATTTTTCGGTGACATTGCGTCTTTTAAATTTTTTGGTGTGCCCTTGCGTCTTAAATTCAAGGATATTAAATATTTTTACTGAAAACTATTAAAAAGTCGATTTTTCGATGATATTGCGACTTTTTATTTCGTTTTGAAGGATGTTCAACTTTTTTTGTAAAAACAGTTAAAAAGTCGATTTTTAAGTGACATTGCATAAATTATTGAATAATCCTTGTTAATTAAAACAGTAAATAAATCATTTCGTTGGCGAAAATGCCACTTTAAAACACTTTGGTGTGTTAATTCGTCTCAGATTGAAGGAGATTCAAGCTTTTTTAAAACACAATGAATGATACCTTAATGTGTGACGATATTGTCCTGAAGCGACAATGCGACTTCGAACTCTTCCGTGCGCTCCTGCGTCTGTAAGGGGGGTTCGCAGTCGTTCGAATACGAAGAAAACAAATAAAATCTATTCCTTGCAATTGAAAGAGCCTGTTCACACTAGCGCAGAAAACACTAGATAAGACAAATAAGACATTCATAGACGTATGTCTAAAATAAACGTTGGGCATGTGTAAATGTATGCTTGTTCTTGCTACTGCGGTGAAGGAAGTGTAAAGCCGCCTTAATTATACTATATGCGATTATGTTGTAAAACATGCTAACGTTTTCGCAGAAAGCGACTTTAGGGGGACAGGTCGAGGTATGCCATTCTTCTCAAATCGGCTAATTTTGCTTCATAAACACACTCTGGGATGTTAGTATATAGTAAAGTCGACCGTTAAGTGTGCCAAGGGGCTGGCTTTGGAAGAATATTGAGCCAGGAAGAACCCATTCCTAGGGGTGTCTACTTTAAGAGGTCAGTTCTGAAGGGAAATGTAAATTAGGACCTTGAAATGGCGTTCTTTACATCGCGGACGGCCGAGATGGTCAGAAAGAGAAAAAGAGCCCTGGGGACGAGGTTGCATTCAACGATCAGCGTCACTATAAATATCAAAACACATTGAGGAGAAGTTGTACATTTGAGGCTGGCTTTAAAATCAGTCTATTCATACCAAACATGATTAAAAAAAACCAGTTGGGTTGTGATCCCAAATCTCTTGATCAGTACAAACCAAGTGTTTTCGCTTAAACTACTGGGTTTGATTCACAAATTATGTGTACACCTCGCCCTCCCCCTGCCAGGTTTAACTTTCATTCAAATTCATGCAAATGTCTACCGACTGTTTCTTACCCTTTAGTAATATTTTATTATATTTTCTATTCTCTTGATACTTTGTTTTTACCGTTTGTGTTTTTGCGTTCCAGAAACAATCACCCTACAGTTTTTATTCAATGAATAAGTTCGCGTAAAAGTTAAAAAAATATACATGTCGCATATCTGTATGGGGCGCTTACAGCTGCGCGGTGTTTCATACGTAATTGTTTTTTTTTAGTGAAACACACAGGAAACACAAGCTAAAACAGTCATCCAGTAAATTTATGTTGTGAAATAATTTCCGTGAAAGTTCGAACATTAGGCGTCGGTTTTTTGTAGCTAAAAACACAGGCTGTAGCCTAATGAAAAATAATTTTTTATTACAAAAACTCCCGTATATATGTGATTGAAAACAGATTTTAGGATTTTGCCTACCGTCAAAGACAGTCTTTGTGTTGTCTTCAGCAATCTGCAACTACCCAGCTAAAAAAACATTCCAAAGCACTATCTTACTTTAGTCTTCGTCGTAGAGTATTTTTTATATGATGTTATGCCAGACTAAAACAATATAAGTCTATAATTATAACTCGAGAATGGAGAGTTGATTTTCGTGCATAAATACTTTATACAAACAAATAGCCGCGGAGTAGATTCTTCTAAGAAGGACAAAAATAACTTTCGTGGAAGATAAAGATATTTATGACGTCATAACAGTTATAAATATTGGCAGCCAAAGTGGAATCTTTGAAAAGTTAAGAATTCACAGAGGAAAAGTATATGGGAAACAAGTTAAGGTCGCTTCACTAAGAGAGAACTACGAGAAAAATGATTAACTGCAAGAAGATGATATTGAAAGCAGGTAGGGTACGTTTATTATCGGTATATTCTTCGAGGAGGCTCGAATATTACTTGCCATTTTTATTTTCTTTCATTTTATTTACTTTCTATTCTTTTCTAGATTTTAACTTTTAAAGTTAGATTCTTTTTCTTTCTTTTCACGGGCTAATTAATTTTATCGGCGCAAGAGTTTTTACTTCATTTACCGCGTTCATTTCATTGGGCTCTATTTTGGAAGAAAGTAATCTCTTACTAGTCGGTGACCCGTAGAAAAATGCACGATAAAAAGAGGGGCTAACCCTCTTTTTATACAGCATTGCGTACGACTTGCTACTTGTTGTACCATTTTGCGTGACAGATAGACGTATGCGGGTATTATAATATAGACTAGTCGTTAGCCCGTGCGAAGTCCACGGGGTCGCCCGTCTTTTTTATATCGCATTTCGTGTTTCCGTAACACGACTTTTTTCTCGCGCACAAACAGACAGACGGAAAACGGCTATTATTAAAGAGATTATTAGGTATAAATGTATGAACTAAGCATTTTTTTGACCTAATTTTCATCATTCTTTGAGACGGTTTTAGATTTGAAACTAATTATTTTACTGTAGATACGTGTATATAAGTTTTTAGCTTAGATATATTTTTCACTTGATAATGTAACACTGTTAGCTTCGTGCATTTTTATATTTTTTTAAATAAAGTGTTTTTTAAAAATGCATTTGGATTTTTGGCTGATTTTAAAATAATAAGCATTTTGTGTAATTACAACAGCACTGTTTTTTTTGACAATCATATTTCCGTATTTCAGCTTTATTATATCAACTTCTATTGCTGGTAAAATCGCAAATACAACTGGTGCCAGTCCAATTTGTTACAAAAGAAGGCATCGTCTCACATGCAAGTGAAGTCAACCAGTTTAATCTTCGCTTGTGTGGTGGTGATTCATACGATCACCAACATGCTACTGTGAATCTTATCTTACCAACGCAACCATGGAGCCCTTCGATTGGTAATATTATATTATTACTTATTAGTATTATCACTATATTTACTTAACATTTCATATATACTTGTCCATTACACATCCATTTGAATACTTAGGTTTCTATCTAAAAGCAAATGTATATGACACAAACCATCATTTATTAGCAGACAACAAGGATAGCAAGGGAAGTTTTGTTGACAAATTCACTTTTCCTTACTATAAAACATATGGTGACCTACATATAAACGTAACGACAGCCCCAACTCCCAGTATAACTTATAGAATAGTTGTCAACTTTGAAAAAAACGTAACGATGGAACAAAACAAATCGATGTTTCTAATGAAGCGGAAAGGCTACAACATGGAACAAAGCACAGTGCACATGAAACAACCAATTTCTGGTCTTACGACTTACGACCTTGTATCCATATTTCTAACATCTGGAACAATTCGTACGGCCGAAGGTTCATTGTTGGAGTTGAGTTATTGCATTAATCCAGCTGAGGTAACTTTTTGTTTGTTTGCTTGCTTATTTGTTTGTTGATTTATTTGTTTGTTGATTTATTTGTTTGTTGATTTATTTGCTTGCATGCTTGCTCGCAACATTTTCCACAAAAAACCATGTGATGCTGATCACACAAACATATCGTTATAGTTAAGCGGCAGCCTAGTTTAGTTTGGTTTAGTTTAGCTTTATTTACAGACTTTATATCTTTTTTCTTGGCGACACCTATAAAGTATTTAAAAGATTATGAAAGCTAATCCAGAAAATATGTCCTTAATATATAAAAGTAACAGGATGAAGTTGAGAAACTTTATTTTATTAATATTCCGGGTGAGAGTAGTGGAGGGGGAAGTGGGGGTGGGGAGGAGGATGGGGGTGGGATGAGAAGGATTATTTTAAAAGTATTGCTTGTAAATAAAAATCAATTACTCTTTAGTTACCAGGATATGTCGATATAAATATAGTTTCGGTTGACAAATTATCAGGCTTTGGAACATTCGCATGTCCGGCCAGTGTGAGACCATGCAATACGGAAACTGCAAAATTTCTCGACGTGTCTGGCTTACCAATCAACTTCGTACGTGTTTATATGACACATCCAACGGATGCAGGACCTGTTCATCTCATCGTTATTGGTTATGGTAAATATGGAGGAACCAACAAATTTTTACTAGGTGCATCTGAATTCAAAAGGCAAACCTGAGTGTAAAATGACTATTTTTGACTTTTTTTATTAGTTGTTGAATATTGGAGACTTTCGTGTTTCAGGATTTCGTAGCAAGTCTTTTTTCTCTTTCACTTTCTTGAACGAAATCTTGAACGAAATTTTGTTAGATTAAGTATTTATTAGACAAGTTTATATTTTTTTATATATGTTATCCATCTTTTAATTTGAAAAATAGAACTAGATTTTCTTTTTTTGCAGCCATGATTTTTTAAATTTCTGGATATTGTATCTCCTGTTGAGCAGAGTTTGTTTGAAATTCTAGCCTTGTTTCGATCTGTGTTCGTTAGCCGGTGTAACCGTAAATAATTACTCCCCGGAAAAAATTACGGAAATTATTACTCCTGGAGTGGTAATTCCCCAGGAAATTATTACTCCCACACGGAAATTATTACTCCCTTGAAATCACTCTTTTATGAATGGAGAAGTACTTTCTTTCCAGTAAAAACTAACTTTCCCAGTAAAACTAACTCTCATGAAGACATTCCATTGCAAATTTGAATGCGCGAGGTTCCTTTATTCATAACTAGTCGATAAAGCCCGTGGAAAAATCCACTGAGGTAGGATAAAATGAAAAAGAAACGTTATTTGAATTTTGATGACGTCAGCAACCCATCCACAAAAAAAATAATTCAGAAGCTTGTTTTCACGTTGTCTCTATTGTGTAGAGCTTAAAACGCTGATCAAGAAAATGTGTATGATCATGTGCTTTTGATGAGAGGTTAATGAGATATAAGGGTTTAAAATTTTTGCTGACGTCAGCAATGGCCCGTCAAAACCTAAATTTTTTGGGGGAAATTTGTATACATGTTGCCTTCATCGCATAGATCTTGAAACGCTGATCAAGAAAATGTATAGGATCGTGTACTTTTGACAAACGGTTGCAGATCTATTAGGGTTTGAAGGTTTTTTGATGACGTCATCAACCCGTTCATTCCGAAACGGATTCGGGGACCCAGGTTTGGGTAACTTACCCAAATTGGTCCACGGTGGTCCTTAGTTACCCACGCGGTGAAAAATCATTGACGTCACCACCTCGTTTCCAAGTTATTTGGCCTCAAAGTTTGAGGTGCGGTGTAATGGCTTCATTAATTTAATATAAGATATTGACGTTAAAGTAGTATTATTGACGTCGCGTCGTAACGTCAGAAAATTTAACATATTAGACATCCATTTTTCGGCAACATCAAAGGAAAATAAGCATATCAACTTTGCCTGTTACAGAGACACAGAACTGGCGTATTATTATATAGACTAGTCGATATAAGGCCCGTGGAGAAATCCACTTAGGCGGAAGGACAACGGGAAAATAGGTTGTTTTAGATTTTTGCTGACGTCAGCAGTGCATATACAAAAAATTTTTGGCGAAATTTAATTTATTCGTTTCCTGTAATGTGCATAGATTGAAACGCTGATGACAAAAATGTATATTATCATGTGCTTTTGACGAACGGTTAAGAAGAAGACATAAAGGTTTAAAAATTTTGCTGACGTCAGCAAAGTACCTAATAACGTACCAAAAATTTTTCTGTCGAAATTCATAAACCCGCGTTGCCTTTATCTTATAGATCTTGAAACGCTGATCAAGAAAATGTATAGGATCATGTACTTTTGACAAACGGTTGCAGGGATATTGGGGTTTAAAGGTTCTTTGGTGACGTCATCAACCCGTGCATTCAGAAACGAATTCGGGGACTCAGGTTTGGGAAAATGACCCAAATTGGTCCTAGGTGGTCCCTAGTTACCCACGCGGTGAAAAATCATTGACGTCACCACCTCGTTTCCAAGTTATTTGGCCTCAAAGTTTGAGGTGCATTGTAATGGCTTCATTAATTTAATATAAGATATTGACGTTAAAGTAGTATTATTGACGTCGCGCCGTAACGTCAGAAAATTTAACATATTAGACATGCATTTTTCGGCGACTTCAAAGAAAATTTCTGCGACTTCAAAAGAAAATAAACACATCCACTATGACCGTCACATACACTTCGTATTATCTATATAACTAGTCGATAAAACCCGTGGAAAAATCCACTGAGGCAGGATAAAAATGAAAAAGAAGCGTCATTTGAATTTTGATGACGTCAGCAACCCATCCACAAAAAATAAAATAGGAACCTTGTTTTCACGTTGCCTCTATTGTGTAGAGCTTAAACTGCTGATCAAGAAAATGTATGTAATCACATGCTTTTTGATGAATGGTTAATAAGATATAAGGGTTTAAAAATTTTGCTGACGTCAGCAAAGTCCCTAATAAAATTACAAAAAATTTTTCTTTAGAAATTTGTATAACCGTTGCCTTCATCTTATAGATCTTGAAACGCTGATCAAGAAAATGTATAGGATCATGTACTTTTGACAAACGGTTACGGAAATATTGTGGTTTAAAGGTTTTTTGATGACGTCATAAACCCGTGCATTCCGAAACGGATTTAGGGACCCAGGTTTGGAAAACTTACCCAAATTGGTCCCAGGGGTCCCTAGTTACCCACGCGGTGAATAAACATTGACGTTACCACCTCGTTTCCAAGTTATTTGGCCTCAAAGTTTTAAGTGCATTGTAATGGCTTCATCAATTTAATATAGGATATTGTCGTTAAAGTAGTGTTATTGACGTCGCGCCGTAACGTCAGAAAATTTAACGTATTAGACATGCATTTTTCGGCTACATCAAAAGGAAAATGAACTCATCCACTTTGCCTGTTACAAACAGACACAGTCTCTGTATTATTATAAAAGACTAGTCGATAAGGCCCGTGGAGAAATCCACTTAGGCAGAAGGACAATGGAAAAATAGGTTCTTTTAGATGTTTTTCTGACGTCAGCAGTGCATATACAAAAATAATGTTCTTAATATCTTACACAAAATGTCAAATATCAAATCGCATTAAATCCTCCACACAAATATTACACAAAATAAAAAAGAACAGCTTGCAAGGTGTAAAATCTAGTTGATAAAAAGTTACAACAACGACACTCACAACATCGACACTCACAACACCAAACTCACATAACCGACAGTAAGAACACCGACAGTTACAACACCAACGGTCACAACACGGATAATAACAATGTCAGAAATAACGCATCTCAAATATGTACATCTTATAAGTGATTATGTTGAAAACTCTCAGTATTTTATTCTGAAATGTGAAAAAGGAGGCCTCCAAGAGTTAGCACAAATCAACAAAAATAAGTTTTTTACACATTTTAAATATTGTCTTTCCCTTAAAAGCTTATACAAAAATATGAAAAAGCCATAGTTTGGAAAACATGAAATTTAATCTAGAAAAATCAGTCATTTCGGTTGCATACCATCCTCTCCCACAAAAATTTACACAAAATGTAAAAACCAACCAGTTAAGAACACAAAAATTTTCTCTTTTAGTTCGTACTGCCCTTTACCAACAATTTTAAACCTAAATGTCAAAAAATCAATGAGCAAAGAATAAACTTCAATCAACAAAGATCATTATGTGTAGAGCTTGAAACACTAATCAAAATAATGTATAGAATCATGTACAACACTAACAATAATAATAAAGTCAGAAATAACACATCTCAAATATTTACATCTTATATATAAAGTAATTACGCTTGAGTACGTTGAAAACCTTTAATGTTTCAATCTGAAGTGTCAAAAAACATCAAATTTATATCTTGAAAATCATTTATTCGATTACATACTATCCTGTTCCCCAAAAATATACACAAATTGTAAAAATTAACAGGTTAAGAACACAAAAAGATTTTCCTTAGTATGATGATCTGTAGTGACCTTTACCAACCATTTTAAACGTGAATGTCAAAAATGAATAAGGAGTAAATTTGAATCAACAAAGATATTATTTTTGGAAAACAGAGTGTATATACTCACAAAAGTTAACAAAAGTTTACACAAAATGTAAAACAGATCGGTTTTTGAGGAGCACATCCAAATCAACAAAAATCAGTTCATTTAGCATGTTCTATATTGCCATTGCTTATAAATCTTCCACAAAAAGGTTATGAAACACATCAAATTATAGAAAAATCAGGCATTTCATAAAATATAAAAAACAAAAAAGTTTGTCAGAACAATTAGTAATTTTTTCATCATCACCAAACACAGTTATTACCACAATTTTAAAATTCTTAACAAAAACGTGAAACCATGGAATTTTCTTCACAGCAAAAATGACATCACATACAGTTTAGTTCTTCCCAACAAAAGTTTATAATACGAACTATGAAAAAGCCATTAGCTTACACAACAGCCTTCAGTGGAGGCCAATTCCACAAAATTTGTTCTTTCAGTATATTGCATGTGGTCTTTTTCCCACAAAAGTTTACACAAAATTTTAAAAAACAGCAGTTTGCAACACAAACAAAAACACGAACAACTTTACCATCCTCTCATAAATTAAAATAAAGTCATAAACCCACGTAAATTTTCAATCAAATGTGTACACCCCCTGTAAAAATAACCTGGCATTATACATGGAGGCTGAAAAAAGTTTAACAGGATGTCAGAAACAAAACAATAAAAAATAACTTAACACACACGCTTTAAATTCTGAAAAAATTTATTCCACTTGTCATATTGCATGTGGTCCCCTGTGAAAATGTGAAAATAATTATACTCTTATGGGCATAAAAATGCATCCTACTATCCTGCAAAAGTTTAAGTCTTTGAAAGATTTTGTAGGTAGCTAGCTAGCTTTTACATCATAATTCGTGCTCATAAAAGAAGAGAAGTATAAGCTATAGATAATTAAAAAAGACGAATAACAACATAAGTCATAGTTTAGAGCTAGCCATGGGGATGGGGAGTAGGACTTGGAGGCTAACATTAGCCAGTTAACAGTAGCTAAGACAGCCAGTTAAATATACTTAAACTGGGAACACTTAGCTAAAACTAAAGTTATATAGCTATTTATGCTTAGTAAAACAGATATAAAGAGAAACAATAGTAATGTAAAAATAATAACATTGAGCAGTGAGTTCAACAAACCAAAGTTTTCCGTTTGTTAGTCAGCTAACAGCTTTATGTAGCATTTTGAATTTTAGGACAAACACATTAGTTAAGCTTGGTTCCCACTGTGGTTTAACTTGGGTTTAAATATAAAACCTAAAAGGTTTTAAATGTGTTTTAAAAATTAAAATTAAACCTGAGCAATCCCACTGTGTTTTAAAAGCGAAAACATTTAGCGTTTCTTTCTTGGTAGCCTTTGTGTGATTTATCAAAAATCACTGAATATTGGCGAATAAGTACGCAAAGATTCTCTTCCTGTACCAAACTTAGTTTTTTTTCTGCCATTATTCATTCTCTTTTCCAACCTCGAACCCAGGGCCTGTAGCGTTTTTTGATATGAGGATGAAACGCGTACGAGGCCCTGGTACAACAGACTTAAAATTTGCCTAAAATTAAGCATGCAGAGAAAAGTAATGTATGCGTGACGTTTTCGATCGAAGATGGTGTTCCAGTGGCGGGAGGGTACTTTAGCCAGTGCTACCTATAGCTACACCGTAAAATTACAGAGTAATTACAACCCTTAATGACTTTCTAGTCATTTTGTGGTGTATGTGACATATAGTACAGTGGCCCCCAGTGGAAACAATCCACTAACTATAGATTTTTTGGGCTAGCCACTTTAAATATTTATTATTATTATTATTATTATTTACAGCATTTTTAAATATTACAGAATAATTTTACATCTACGTGAAAAATAACAGATGATGCGATGGAACCCTTCGCAATATTGGAGAAAATTCAAAGATCTACGGAGTGTCGAAATTTTCCTGACCTTAACTTTAAACCCAAACAAGTCAAGTGCTTAGAGTCCATAGTACGTGGACAGGATGTCATTGGGGTGTTTCCAACAGGATATGGGAAATCTTTAATTTTTCAACTGTTACCAGATGTCATGAGAAACAAAAACGAAAAATCTTCAATTGTCATTGTAGTCACTTGTTTAAACGCAATTATGGAAGATCAAGTGAATTTTCTCAAAAAAGTAGGAATGACTTGCTACATCCTACGTGACTTAAATTTTGAGGAGAATGCTGTACAGACGTTGTTTGAGGATATCTGTCTGAGCGATAAAACAGAAGATGTCTTGCCATCATTTGTATTGGATGGTCATTGTGACTTCCTATTTTGCCATCCAGAGGCTATTTTGAGTGAGAGAGGAAGAAGTTTAATGAAAACGGAAATTTATCAAAAAAATGTCAAAGCTTGTGTCATTGATGAGGCTCACTGCTTGGACACCTGGTTAGTACTACTTTATTTATATATATAGGTATATATATAGCTACAACTTTAAAAAAGTAAAATCTCTCTGATAAGGAAATATGCAATAATGTAATGTTAACTGCAAAATGCTAATAAATAACAAAGATAAGAATATCTGTACAACAACTGAATAACAAAAATGTATATATATAATATAAAACAGATATAAAATTCTATATATAGCTATAGCACATAACAAAATGTTTAAGTGTATGCATATATATATATACAAATTATATATAACTAACAAAATTTTAATCCTAAAATATATATTTCTTTATCTTTAAGGGGAAAAGAATTTCGCAAAGAATTTGAAAACTTGGGAGCAATGCGAGCTTTTTTTAGAGAGGTACCTTTTATCGCACTTACAGCTACCGCAACAGGAAAAACACTGATTAAAATAAAACATATACTTGGAATGGAAACCCCAACAATAATATCTGTTAATCCAAACAGAAAAAATGTATACATGTGCAAAGAAAGGAGAAAAGTTGGCGAAGAAGGCATTGAAAATATCATCTTGCCACTTGCAAAGGAGCTAAAATCACTAAAGAAAAGTTTTCCTCAAACTATTATATATTGTGGATTGAGGTTTTGTGGGTATATATACAAGTTAATAAAAACTGTATTAAAGGAACACATGTATGTTGAAAACATAACAAACCCTAGCAATTGTTTAATTGTGCAATTTCACGCACCACAAACAAAGTCAATGAAAAACGAAATTCTCCTTGAAGTTGCAAAAGAAGATTCAAACATTCGTGTTATAATAGCAACTTCTGCACTTGGTATGGGTATTCATGCACCCTATATCGAACAGATTTTCCATATAATTCCACCAAGTGCCATCGAAGACTATACGCAGCAATTTGGACGGGCAGGTCGAAGAGGGCGAGAAGCATTGGCAAGATTGTACTACACTGGGCATGATATCAGCAGTAGGCGTTTAAAACAAAATAAAGTTGTTGAACATATGGTGAATTTTTGTACTACTACACAATGCCTTCGTAAAGTATTGATGATTCACTTTGGATATCGTATCCAACCCCAGGATCAATGCTGTAGCAATTGTGATTCTTCACTCTTGAAAGAACCTATAAAAGAGAAACGTATTAAATATAGAGAAGTATCAGATGAGAGTTTAAAGAAACTATCAGATGAACTTGATAATATACTGGCAGATCACGACCAAGCCACGCATGATGCAGCCATGGAGTTTTATAACATTGTCGATACAGGAAACTTGGCTGAAAAATGTTCAGAAATTATTATTAACATTGAGTATGTCAATGATGTGGAAAGCTTGTTAGAATATCAGTTGTGGGATGAATGTGTTAGTAGCAGAGTTTTTAAAGCTATTGAGAAGTATACCACACTGAAGTAATTCCATAATACACAATGTGAGGTAATGTTACTATACATACATAAATCAATTTTAGTTTTCTTACTCTTAGCTTATTATGGAATTATTTTTGGTGGTGTAAACTAACCTATATATACATTTTTTACATTCCAGAAACTTGCTTTTTATGCTTTGTAAGCCATTGATGGAAATGATTAGTGTCAAGGTATAACTGAGGGCTTCTTTTTATATTTCTAAATGATGGATGAAAGCGTCCAGGTGTATATTCAAATGGATTTAATTGTAGTAGATCATTGATCATTTGTAATTCATCCTCATAAGGGCTTGCGGTTGTGTGTCTTGAACTGTTTTTTGGTACATTTAGAACTTTGTCAAGGTTTTCTAGAAGTGCCTTGATTCCTGTTGTTGCTTTGCAAATTGCGCTGATAGATTTTAAGGATTTGTTTGCACCTAATCTTTTTACTACATTCTTACTAATGTTGTTGGAAATCTCTTGAGCTAAATCATCTTCAATATTTCGACCCATACCACCCGTCCATCTATACCAAGTTTCTCTTTACTTTTCAGCATGTGAAAACAAAAATGAAGTTGCAGTTTTTTAAAAATATAAGTATTGTGTCCCAACAAAAGGTGAGAAGTACCTGTTACTTTCGTTAGCAGGACAGATGTTCATCGCACCACTTTGTCAGCTGCCTTTTTTCCATCAGTGAAACAACAAAAATACAAATAACAAAAATAATGTTTAGAAATTTTGAATAGCTCCGATAAATTTGTAACGATGCAAGAAAAGTCAAAAATAACGTGAATTAATAAATATTTTCTTCATAAACAAGTTACCAAAAAAACCTTCGTAATGCTCATCGCCATATTTGTTGTTAATAATAAAAAAATGCTGTGCTTGCAAAAAATACTTCTGCATTTATTATCTTTTTAACATAATTTAAAAAAGCCGTACACTCATTCTCATTGGTTGAGTAAGTCTGTTGTACCAGGGCCTCGTACGCGTTTCATCCTCATATCAAAAAACGCTACAGGCCCTAAAATCGTTGAAAACTCCTTCGGCATTTGTCGGCGCCTTTGAACTTTAAACTTTTTCTAAGGTTTTATTTTATCTGTGGTTTAAACAGGTTTTATGCCGAAAATTTTAAAACACGAACACGTTCACATTATGCTTTAACTTTAAAATCTTATTTAAAACATACTTAAAACACACTTAAACCACAGTGGGAACCGAGCTTTACACGCCAGGGGAGACATTAATTATTCAACAAAATGTAAACAAATATGGTGGCTAGTTTTTTTTTAAAAAAAAGCGGAAAAATATATAACTTCAGGAATTTGAGGCTTTTAAGTGGAAAATGCGAGTCTGCTTGCTCAAGCGACATAAAAACTATAAACGTCTGAAAACATCAAAGTTCTTACTATTTTTGATTTCAAATCCACTTCAAACTCTAGCCTTTAAATTCTACTTCTAACTTTACTAATTTACTTCCAGCTCTAGCTACCACTTCTCACTTCACTTCTTGGACTTTTCTTTCTCTGAATTACTTTTTGCACTTTTTTCAAGACGAAGGGACTGTTTTCTTGTTGTTGTTTTTGTGTCGAGGGTTACCATTTTTCGGGAGTTGGCCGTTAAAATTATATCAGCAAATCAAGTTGCTTCATTTAGATCACGTGATGTAAACAAAGTAAACCCGCTGGCAAAATGGATATGAGACTTCAAAGGAAATTTCGGCTACATCAAAAGAAAATGAACACATCTACTTTGCCTGTTACGGACAGACACACACAGTCTCCGTATTATTATAAGAGATTTTTATACTTTGTTTTATCGATTTCTAATCTTAAACAGTTCCTTTTCTATGTTTTTCTAGAGTGTCAAGCTCCAGTTATTTTTACTTTGTTTGATACATTTTTTAAACTCAAACGTTTATTTTATCTACAACAAAATACTATTATTTACTTTAACCGATAAGTTCTTAAGCTCAAGGTCAAAAGTTTGTTTTTTCTATTATTTAAAGCTCTAATAATCTATTATTTATTTCATTTATAAATTTTGAAGCTCAAGCAGTTCATGTTTTCCAGATTTTATAAGACTTCAAGCTCCGAAAAAAATTTTCTCTCGTGATTTGTTAGCTATAATCATTTTGTTTCTAAACTCAAAACCGATTGTACTTTTTTGTATTTGTTAAATTTATTTCCTATTCATTTTATTACAGTTTTTCGTTGTAAGGTTGTAGTTATCGTGAGAAAATGGATTATCAAATGATCTTGAAATGATTATTCTAAAGCCAAGTTCAGCTGCATATATACATAGAGATATCTCTGATATATACCAACCATTTATAAGAAACAATTAAAATCATTTGATTCTGAAAGCTTTTTGTATTGACATTTCTTTAAACAACTCTTGCTTCTTATAAAAGCTTGTATATATATAGATTTTAATGACCCCACTGAAAAAGAGAAGCCAGACCCACCCCACCGGATTTTTAACTCTTTCGGTAGTCCGCTGTAAGTTCTCTTAATAAATTCTTTTTATAAACAGCATAATAATGGTCATTTTTTATTTATTAAGATAGGGGAGTAAAAATTTCCTGCGGGGAGTAATAATTTTCTGGTAAATAGATACTCCCGGGAGTAACAATATCCCGGGAAATAAGTACTGGGGAGTACTTATTTCCTAGTAAATTATTACTGGGGAGTAAACTTTTAGGGGAGTATGTTTTTACGGTGACACCGGTCCTAAAAACTTCAATATTTAAAAAATTAATTTTTTATATTTTTTCTAGGTTATATTTTTACTGTATAAAATTTAACACGTCAATTATTGATAGAACTTCGAGCCAGTTTTGCCATTCAGTGTCTAGTTAATACTTTTTTCAGGAAGTGTGTCAAATCGCCTATATGAATAGAGTTCAACTGCTGTAAATGCACGGGCAATTATAAGTCATGCGCAATTTCCAGAATTACTGTTGTATAAATTGCCTGCATGCCCAGATTGTTTGTTTGTTTTGGGTTATTTAACTTGCTGTTTTATGTTTTTTCATACATAAGAACGTATAAATTTTAGCTTAGGTTGGATGTGTTGCTTTTTCAGCCTCATGTTTATTTGCGTTCTACGAAAAGAATAAAAAAAATATGGTCAGATTCACGGATGATAATAATTAAGTTTTAGGATTGAAAGGTACATAGATGATACCACGTATACAAAATAGAAGAAAAAGCTACTGTTCTAATGTAATTAGACTCATAGTGTTTTGATCAATAGTTCATGAAGGAATTCAGCGAGAGTAAGTTCTTAATATGTTCTTAAATTCCGGCCTGAACGTTCTCACAAACTAGCTTCTTACATTTAATGAAGATTTTAATTCAAAAAGCTCATGCCTAATTTTAATAAAATATGTCGCTCTTTTAACCAACATAAAATTACTTGACATATTGTCCACAAAATGGTTGCCACTGTCGCTGTCGTTGCCGTTATCGTTGTCGTTTTTGTTGTCGTTTTTGTTGTTGTTGTGGATATCTCCCACTTTATTTTTAAAATGCTTAACCTTATCTAAACGTAAAAGTAGCACAAGGCAATATATTTTAACGACTTTATTTGCATTGCAAAGCAACGTGGAGCTGATGCGTCAAAACATATTCAAGGCATATTGTATACTACTGTCAAAGAGTCACTTTTTAAGCAATCGTTTCTCGTTTTCGTTTTTTAATAATAACATCATATGAATAAATGGCTGCATTTGATTTTAGAGAAAAGCGTTACCAAAACTAATTCCATGTTTTTTGGATGTCATGGATATTCTACCTTATTTTAGACGGCAACAATTTTATGAATTAACAATACCCACAATTATTGCGGTTTGTTGAATTTATTTTTTTAATTAGGAAAAAAATCTGCGTGGTTGAATTTAACTAAAGACAATCTAAAAATTGCAAAAGGCCAATGAGTAAGGTATAGTTTGATTTTACGCTGTGGTGCAACACTTACACCATATTAATTCAGCATCTCGTTTTATAACGAACTGTTTGGGATTGAGGGGACTGTAACCGTACATATTAAATCAATCATACACTTCAGTAAGTAAGATCGTTACGTTGCCTATTTAACTTTGTTTTTCATATAGTGGTTTTGTCGCTAACCGGTTATTGGAAACAAAAGCAACAGATCCTACTTCTTAGTGTTTAGACTTGAATGTTTGATGCAAATTGTATTAAATGGCAATTTTGTTCGTGTTTTGCAAGAACAGTCGTTCAATTGTTTAAAATAAATACGGTTACTACTTAAAAATGTAACCTTGGGAAAATAATTGCGAATAAACAATACACTCTTTGATGTCTGTAAACACCTCTTGGAAACGGAAAGGTAAAATACGAGTGTAATATTGTCCCTATCAAGGTATTGGCAGCATTAAGGAAATTTAAAAACCGCTATGGTCACTTTGATAATCAGGGATACGTTTGGTACATCTAATTGGCGTCTTATAAATAATAGGTATTTTCCAGAAACTATTTTCTTTGAGCATGTGTGGCATTTTTTAATGCTTTAGAATTGAAATAAAAAAAATTATTTTTACCTGAATTTTACGATAGTGAACTGATCATCATCCTTTCACTATAATTTTTGTTTATTTTTACATTCTAAATTTCCCTACTTATTCTAAAATAGGCCTACATTCAGGATCTTTGAAATATCGAAAGCGAAATGAAAATATTCTGAATATACTTTACCGTAAACTTTGTTCACCTAAAAAAAGTAACAATATCGTGTATAAAAGTATAAAATATATGCAGTACAAATAGAAATTCATTTGGTGCCAACTAAAATTGCCTTGTGGTTTTCATAGTAAACCACAGTATCAAGATGTTAAGGATAATGTAAAAGTTAGACTGTTATTAAAGTCAGACAATTTTTCTGTATATTGAATGAAAATCTCGGCCTATTTTAGGGTCGGCTTACTTTCAAAGAAATGCTGTATTCTTTAATATGAAAGAAATGGAAATGGAAAGGAAATGGAGAAATTTTTTGAAAAAAACATGAGCCCTTTTAGAAACAAAAATGAATAGAAAAAAATCATGGAAATTTGACAATTCTTATTTTTATATAATAATTTCATTTATATGCTGATCTGAAAAACCAACTTTTGTATCCAATTATTTTCTAGAGCATTTTGATTGTTAATGCACTAAATAAAGAAACTTTTGGCAGAAATTAAAGTCAGTCAAAGAAATCAGTAAAAAATGTTTCGTGGGTAAAAAAAATTAGACACTGCGCCGCAAGGTGGTCATTTTTAACGACTTTTTATATCAATAAGTGAATTTGCTCGTTGTGTCCTACAAATATATTTTCTTGTTTGTTTTTCTTGTAAAGTACCATTTCAATAAGGGGTTCGATAATATCGCCTGATAACTGGCCTATCCAATATTTGAACTTTGTGTACTTGCTAAAAAAGAAATAATTGCAAGCAGAGAATTATTTTGCAGAGATGTTTGGTGTTTTTAAAACAAATATCCTGAGAGTAGCCTGGATCCTTAATTTTCGACACGTAGCGTTATTAGGGCGGTGTAAAAATGGCCAAAAATGTTGAACTTATTGTAACTTTTAAAAACCTGTATGTCAAATTCTTATCTGTTTAAAAAACTCAAGTTATTTTGGATTCCCTTTGCGTTTTCTGCAAAGTTCGAAGCTCTAGATCAGAAAAAATATGTTATGAAACTCAATAACAATAGCCTCGTTAAATAAATGATTTCAGCTGTAGTTAGAATGGTTTTGGAAATTTCACTTTGGAAATTCCGCACCTACATATCAGTTCAATGGACAGAAACTCTCTTGAAACGCTGACAAAAATAGTACCGGTGACTTATCGTTTATAATAGATACTGATATACATAAAGTCTTTTTCTTAATACATTAGAACTTAAAAACCGTCAGTGGTTGGGATTTATTTAATAAGGATCGACCAAATAACCAATTCCGTATTTAATTAAATGCTGACAGCACTAATTGGTTTCAATCAATGATGCATGAAATTTAGTAATTTCAGGTGTTTTAATTGCCAAAAATGCAACAACTTCAAACCGCATACTCATTCTAAATGCTATCTTTATTCTCTATCTGTATTTAAGCACTGTGACCACTCCTTATGTTTATAAATTTGGTATGCAAAACTGTATCAGAAATTTAGTACCGACGAATTGATTTTTAGGGGTCAATTATTGACTAAGAAGGCCCCACCAACGCTAAGACTGCGTTATAAATAACCGCTATATATATTCTAAAGTATTACTGCGCTAGAATGGCAAAAGTGTTTTCTAATCTCTGAAATAAATACTTGTTGCAAAAACATTTTGCAAATAATAAACAATAACTCCTTTACTTCGTCAATACGCTATTGATTAAGCAATTCATAATCTTTTTATCACCTCATCCAGTTACACCACAATGTGCTGTTAACTGGGAATTCATGCAAATGTTTATTGACATGAATGTCGTTTGCTTTTGTTTCTAGACGCTTGTATCTAACACAATCATTTTGGATGTAAGGTTTTAATTTAATCTAAAGTGTCAATGTTGTATTAAAATCACATTACATGTTTAACAACCTTGTTTATTTTATAAGTTGAGGCTGGGACATATTAAGAACGTATTGAACCTTAAAAAAATTGTCAGCCTAGAATGCCCATTGCGAACCTGGATAGTTTAAGAATGCCCATTTAACCATCTGAAATTGATGTAGGTTTGGCATTTTTCCCAACTGACTCGTTTTAACAATTCCAAACTCTTACTTAGTCACCATTTTCCTTACATTAAAACACATGTACGTTTTTACAAAATTTACAATTTTCACAACCACACGACTTTACCAGCATCGTTACTTTTAATCTTGTAAATTATTTATCGTCATCCGTATCTCTGACCTTATTTCCCTATTTTTAGAAGAATACAAATAATAATATCTGAAGCTGGAAAAGTGTAGAAGCACACCCAGCCTCAGCTGATTTTTAGACGCACTTATAAAGAAACGTGTATTTTTGCTCTTTTGTATTTCAATGTAATCTGAAGACAAATTACATCTGCATATTCAGAAACGGTGCAATGTTTACATACAGTTGCAGAAACCTGTTCATATAATTTGCATATTTATATCCTTGGTAATATTTATTTTAAAGATCTATTTATGTTAATTAATTTATATAATTGTAATTTGAGTTTCAAAATATTTTTTGTGTGTTGAAACTAATCAAGGTTAGACAAGCATGAGAAAAACTTGAAATTTGTTGGAAGAACTTGACTAATTGATAGTCTTGTGATCAACATGTACGATATACCAGCTTCATCATCATTTGTTAAGACAAATGTCCATCACTCATACTATAACTTGCATTTTCCGCTCCAAATAAAAAATGGGTTACCGTAATGCTTCAAATAAACGCCCAGGGCGTTTATTAAATTTTTTGACATTTTTTGGGGGTGTCTATTCGAGGGGGGCGTTTAAAAGAGGGGTGCGTTTATTAAATTTTTTACACTTCGTCTCTTTTGCAGTTTTTAAGGATACCTATAATATATATCTCACAACAGAAAATAAAAGATATTCACATGTTTTAGAGAATGAACTTCAAAAGTGAAAAACTAAATTTCCAACCTTAAACCTAAGATTTAGGAAAAAAGTAAGTAAGTAAGTATACTTTTACTATCGCCTCGAATAAACGCCCCTTATGAGGGAGGGGCGTCTATTCTAATAATAAAAAAGAGGGGGCGTTTATTTAAAAATGACTGAAAAGGAGGGGCACCTATACGAGGGGGGCATTTAATAGAAAGGGGCGTTTATTCGAAGCATTACGGTAATTAGAATACACTGTCCATTCATTAAATGAAATCAGTATTAAGTCAAAACTTTTGATGCGAAGTTAGTTAAAAGTTGAATCTAACTTTGTTAACTTCTTATCTTTTCCATATTGTTAAATTTTAATCGTTATTTTTAGCTCTTTATTATTTCATTTTATTTTTTTATATCATTTTCCCTTTCATTTGTCCTCTTTTGCGCCTTATTTACAGGATATCATCTCATGAAATCCTTATCAAAAAAAAAGTCGGAAGAAAGTTATTACCGACCTGCTTGCTTTGCCGATTTATTTCTAACCCATTTTTTAATTCAATATCAATGAGGCCATAACGAGACTGGAAGAAGATGAGGACCAAAATAGAGAGAATATTCAAATAAGAAAAAAAGAAAAAATCGTAATTGAAATTGACTGGTTTGTATAGTTTTTTTTGTCCTTCTGCTGTTGTTTTTTATTGAAAGAAAAAAAGCATTAAAATATCAACCTTTTATGGCGATTTTCGATTTAGAATTAGTCGGCAAAAAGCGACAAAATTCAAATATTTAGTTGGCAAAAAATGACTTTTTTTAATGTGACTGAATTTTTAGCCGATTTTTTTCTGCTCTCTTTTTTTACCAATAAGGTAATAGTCCTATCGACATTTTAATTATGGTGTTGTTGTTGTTGTTGTTGTTGTCCTTTTTACTTTTACATACTGTTTTTATTTTTTCTTGGCAAACTCTATTAGGTCAACGTGTTGTGGTTAGGCATCTGCCAGATATACAGACTTTTAAAAACATGATGGAGATCGGTATGTGTGGCTTAAAATACTTTCTTCTACATAAATCATCCATATTTTCTAACTATTTTTTACATGCTGAATTGTTTGGGAATTTGTAATGAATTTATGCATCCATCGGCCTAAATCATCAAAATATACTACTGCAGTTCAGAAAAGAGAATGTTGGTTTGCACCCACCGTTTTTACATACTGACAAACAACAGAGGTCAATATAACGTTATTCTGGTTTCATCATTCTACTTTCAGGAATCACTGCCGCCAATTGAAATAAATTTAAAAGAGTTTCGTTAAACCAAAGAACGTTTAAAATTTTCCAACGTAATTAAAAACATAACTTGAAACACCTTCTCTTTTGTTTCTCGTCTTCAAGCAACCTTTTTATAAAACCACTGCGGTCGCATTGAACCATTAACTATTAACATTGTTGATTTTTAGGGCTCGTCCAAAAAACGTAATTAAGAAAAACAGCGTTGCAGACCGCAAGAATATATGTCATTTTTCGCTTAAATAACTTGTAACACTTCCTCGTCTTTAAGCAACCTCATTTAAAAAACGCTGGTGTCACATTAAAGTCCCCATAAATTGTTTACTATGTTGTTTTTAGGACTCAAATTGTTAGTCCATAATAATTTAAAAGGATGGAAACCAAATACGTGTCAGGTAAACGTAAAAATGTACGATCCTTCGTCATAAGTGCTCTAAGAAACCTATAGATGACATTTTGCTCGCGGACGGGTAGAGTAAGGTTATTAATAAAGGAGGTTGAAATTTAAATTTTGAAATTTGAAGAAGATGCAATATACATATTGTACGGTAGAATCTATGAGAAAACTTGCTCACACGGTTTAATCATGTATCACTTTGATCATCATTTATTCGCCGCATAGTTAAGATCACTAAAACCGCGTAATGTTGTCAATATAAGCAAACGCTATAATCTTTATCGTTCCACTTTATCTAAATTAGTAAGCTATTTTGAAATGAATCGATTTTTGGTTACACCATAACAATTATATTTGAGGTTAGACTTTTTGCTGCACAGTGTTTCAATTTCTCGTTTAATTGATAGGTATCACGTCAAAGTCAAAGTCCAAAATCCTCTTCTACAAAATTAGGAATTTTTCTGAGTACCATTAAAATTTGGTAGTCAAAGAAACTTGTTGGCACATTACTAATTTCGTAAACACAAATTTTACTTCTCAATTATCTTAAAGTCGTAACTTCCATGGAAGAAGTTACTCAGGCAGAAGAAGGAAAGGAAAGTTAAATGATTTTAAAACTTTTAAAGACGTCTTCAACCCGACGTTCCCGAAACGTTTAGGGTTGAACTAGTGTGATGGAATTGATGCATTAGGTCCGCAGTAGCCCCTAGTTACCCATGCAGAGAAGACGTCAGTTATCCCCCCTCCCCTTTCCCCCCTTCCCGTATCCAAATGTTCCAAAGGTTTATTAGGCGAAAATAAAAATGCAATTTTTTTGACTTTTTTTTCATGAACGCTGGCAAATTACCTTAACGTTACTAGTGCGTTGGGTAAGTTTAATAATAATATGATTGGTACGCGACAAAAATTAGAAAAGATAATGCAGGGCATGTAAAACTAAGGCGTTGTTCACACATTTTTATCATTCACATTTTCGCATAATTTTGTATAAGCGAGCACTATAAGTTAAACGTCAATGTTACAGCCAAATTTGTTTGAAATTTGTTTGTTCACTCCGTTTTGTTTACATACATAAATTGTGTTGGATTTTCCGACCATGTATTTAATCAGGTTTTTGACTGGAAACAACAGTTATATGATTAAAATTCCTTTGTTAAATTAACTGTCCGTTCCATTGGCACTTAAATTTTGAAAAAGATAAATTTCGACTCAAAATTTGATCTTTCATTGTCACTGCATCCTTTGTATGTTTAAATGTTATTTTTCAAGTTGTCTAACTTGTTTCCTAATCTTAATCTCCAACACCCCCTCCTCCACCTCCCTCCCACTCCATTCCTTTTAACGTAACGTTGTCTTCGAAATTTTATCCAAAGTCATACAATACTTCCGATGGCTAAATGATAATTTCAGTAGCACAACAAGCATCGTATTAAACAGTTATACTTCCTCTTGTCTTCCGTGTTTGTAAATATATTTAAAAATGACTGAACTCATCAAAGTTGTTTACTGGATAATTAAATATGAAACATGCCTACATAATTGACACACCTTAATCGCGTGTATGAGATCAATTAAAACCAGGTTACGAACACTATAAATTGTGGTGCAGTCAAGACAATTTTAGTTGTACACCGAAAGGGAAAGAAGAAAGGATGCAGCTTATCGTTTTCTTGGCTTTTTGCATCGCTGCAACTGCTTCGCGTCGACATAGACGTGAAGTTTTGTCTTCCCCTGGAGAAGATTTCACCTTTCAGTGTCCTCCTAGTAAGTAATCTTCTTGTTTTGCCGAATTTTTACAAATAAATATCTGACTATCTATCTAACAAATACGCAACTATATTTCTTCAGATAAAAGACCGAGTGCCTTCTCAAGTACTTTTGATAGCGAGAAGAAAGACCGGCTATGGAATTTTGCTTGTGATAATACCTTATCAACTGCTCAACCAGATCAACCAGATCAATGGTCAGCTTACATCAACATGTTCAATGAAGATTTTAATTTCCAATGTGCATCAAATAAAATTATTATCGGAATGGCTACTAATTATGAAATGCTTTATCAGGACAGACGATATAAATTCTTATGCGCTGCAGATTCTGAAAAAGCAACAACTAACTGTTATGTCACGCATTTTTTGAACCAGTTGGAATCTGCTTTGGATCAAATGACAATTCCTTCTGGCCAAGCCCTGGTTGGATTTGTAGCAGTTCGTGATGTTACCGCAAAGTAATTATTCTTAATTTTCTTTTCGTTACATTTTATGGAGGGAGCAAACAAAAAGTGATAATTGCTTCTTTATTTTTTCTTTATTTTTTAATTTATTTATTTCCAGGGACCGAACGTTTAGAGCAAAAATTTGCCGATTGCAGTAAACCTGAAGACATGTGGCAAGAACAATCTTCGGGGTTTGAATTGGATTTTGTTTGTTTGTCAATGTATAATTTAGAATTGGTGTTGGAAGAAATATATACAAGTCAATAGGAGTATATTCTTGCGAATTTTTTATACATCGCCCTCGAGACTCTGTGTTTCTCTTTCTGATGATGTTTTTAATGATAGCTATTGTCAAATATTTGATTTCAAGTTTGTTTGTTCGGTTATTTATTCTTTTTTTTTCTTCTGCAAATTCTTTTTGCTTAAAAAAACAATGCATACTTTTTACGCGTATAAAAGCAGCATTTTCTTACTTTTTTCGCGCGTATAAAAGCAGCATTTTCTTACTTTTTTCGCGCGTATAAAAGCAGCATTTTCTTCTGGCATTGGCATTCTGCCCCTATTAGCAACCTTTCTGTATCTATTGTGCATGCACATGCAAATTCAGTCCCGTATGGTGGAAATGCTAAAAAGCTTCGGTGTTTTGTTCTAATGCGGTAACTACAATTCCGGACGGAATATGTTGGAAAAGAGGGTAGAATCTCGAAATTCGTCCAACGAACAAATATAAGCGTTTTTTCCATAAAAGACATATGCTTGTCATTGATCGCAAACTGATTAGGACTTAGGATCCTATGTTATTTGGTTAGTTTCATTATCTTAACACAGACCATTTTTTGCTGACGTCAACATGTTTAGTTTTCCTGATTTTTAACCTTAACGGCCGTAGCATTGATTGTTTCCTAATGCGGGAGCATTTTTTTAACGCTGTTTATCTGTTCTACACATCTTGAAAAGCAGAATTCCGCATCTAGTATTAGCAAGGTGATTCTGTTTAGCCATTTCGAGAAAAAGCCAAAAGTCGAGCTTTTGCAAAACTATTAAGTCCGGAAGAGTAAGCGAAAAAAAATTCACAAAGGGAAATACTATTTAAAAAATAATGGCTAATTTAGGGGCAGAAAGTTTCACGAGGTCAAAAAATCGATTGTAACTTTGGGACGAATTTCACCATGTGAATAGATTTTTTGACAATAAAAACTTGCAAATTCGATATACACTAGAATTAAACCGCCTTAAATATCGCTAAGTTCCCCACATAAACTACATAAATGGTATCGTAACAGGTCATGTCCTTTTGTTTTCACGGGACAATTATGTGTGTTCTCTAAACATAATTTACTCGACTTTGATTCGGGTCAGGATTTTCAAAAATCAAAATGGGAGCTATGCGTGCGGCAATTTCAATTCCAATTTGCGTAATTGTAGAGTAGTTATCATGACATCACATATTTTCAGTTTATTGCAATCAAAGTAGCCTAATACATTTTGGAGCCGATCCAAGTACATAAATTATGTGGTAATAAAAATAATTCAATAAACACATTCGCTCGTAGTACAAAAACAAAATAGTTAAAGTTAATTGGAATCCGTCAGCTCTGATTAGACATTTTTCTCTACTGGCAAATCGCTTTTTTTGTCTTGTTGTAGCTATGCCCTGTGATTATTTATCGTAAGCTATGCAAAAAACGCAAATATATGGCCATTGCAGTACTTTTTAGCATTTGTTATTAAATTTATTCGTAGTTTCGTTACAGCAAAAATATAATGTTATAGATATGCAGAAAGTTATTCGTGTCTACAAAGTTTCTATTCGTCGTTTTTGTTGTTGTGGAAAAATCTCGTTTGGCATACTCAAAAAACGGCACACTATAAACACGCTGTCTTCATTCGGCCACTTTTTTTGACCTCACCTTGTCTTGAACACTGAAGGCGTTAAATTGTCTTACTAGTGTGTTGGGTAAGTTTTGGAAACAGTCTGACTGTTAAAGCTTGTAATCTTTTTTGTTGACAGTTATTATAGGCTTAATATTTCATCAAAAAATCATTAGCAATGTATTTTATCAGCTTTATAAAGTAAACACGTAGATAAAGAAAATTTTTATTTTAAACGTAGGTTGTTCAATCTATAAGTTATTACAGTATTTTAACCTGCCTGTACAAAACTGCATTTATATTATTTGAAAGAAATGCGTCCTTTATAGAAGAAAAAATACATCATTAATAAAAAATATATTTATCGGCAGGATCTCTATATTTATAAATTCTTTTCTCTTAAGTAGTGATAATAAAAATTTAAAATGGATAATTAAGGAAATAATTTAAACAAGAAGGGATATTAATATTAAAAACAGCACAAAATAATATATTTACTAGCATTAAGACGATATAAACAGATAAAGAAACAATCTCTAAATAGAGCTGCTCTCTTAATTTAGATATGTTTCGGAATGTACATAAGTTTCTCGTTCAAAACACATTTAAATACTCTTCATTGAAGGAACCATATTTCTGATTCTTTTTGTTCGAAATCCATAAAGAAGGATATCGAAGAAAGCATTGGTCATTGTTATAAAGTAAACCCACGGGTTAATATAACTTCTCTGAAATGGTGAATTACCTTTAAATACTATTAAAACATTATTAATCCCAGCGGGTATATAACATAAACAGTAGACTATAAGTATAAGCAAAGCCACTTTAGCGATCTTTTTATTTCTTTTTGCGTGCGCATCGAACGATTTGCGAAGATGTATGTGCATTCTGATGTGACAGCCCACCATGAAGAAGAATATAAACACTGCAATGGAGGTGATGACGATTTTGTATATACCAAAAACAGCAGGAAAAACATAGTAACAGATTAATACAAAAAGGGTGGACACAATCCAGCAAAATGTCAATAAGTAAACAAGACGTTCTTTTCTGCTTTGTGAAAAATACAATAATGGCTTTACAGTAGCGGAATATGTTCCTAAAGTGATAAACCCAACTGTTGTGAAAGACATGCTGGGGAAAATATATCCAGTCAACATTCTAATTCTCGAAAAGGTACAGTTGGGCATGCCTTTATGGTAACTTATCATCAAACCCACGTTGGTTGGCAGAGAAAGCAATCCGGTCACTAACCCACAGACCGAAAGAAGAACATACAAATCATTCATCGGCAGACTTTTTCTACCGGGAAATTTGACAATCCATATAAAAAGAGTGTTAATTCCAATCACAAAGAGAGAACATATGACGCTGGCCCAAGAACAAATAATTAAATTGATTCTTGCACTCGCTGTTGACAGGATTGCGTCTGGTGTTGAAAGACATTTGATGACTCCAGTTGCATTGAAATCCATATTCTGCCTAATCAAAACTTGAAGAAATAGCAGCCTTTAACTTATCTTGTAGCTTTTGGTCGTTAACCTTAATAATTTTAGAATCGCAATATCACTTCAAAAAACATATATCATGAAACACCTGTCAACATTCTGAGTAAAAACGGCTGCAGTTCTAAATGATTTGAAATTTAATATCACATGTGCAAAAATCACTAACATATATTTACTTTTGCCAGTCGATATGAGTTTTTTTCACTGATACAATCTGAATTCATTTATTAGAAAAATGAAAACAGAAAATTATTGCAAAGCTATACAACTCAAAATGGAAAACACACTTCGTTTATAGCTACATAACAATCTATTTCATTGCAAAGAATGTTGTTATTCTTCTAAGAAAATACGCCAACCGATGAGCTGGTTGTGAAGGAAAGCTCACGATAGTGGTTAAAACTGAAAAAGAAAAGTTAAGACTGTGACTGGCTATGAATAAAATTAAGTTAATAACAAAAGAGCACGAAAAAAGAAAAAGGAAAAAACAATTAAATATTTATTTTTCATATTATGGTCAAAATTTTCCTTGTCCGCTTTTTAGAGGTAAATTCAGAGGAAAATGGCCGTACGGGGCCTGGAAAAAGTGTCCACCCCTTTACGCAGGTGCCCTCTTTAGACTGTCCACTTTGGAGTGGTTTTATTAAAAGGTTTATTAAGAAAACGTATGAGACAAAATTTGTTGTCCGTTTTCAGGGGGTGTCCGATTTTAAAGATGTCCGCTTTTGAGGTTGTCTACTTTAAGCAGGTTCATACAATGCATGGTTCTGCAATTGTTCACTAATTAGTAAACCAAAGAAATGGAGCATTTTCTGCGGTATATTTTTGAGGTATCCGCGCTTTTTAATTGAATGGGAAAACGAGGTAGGGTTAATTACTATTTTACTTCGCAGGCCCTTGGTAGCCATTTTGAACTATTGCGTCAAGATAATACAAATAAATTTGACGTCAAATAATGTCTATCATACTTTGCGCAAATACTCAGTGACAGAAGGAATTCGCAAGAATGGAAATTCATAATAGTATTGATATTATTGTTATGGATTCTGTAAAACAGGTATAGAATTTCGAAAAACTACTAATCCTTCCACTACGTTGCTTCGTTTTTAAATAAAATATTATAATACACACAAATAGTGAGACAAAATCACTCACAAAAGAATGTTTTGTGTCTGGGTTCAGTTCATTAAGATATTCACTTTTACTTTTCAGGAAATAAAAGAAGTTTACGAAGATAAGTTGACATCCATGTCTCAAGCTATTGAAAATGAAAAGAAACTTCAAAGGCAGAGCGAAGAGGCCAGTAAGACGCATCTAGCGAAGATAAAACATCTGGAAGAAATCATTGGTGGTAACATGAAGGAATGCGACAAAGAATTGGACCAGTTAAGCGCTAAAGTTAATGCCATACCGGAGATGATTGAAGAAGCAATGAAACCTGTGGTAAAGCTGGCTGCAGAAGCTACTGAAGAATGCGGAAAAGAAAAGGAAAAAAGAATGGAAGTTGAACAAATACTGGAGAACGTGGAAGGTGAACGCGATGCTATGACGAAGGAAAAGGATGAATTGAATCGATGTGCCTTCAACATGGACTGCAAAATCAAAGAATTAAAAGTAATCAACGCATATCAACAAGATGCAGTTGAAGAGCTAAAGAGAAAAGTTGCTGAGATGGATGAAAAATACATCCAATGTAAACAACACACAAAAAGCTTCGTCACCATGCTTCGCAACAAGTGTGCTGGAATTACAAATATTTTGCGTAGCAATTTTATTTGCAAAATCTTTCCAAGAAGGGTTTCCAAAAAGAAACTGAAAGTTGTGGCGGCGATTGAGGAAGTTGAAGAAATGCTTCAGTTGCATGCTGCAGAAATACAACAATTCTAATTCCCTTACCCCATCCTACCTTTATCCATTTTCATTTTTTTACCTATTTTTTATTTTTCTATTTGATTTTTTTTTCTAGTTTTTTTTTGTATGGATCTTTTTTTGAAATCTTTTTTCTGGATTTTTTTTCCGGACTTTTTTTTCTCTAAACTTTTTCCGATTTTTTTTTTTTTGAGTTTCTTCACCAATCACTTTCACAAAAGCGATTGGCTACGCTATGGTCAGGCACAAATGACCAGGGCATTAAAAATCTTAACAAGTATTTTAGATAGACACGCTTTATGTTTTAGTGTGATACCTTTTACTTATCTGTGAATTGGCGGCCACAGAAGCTTGAGTTATCTTGCTAAACTAAAGTCGAGTCCTGAGAGAATACTTGTCCTAAAAATGCAGCCCTTCTATTCTTTTTTTGCTTTTAAGTCTTCTTTTGTCTTCTGTGAGGTTTTACTGGCCACTTTTTTTAAAATAACTGGAATTTGTATGAAGGCAGCCATAAGATGTCGTCGTGGAAAGGCGGCAAATACCTGACGACGTCTTATTTTGCTTTCAAAAATTCTAGTCTATAATTCTCATTTCGTTAATTAGGTTTTTCAGAGGTCTTTTTGTGATAAAGGTAGGGTGGGTCTATTTCTTTTTTTGTAAATTATGTTTTGTAAATATATTCCAATAATACATATATCACGTAGTTTTAATGGCTTTCCTGACAGTTAGGTCTGTGTTGTGCCTCATAAGCGTGCCAATATGCGCGTTAACATGCCAAATAATGGTGGCAAATGGGATAATTTTCTACCTCATTACAAACTTTCAGGACATGTAAAAACAAGAAACCTAACAACGTCATCGCCCAAGAATTCTTTGTTCGTTTTAAGGAGGGGTCCGATGTCCGCTTTAAGGAAGTTCCACTGTAGTCTCAAGGAGGTGTTGGATAAGCGATTGAATGTAGCTAACACTACACGTTAATAGCTATATATATATATATATATATAAAAATATACAATTTAATTATTTACACTTTGTACCAACCAAAATTAGAGATTTTCCCAAACGCTCGTGAGTTTTTTGCTCAATTGCGGAAAATTCAGTCAAATGAAAAGGAGCCTTAGAAATTTGTAAAAACGATACTATTTTTCAGCGACATCTGTTTCATCATCTTGATGCATTTTTTGCATAACAATTTCCACTTGTATTCTTTTAGACGCATTATTATATTCGCTGCTTTCGAGGGCTGTCAGTGGAAAGTCGTGTGCTTCAAATAAGGAACGGCAGGACTAAAACATAACAAAAATATATGTTTCTTGGACTATCTACGCAAATACTGTCTGCTCACATTTTCATAGCATAAAGTAAATATTCATAATTGAATTAGTTAAAATATAATATTGAGATATAACTAATAAAAAATTTCCACGACCACATAATGGTGAGAATTTTCTGCCGGTGACATATAAAACTGATGTCAAAAGCTTTTCAATTAACAACTTATTCTAAATGTACCACATTACAATTATGCCTTCTTGGTGGATGCGTCATTACTTTGTAAAAAGCATTAACCTTATTGAGATTATTTATGAAGGATAGCCTGTCCAGTTTCTACTGGTACTGCTAACAACGAAAATCTTGCCAGAGGGTTTTATTGCAGTTAGGCTCGACTTTGAGCCGTGCTAGCACAACAGCCGCTCAACTAGACAGCCCCTAAGATATCAATCCTATTCTCATGCTGAACGCTAAGTAAAAAGATAGATTCGCACTTTTATAGTATTTGGAATGACTCCCAGGCGTTTAAACTCAAGTTTGAATTCAAGACCTTCCGCACTAGAAGCGAAATCTCTACCACAAGGCGACCAGTCAGTTGTTTTAATGGATGGGGGTACTAATAAAGGTGTTACTTTCTAAAACCTTCTCTTTTCGCAAGACTGAACACTACGGAACTTGGATCATGGCTAACATTATGTCGATTAGGTGATAACTCACCTGCAATATGTCATGTAAAACCTTTAAAGGCGTGGCATGTAAAGGTTGCTCATGTCTTTCATCCAACCAATCATTGATCATCGTACACAAGTTCTTCCATATTGCCTACAATGCAAGATGAGTCAATTTTCTGCAACTAATAGGCTGTTATTTTTAAAATACAATAAAAGGTAGGTAGGTGGGGGATGATGTACACAACTAACTGTACTGAAAATACGTTAATACATCTGGAATAACCGGTGATTATAATATCATGAAAGGTAACGTTTCCATATAAAATTAAAATAAAAGATGAAATTGTGAATTGCAACATGAATTTGTGTTAGTCTTATTGCTTTGTGCGTAAGTTTGAAACCCCAGAATAAAATTTAATAAAATCAGAATTTTGGTTGTTTTAGATGTTTAGGATGACCTTTTTAGAAAGTAAAATAAAAGGAGGAATAATGGAAGGTCACAAGATAAAAAAATAGCGCAACATAATATTTGAACTTGGAAGCCTATAAATGCTTTGCCATCCCTACGATCCGCCTTATATTGACGTCATATATTGACACCGTATGATATCTTATTGACGTCATGTATTGATACCGTATGATATTATATTGACGTCATATATTAACACCGTATGATATTATATTGACGTCATATATTAACACCGTATGATATCATATTGACGTCATATATTAACACCGTATGATATTATATTGACGTCATATATTAACACCGTGTGATATCATATTTAGAAAATAAAAAAAAATCTGCAATATTTTCACGTAGTAAATATTCATCTACAGACAGATTATTTCAGCTGATAGATATTACCAGTGCAAATATGCATTGACAACATGTGAGAGCACTCAAAAACTAATAATTGTTATAATCTTACCATTTTAAGAAGGTAACGAAAGTTATCATTTTTGATTTCATGTTTGAACTGGCGGATGTTCATTGCAAGAAACTCAAAATAATTTTCTGCATCGTCCATATTTCGACCCTAAAGAAAATAATACGTTTTCTTAGTTTTGTTTTGAGGTTTTTTCATGCATCTTTTAAGCATCTTTTAGATTTTTGGGTAAAGACGTTGATCATGAACCATCTGTGCATATTTCTGTACATTTTCATATTTTTTACAAATAGTTTACAAAATGGGGAAATTTATGTTTTTCTCTTCAGTTCAGGTTTACAATCTTTTTAGTTAGTAGATGCACAAAATAAGCTTCAATCGCTTGATAGAAGAATTGCGAAGGTGACAGAGAAACTTCAAGTACCGATTATGAATGAGATAAAGAAACATGCTGTCATGCTCGTCAGAAAATGCTTGGACAAAGCAGTGTGTAGCAATTTTGAAGATTTCTTCGAGATAAGATCGCACAGTAGAAACACCCGAAACAACAATTACTTACTGACAATACCTAGAGTGAGACTTGAAGAAAATAGATCTGGTTTTAAATTTATGGGATCAAAGATTTATAATGACTTGCCAATCGAAATTCAAAAATCGGATACTTTACCAAGTTTCGTAAGAAGCACTAAAAGCTATTTTAACCTGTAATAAAAATTTTTTATGCCTTATTGTAAAGCTAGTATTTTTAACTCATGTTTTTAACTGTTATATAATAATAATATTTTATAATTTTATTTTTCACAGGACATATATTAAGAGCAGTTTTTTAAGAACTGAATTATATCAATCCTGTATAAACATTCATAATAATAATAATAATAATAATAATAATAATAATAGTACTAATTTTCTGTTAGTCTCGTTTTCTTACATGCTGTTTTTTCTAACGTGTTTCTTATGGTACACAAAGGAGAAATTTTCAGGGCATGGATTTTTTTAAAAAACATTCAGAGAAACTCTTAGTAAAGACCGTCAGCAATGCAGTTGGTAAAGTGAGAAGGCATGCCCCCTTAACTTTTTCTTCATATAATGTTGTTTTTAAATCAGGTATATGACAAATATATTCTCGATGTTTTGAAATAAATAGTTTATATCTTACGATTGTATAACACAAATGAAATTTGTGTTGTCAATACTGTCGAAAAGGAAATGTCTTTTTACTATATTTTAATGCTGTCTTCTTCAAAAATTTCTCCTTTCAGTACCATAAGAAACACGTTAGCAAAAACAGCCTTTATGAAAACAAGACTAACAGAAAATTTGTGCTACGCTTGTTAGTCTAGTCTTTTGTAAACTGTTTGTAAAAAAATAAAAATGTACAGGAATATGTATAGAAGTTTGCCTGGTCCAAGTTACGCAAAACAAAAGAGAAGAGTTCATTTTAGTGAAATTTCGAGAATATTCTCTGGTTCATTGAACCAAACCACAGAAATTCCTCCACTTTCATTTCGGAATTGACAGTCCTGTTAAAAGGTTAGGAGTTTAGTATGGGCACACTATAGGACTTCTGTGACATAGTAACTTTTGTAGATAGTCTTGCATTTGGTGGTAGTATAATAGTGAGTATAAGAAAAGGTGAATTTCACATTCAAGACCGCTTCCTAGCAGCCGTTTTAAAATTTCTTTTTTTTTTACAAAATAGCCTATTTTGTGTTATCAACTTGAGTAAAAAGATGTCTAACGTTCTGATTCAATTTCGGTTAGAAATTTTAGTAACTAAGACATGACCACGATGGAACGTAGAGCTAGCAGAGCTGCTTTTCTCCTGTTTATCATTTTTTTTATCATTTAGCATGCTTCCTAGACTTACATCACGGATTTATTAGTTATATAACGTCATTCTCGACCCCAAAGCTCTTTGAGATAAACCTAGGTTTTAACCTTAAAGAGCTCTGGGGACGAGAATGATATAATGTAAATCCAGTAAGAAAGTGGTACGGCCTTTCAATGTTTATAAAACTCTGCATACAACATATTTAACAAATTGGGTGGAGACAGTTAAAATTGTACGTGGTCATACTTACCTTACAAGTCACCGCAAAGTACCATGTTCCTTGGTCGAATTTACATAAAGATTTTAATAATGAATTGATAACATTTTGAAACTAAAAATCATAAAATATTATTCACATTCTAAAATTGCTCTTGCACACGTGTTGCGTAATTGAAACATGGTTCGACTCTTCACTTTACAAATTCTTCCAAAAATTATTGTTTCATAAAATTCTTTAATTCACATCAAACCTGAACAGGATTGGGAAATTGGGGAAATTGAAAAGACTTCAACATTGGAAATGCAAACTCAGCATTAGGTTTAGTCGAGGCTTATTGAAAAAGTCGACGATTCAGGAAGTTGAGTGACCCATGGAAAAGTCCACTTTGTTTAGGAAAGCAAACAGTTATGGAGTTATAATCTTGGTGACGTCATCAATTATCCGTCCGCATACAAAAGACATATTTTAAGAAATTTGTTAATCCGTTGCGTCTAGTGTATAGAGCTAAAAATACTGAGCAAAATAATGTATAGTAACCTGTATTTGTGACGAACCCGTCTGTTTTAAAACGGGTTGGTTGACCCAATTTCCCGTCACTTGGTCCCATTGGTTTTATAGTTTTGGTTCAAGATTGTCGGTATAAAAATTGTGAAAGAAAAATACTTAGGAAACTCAACGATAAGTTTCATCAATACAGATAGACGAGGGTAGTAAAAGAAGGAGATAAGCAAGGTATTTAGTTCGAGTTTCATCTTAAAACCCATAATTTACATTCTTAAGCGGTTTGAAAACTTGAAACATATCATAGCGTTATTATGTGACCTAGGGTTGACTATTTTCTAATATCAGACTTCCGTTTGTGTGCCAAAAATGGTAGCTGCGACTAGCGCGGGTTTCTTTAAAAACGGGGGCTTTAATGGTACGTTACTGACAATATTATTCCCGTCAAGCCTCTCAAGATATATGTAACTTCAAAGTCACAATATCTTTATGTCCCCTTTATAGTTCTTCTCTACTTCTTTCTTGCTTCCTTAATTATATTTTTATATATGTTTAAAGTTTAGTTAGATCTTTATCGCCTGTTTCACCTATATATAATTCTAAAATGTCATTATTTTGATGTTTTAGCTACCTACCTATAGGGACTAAGAGATACTTCCGTTTTATGATCTCGTATTATCCTTGCTAACGTACTACATCACTTGTGATTTTTAGCTACCTACATTCCTTAGTGTAAATTTTTATTAAAAGTCAATATACCTAACCGGCTGGCTAGGCAAGCCACATAAGTCTCGGGTGGCTTTGTGATTCTAATAATTTTTACTCTGTGGCTAGGTAGACTTTTAAGTGTGTTTTGAACTTGGCATAGCAATTTAAATGTTTAAGTAAACAACTTTGTCAACAGCCTGTATTTTTATTCCTTTCAAATGCCTTTTGTGGAATGACACAGTGGTGAATACTAATATTAGCTACAATAGTTTTAGCTATAACGAAGCTAAAGTATTTTTTTTACAAAATTACGTCTGGCACATTTTAAAAGACCTTAATTTTTATATCCTTTTAAAACTAAGATTCATGATGAATTGTGAAGGTGGTGTATTAACCTTATTTAAACCGAGTCGTGAGATATGGAATATAAAATGTGTCGGGTAAATCTTAATTATCATTTGACTTAAAAACATAATGCCAAGCTTAGTTGCTCTGGATTTGTTCACCATGGAAACTGCCTTTGATTGATCACATTTTTGATCACTTTTTTTGATAAAAAAGCATACCTATCTGTTATTTTTTTCAAAAAATCGTATCGGCATCCTTTAAAATGGTTAAATTCGGTAACTCAGGAAGTATAACTAATACAAAAAACTTTGTAGGATTCAATCCATTGCATTGTTCTAAAAGCACGCCATAACAACTTTTAACTCAAAAATCCTTTTTTGTACTCAAGTTATATTTTTTTTTATTTTCACGAAATGTACTCAGGGGATGCTTAATCATGACTGTTCTTAAAATTTACAAATTATGGTTTAGGTTACATTACCTTACATTTAATCATGTCGATAATTTCATCTTGGGTATCCAGGATGTATTTAAATATATTTTTATGATATAAACTACACGAGGTCTAAAAAAAACGTAGAACATATAGTTAAACATGCATTTCCTTGTGCATGATTTAATCGCAAAAAAAAATACTGTTTTGCTTTTTTGACGTGTAATAAAAAAGACAAAAAATGACACGAACCTCGTTATCATAATATTGACTAGATGGACAAAGAGCTTCAACCTATAAATATACGTATTTGTTAAAGCTCAGATTGAGCATGATGCTATTGCATCTCAGATGACCAATTTGTTATCAATACTCAAATTGCAGCTTATTGATGGCAGCTTATCAACAGTTTCTTTTGGTTAGTTTATTTTCAGTAACAAATTTTTCAGTTGAATAGAGCTCCATAAATAGGTGAGCAATTGAAGTCCTATTAAACGCCTACACAGCTGTTGCAATTAGTACATCTATGTCGCTCAAATCAATGGATTTACTGTAAAGTTAGTTATACATCCCGCCCCATATCTTGTATAAAAAATGCTTAGTATTCGATGTATTCAAATTATCGCGTTCGTATTAGTGAAATTTTAAAGGGGTGTTTAGTTTCGTTAAAGGCAAATAAAGAGGATTGTGAAACTTTGTGGCGGCGAAATTTAGCTCCTAAATTTAACTGTGCGTATTTTTTTGGCAGCAGGTAAAAATTTGATAAGGAAAAAGTCTACCGAACAGAGACGCGAAGGAAGACACATGTGTTTATTACATAATTTAGTAAGGTACGCTAGTAGAGGGGATTGTTGATGATGCTTTCTTTGGCTTTAACACACAAGATATACACGAAAAATTCTTTAGTTTGTGTGTTCAATAATTTCACATATCACGCTTATTTTTGGGTGTATTCAAATTATCGCGCTTATATCAGTGAAACTTTAAAGTGATGCTTCGTTGCAGGTCCTATTCCCAGTCCGAAATATAGTGCCACACACCACCCTGTTTAAACTTCTGTGACAAAGTTAGTTAGAGCAATGCTAAGCTGTGCATATCTGTGTATGTAATGCAACATAGTTACAGAACTATTCATTTAAGGTGATGGCCCAAGGACGTTAAACTTACAATCTTTTTGAGGAGTAATAAGATATTTACCTTCTGATATGCTTCAATAAATAGATTTATTACGGAGCAGCAATTGGAAGGTAAAACGAAACTTAACGTGCCCTTCATATGTTTTATGACATGTGATATTTCTTGGCGTAATCTAAATAAAGATTGTTTTAAATCACTTGATTACTAACGATTGATGCAAGTTGAAGGGGGTACGAAACAATTTCATAAACTTAATCCCCGCAAATTCTGAAGAACGGCGTGTAATAAACGGACCACTCAAAAGGTCAATGTGCAAGAAATTATACACACTTTAGAACCACATAGACGTCTAGACAACCTGTTTATGAATAATTAATTTGATGAATTTGCTACTTTTTTATTTTTTCTTCAGTATTCTTTCTGGCGGTAAAATAAGCTACGGTCTGTAAAATGTATTTAATATCAGTAAATCGAAAGTTTGTTTTGAAGATTTTTCTTACCACCGGGAAATCGGAGTAGTTAAGGTGGGAAAAATTACGCTGGTTCTCAAACGATTTTTCTGCGGCCAAAATCTGGCCGCGATTTTTGATTGGCTAATTCTATTGTTATTTGCTCACGTGGTCCATGTCGGGGAAAGCCCTTTTCATCCGAATATTCCAGCGAGTGATTTCACTCACCCTAACAAACATTAGTAAACTATAAAGTTTTTACCAGAGTAAGATGTGGCCAAGCTTGGTAAACAACTCACAGATAAATTAAAATGGCCTCCGAAACGATTAGTCACATTGTCCAATTTAAACTCGGCGTTTCCGCTGAGTCATTCGTTCGCGTCTAAGATTTTGTTTGAGAGAAACTCAAGCTTAGTTAACTAGGCTATTTTGAAGAGGGAAAAGAGACAACACGAGGAGCTGTTTTTGTTAAAAATGCTATGTTATTTCCTTTAAAAAGGTAATTAATACCTCTAAAAAGATTTAGAATCCTAGTTGTTGCTTAGACTGGCCTCATGTGCAATAAACTTGTATGTTTCTACGCAGAATTTCGAAGGATATACCTAGCTGGCTAGCTCAACCAATTTGGAGTTTATTTTATTACAAAACTTGAGTTTAAAGCAATTATATAGAATAAATCATGGATATCCAACATATGTAGGGAACATTTCTGTCATTTTTAGTTATTTTTGGATACCCAATATTGTATTCAAGATGATTTAAGACGTTGTTTTTGTCCTCAGTGATCATAAAAATTTTCACTGCCATTGGCTCGACGTTCGTGTAAGTCACTAAAGTCGAAAACCTACAGCCGTTTCATAGCCCCTTTAATCTTATTTTTGTCCATATAGCAAATATAAAACATGCAAGTTGCTAGAGTTAAAATAATTAAATCAGATGTTCTAGTTACTATCAGCAGGTAGTGAAAAATATTTTCTATAGCAAGGATATGTCTAAAGAATATGTCAAAGGAATAGTTATAGTAACGGTTATGTACTCTATTAATTGACGTAAGGTAACGACCTTGGGTTGCAGGGAAAACTACCAGTATATGAGCGATTGTGTGGGATGGCAGCAACCCATCACCTTGCAGCAAATCCTCTTAGAATAGGAAAAACAATAAAATTTAATTAACACTGAATTAAGAAATAGAGATATGTATTCGTACGCTTGCGGAATTTATATAGTAGGTAAGTGACAGAAAGGTAGCGGCGCCAGAAAGTTATGATTTTGCTTTGACACATATTTGGACGGTATGCTTCGAAATATGTATCGATGGTATGTTTTAACACATATTTTGACGATATGTTTCGAAATATGTATCGACGGTATGCTTCGGCACATATTTTGACGGTATGTTTCGAAATATGTATCGACGTATGCTTCGACACATGTTTTGACGGTGTTTTGAAATATGTATCAACAGTATGCTTTGAAATATGTACTCATCAGTTGCTACCCAGCGTTTTTCTTCGCCCCCTATTTTGTTATTTGCGTCCTTCTCAATGTTTGTTGGTACCAAAGGACAACGCCAGGATACTGCTCTCTCCAAACATTTGTTAATTGTAAGAAATTTAGTTCCTGTTGTAAAAGTAATTTTACCGAGTATTTTTTTCTTCACTTCTTCTTTCACATGCTGTCAACATAAATAGTATACTTACATTTCAACGAATTTTTCCATCATGTCTGCTGAGAAGAGCTTTGTTCGAGTGGTAATATGGTATGCAAACAATCCATCTGGCCATTGCAAACTAAGTGTGAACTCTTGCATACCAAGCAAAGCGTTGTGTAAATGTTCAAACGTTTGGAAGTAGGGTGTCCTATAAGAAATATGAGTCTAATATTCTGAACATCTTATATCTAATAGAAATGTTATAACCACTGGTGTAAGTCCTTAAAACAACAATTGGAACGCTGTAACGTAACTCTTTCCTAAGAGTTTATATTAAAGGTTTTGATGATTATGAATTGTTAAACCGACTGTATGCTGATGATGTGTTTTGTTATGCATTTGAGGGGGAAATAGAAGTGGGTGTGGTTGTAATTGAACTGCTGCAAACTGTACCGTTTGAGAAAAAATATTCCGCAGTGGTGAAATGATTTGCAAATTGTAAATTGGAGCTCTGGCAATATCAATTTCGAGAGAGGAATATCATAAAATTGTCTAATAGAAGGTTATGAAGCTTTTTCTAAAGGAAGAGGAAAAAAGGAACATTGTTGGTAGAAAATTTTGCTTTGACATATCGATCGTTCTTTTTATTGAATTCCAACAACGAAATTCTCTTTTTTTACGTACAAAATTTGTTGTTCAATTCGAATTTAGCAATAAAAAACAACAAAATTACTTCTCTGCATTGGCAGAAACTTTTCAGGAAAAAAAAGTTTTAAAGGGGGCAAAATTTATGTTCGAGACGCATGTCGAGGAGAATAAAAAAAATATTACTTCGAAATAACGTAAGAGCGAATTTAAGAATGCCCATTTAACCATTGGAACGTAATGTTTGGCTGAAACTTTAACCGACGGACTTCTTTTGAGACAGGACAGATTTTTGAAATAGTAAAGCTTAACCTTTAAAGAGTACAATACACTTCTTGAAACACGGTGATAATGTTTTCTTTCGTTTAATAAACCCTCTTATTTGAAATTATTCCACAACACTTAGTGGAAAGATTGAAAAGAGTCACCGATAGATTGACAAAAAATGTGATTATGAAATTTGTTTTGGTTACCAAGAACAGTTGTTGTTGTTGTTGTTGTTTATGCGAAAGTAAACATACAAATGGAAACAACCTACTCTTCTACACATTCTCCATGACTTTCTTTGGTAACGTTGTCATAAAAATCGTTGATAACGAGTTCTTCAGTTACATCCATGTAGCTGATTATCAACGGCGAAAACATTTTTAGGATGTATTCATGAAATGTCCCTTGTTTCAGTGAAACTATAAAATAAAATAAAAACAAGAGATAAATGAAAAAATAATCAGGACACTGAGCAAGAAAAGGCCACATATTTTGTCAGTACTTATCCATTTTTATGTGCAAAGACCGAAAGAAAAGGTATAAATTTTTTATACTACTAACAGGAAATAAAAATAGAATACCAAAATTATGCGTAGAACGTTTCAAACCGAGTTTGATAGCTTATGGTATTTTTCGCGATTTGTGAAATTGCTGATAACGTCACATAAAAAGGTGTTGATGTCAATAGTGTTAAAGACAATATTTATTCCTTTTTTCTACAACAATTACTCCAAGTTTCATGTCATAAGTATAAATTTGTGAGACTTTAGCTATAGATTGCATTCATCTATGTCCTCGCCCTATTACCTGCAAGGGCCACAAAAGTCCACACCAAAGAGGGTTACAACTCCGCAAAGCTTTGTATATTTGCATTGAATCGAAGACGATGAATACATTATTAGATGCCGATAATTTTGTTGGATTTCAAACCAGGAATCCCTCTTTTAAGTAATTCCCGCAAAAAATTTGAGCCTAAAAATTGCTAGAAAATCACAGAAAAAAATTATTTTATTTCAAATTTCAACGCAAACTTTCTTTTTTAGTAGCAATGAAATCAAATTTACCGTCATTAAAAATTCTTAGTAAATTTGGTTACATTGATGTTGCTAAGCTGGCTAAAATGATTGTAAACATCTAGAACTAATAGGAAAACAAATCCACAATTTAGGTAAAATATATGGAGAACATACCATGAGACAAGCTGTAAGAATTCAATAAGCGAAACACTTGCAGACCATTGAAGAAAGAATATGGTTGTCTCAACTTTATGATATCAAGATCTACAGTGAGAAGTAGCAGAAATGAGTTGGCGTAATTTCGATGCTCACCATTTGTCGACGACAAAACCTAAAACAATGAATATAATTCTCACACAAATAATCAAATAATCAAAAGTCAGTTGTTAGATAACTTAATGTTTGGGGAAAATTCTTTGCATAATTTGATACTTCACAACTGCGTCAAACAACTCTTTAGAGATTACCAATTAGTCAGTAAGTATTACAGCCATGAATCATATCCCTCACGCCAATAACAGCTGTAAATCAATTTTTAGGTTTTGTGAAGTGACTCCGTTAATATATTTAAAATATATTGTTGCAGTGATAATGTGTAATTGACATTGGCATGCGAGATAGTTTACGCAGCCCCTGCATCTTGTTTTGGTTCTTACACAAATGACTAAATTTGATATTTTCCTACTGTGTTAAATCCATTAATCAGGGATCAATTTATTTGACTGTTTTTTACGTTCTTTTACTTTCGCAAATATTCAATTTTCAAGTAAAAATAATTTATCTTTTTTACATCGCAAACTTTGTTTACATTCTGCAAATTCTCATCCTCTCTGCATCTAGCAGTTAAAAAGTTGTATACCTCTGGATAATAACTTCGAATCTCTTCCACTTCATCAACACATCTTGTCGAAAGTTTATATGCTTTATTCATTCTTTCTTCGTGCGACATATTGGATAACACAGAATCTAAAGAAAAAAAAAGGCTTTAATTTCATCATAAGTTATCGTACAACAAAAATGTATTGGTTGTGTTTTTGGGTAATTTGAATATAACGTTTGGTCTTTTTAAAGGCAATCTATTTTGAAATGGGAAGATTCAGAGTGGTTTTGCATTTTTCCAAATCTAAATGAAGAAGTGTGAGCATTTCATCAAAACTTGGTTTAGATCACAGTTTGACTTTAATAAAAAAAACTGTAAAATAAAATTACCAGAGTTAATAACACATTAATGACAACCTCTTTGCCCAGCAAAGACTCATCTAGGCGGAACGACATTGTTGACCCTTTTTATGCAGGTCCTAATTTCACGCCGGCCCTTTTTACACCGGTCGCCAAAAACTAACGCCATTTAGGGCCGGCGTTAGGACGGTCAACAAGGCACTTTGAAATAATTAACAAAGCCATTATCAAAGTTCTAGTTTTGTTTATTCTAAAGAGTGTCCTTAAGATTGAAGGCGTAGGAATCCCATTCTTCTGCAACTAAATACACCTCGACTAACTCCTACCTTGCATTCTTAAATCATCAGTTAGTTGTATATAATTTACATCTTCTACAACCAAATACACCTCGACTAACTCCTACCTTGCATTCTTAAATCATCAGTTAGTTGTATATAATTTACATCTTCTGCAACCAAATACACCTCGACTAACTCCTACCTTGCATTCTTAAATCATCAGTTAGTTGTATATAATTTATATCTTCTACAACCAAATACACCTCGACTAACTCCTACCTTGCATTCTTAAATCATCAGTTAGTTGTATATAATTTACATCTTCTGCAACCAAATACACCTCGACTAACTCCTACCTTGCATTCTTAAATCATCAGTTAGTTGTATATAATTTATATCTTCTGCAACCAAATACACCTCGACTAACTCCTACCTTGCATTCTTAAATCATCAGTTAGTTGTATATAATTTACATCTTCTACAACCAAATACACCTCGACTAACTCCTACCTTGCATTCTTAAATCATCAGTTAGTTGTATATAATTTACATCTTCTACAACCAAATACACCTCGACTAACTCCTACCTTGCATTCTTAAATCATCAGTTAGTTGTATATAATTTACATCTTCTACAACCAAATACACCTCGACTAACTCCTACCTTGCATTCTTAAATCATCAGTTAGTTGTATATAATTTACATCTTCTGCAACCAAATACACCTCGACTAACTCCTACCTTGCATTCTTAAATTATCAGTTAGTTGTATATAATTTATATCTTCTGCATCCAAATACACCTCGACTAACTCCTACCTTGCATTCTTAAATCATCAGTAAGTTGTATATAATTTACATCTTCTGCAACCAAATACACCTCGACTAACTCCTACCTTGCATTCTTAAATCATCAGTTAGTTGTATATAATTTATATCTTCTGCAACCAAATACACCTCGACTAACTCCTACCTTGCATTCTTAAATCATCAGTTAGTTGTATATAATTTATATCTTCTGCAACCAAATACATCTCAACTAACTCCTACCTTGCATTCTTAAATCATCAGTTAGTTGTATATAATTTACATCTTCTGCAACCAAATACACCTCGACTAACTCCTACCTTGCATTCTTAAATTATCAGTTAGTTGTATATAATTTATATCTTCTGCATCCAAATACACCTCGACTAACTCCTACCTTGCATTCTTAAATCATCAGTAAGTTGTATATAATTTATATCTTCTGCAACCAAATACACCTCGACTAACTCCTACCTTGCATTCTTAAATCATCAGTTAGTTGTATATAATTTACATCTTCTACAACCAAATACATCTCGACTAACTCCTACCTTGCATTCTTAAATCATCAGTTAGTTGTATATAATTTATATCTTCTGCAACCAAATACACCTCGACTAACTCCTACCTTGCATTCTTAAATCATCAGTTAGTTGTATATAATTTACCAGAGCAGCCTTTCTAATACATACATCTATGGTGTCGTTTCTTTCATCACTGTGTGTAGATAAAACCTATAAAAACAATTAATTCTTTCTATTGATACTATATAATTGTTTTCGTTAGATGAAATTTATAGTTGGACTTTTCTGAAACAACAGAAACAATGGCCAACTGCGTTGCCACGGCATTTTTTCCTTTTGGTAGCTCCGTAATAACGGTTCCGGAGCCAAGGGATTCTGTGAACGAGGATGAACAATGATGTAGCATGCGCTTTCGATTGGTAACTTCCACGTTTCGATTTGAAACCGGTTGTTGTGTGTTTATTACCCATTGACCACAGTGATGCAACATGGAGTAAGCTACAATCATGGACATAATATAACGAGAAAAAAAAAAAATAAAAAAAAAAATAACGAGAAATCACGGCTAATCTCGAATTTCACCGCCACAAGTAGTTGCATTAATGGTTTCTATATCAGAGTCCCGCAATTTTAACTTGTTAATGTTGGCTTATCAAAGTTCACTTGTCAATGTTCACAGTGAACTCGAGACTTTAAATCTTAGGTTATTTGGTTAAATTCATACTCTTGAAAATTTCTAATTGTTGCTGACGCCAGCACGACCATTCTTTCCTAATTTAGCCACCTTTGTGGATTATTTCGTTGCGCGGGCGCGCTAAAGAATCCCACTAGTAAATTTTAAACGCTCTATACCTAGCCTAAGTGTTCGCAAAAGTAGCAACTTGGCAGACTGCCGGCTGTCAAGTGTTGATTATTTGACAAAAAACAAGTAGGAAAATACCTCTTCAAGCAGTGATATAGTGTTCTTTAAAGCACTCTTTGGTTGACCATAAGGAAAGTTCCTTCTAAAGAAGACATGTATTTGATATGAGATAGATATTCGTTTGCAAGTTCTCTCACAGATGCATTTTTATACATGTTTAAAAATATTCGTGAAAGAAATGGAAACTTTATTACTTCCCGACTTTGAGAGTATTTTACATAAAACTTATAAGCACAAACTTAGGTGATGGTGGATTTACCGTGGAATCTGCAAAAGTATAGCCTCCTTGTTTGATGATAAAATGTGACCTTTTATCACGTCATCGTTTTGAGGGGAACATTCCTAGATTTCACCAAATTTTAGCTCCAAACTTTTCTATAAAACATCTTTAGTAAGTGCTTTATCTTACTTGAAATTGATAATTTGCTTGCACAGATAATCTTCCAAATGATACGTCAGTTCTTCTAACCTTTCCTCTAATTCTTCAGTGTCAAGTCTATGAGTGAATATTAGAAGAAATAGCATATACAATAGGAGTGATAAATTTGGTATTCAGAAAAAATTTTCGTTAAACTTCGAGGACACCATTTATTAAACAGGCAGAGTTTTTACCCGCACTATTGTCCCTATTAATTAGGCCTAATACAAAAAACTTGGCACTAAATTAACGTTATATCCGACAAAACATTCCAATGCTGGTACTTTTATATTCGATAAGTTCTACTGGTTCTTATAGAGCTAGTCCTCTATATTAATAATACGGGTCATGCTAACGACGCACAAAATCTTCAAGCTACAAATAACCAATGTGATTTATTTTTAACGATTTTATATCGACATCTCGCTTTTGTGGAAATTCAACTCAAGCTCTCAAGCAGGCCTAACGCAGGCCTAAACATGCTGACGAAGAAACATGCAAGGATTAAAACTACGCTGACGAAGGCTATTATGAATTGGTAGTGGTCGTGTCGAGGTTTGGAGGTCTTTTTTTTATCTTTTGCTCTGTATATTTCGTCTTTATAGGAATATTCCATTTTATGTCTCCACATGTTAAGAAGTACGTTTCGTCACGTTTCCTAGCTAAAAAAAACGTACGCAAAGCAAAAGAAGCTAGTCAACATTATTATTTCTGTTTTTCTTTAATATTAATCTTCGCTAATTTGATTTCTGCACCTTCTTGGTTATGTTTATAGCTAGCTAGCAATGACTATCTAAAAAATGAAAGTAGACAGACTTCTTTTTGTATCTGGACAAGCTACTATAAACATTTCAAATGCTTATGTGTTTCCGTGTCCAAATGTGTACAGTCCTGGTAACATGTGTATATATGTTTCACTGTGGCTACTCATATCAACATATGCAACTATTTGTTTGTTTGAGATTTACTTTTTAAAAATGTACGGAAACTTATTCCGCAAATTATAGGAAAAATTTATAGGTGACTGATTTTGCTGGACGGAGTAACGACAGGAACCCTCCTCCTGTATGTTGCTTAAGATTTTGAATTTTCGCGGGAACATATTTCCTCAAAAAAATGTTGAGCGATTGCGTTTCCAACGACGGCGTATCGACACGTCTATCCTGTGCTTTATATCTGCCAAAGTTGCGGGAAATTTATTTTTTGAAAATTACTTTACAATTGAAATACTTTATGGTTGTAAGCAACCTACTGTATTTGTAGCAAATTATGTGTTTTTTATAAAAACGGAAGTCATGGTTCATGAATGAACTTTCACTAGAGCTTATTCCGCAAATAGAAAATATTGGGCGACATGTTTTGCTAGGAAGAGGGTTACAATAGGCTGTGCCTTGTATTTTTATTTAAGCTGGTATTATTATGCAACACAAAGTATACCAGGAAGCGCTAAACCAGAGTACGTGACACGGTTATCTGAACTTTCTCGCTCAACCTGGCATTCAACCCTGGGTTACCCATCCAATAAACATTATAAACATTGTGCAACAAGATTTTCTGGTGGCAAATAAAGGTTCCAGCGGAGGTAATTTTCTAGGGGTACTTATCTGAGGAGGGAGACTTTCCTAGAAGAGAATATTTTCCGGGGGGGGGGGGGAGAAATGATCCAAGGGGAGTAATTCTGCGCAGGAATTGTTTGGAAAATTATCCTAGAACCAATGAGCACAAACGAATAAAGAAATAGTCGAGTACCGTCACTATACTGATATACCAACATGGACAACGTTTAAGTCCAACATGGGGCAGGAATGATGAACTTTATTATTATTACTATTATTTACCCAGGACAGCCTCTTCAGTTTCTATAGGAACTGTTATCAATGAGGGTCCTGCGAAGGGGGTCCTAGTGCATTTAAAGCTCCCATTTGGGCTACGGAGAGCGTGCAAGCACAAGAACCGCTCAACCAGACAACCGCCTAAGATATCAATCCTATTCTCATGCTGAACGTTAAGCGGAAAGGATCGATTCATACTTTTATAGTCTCTGGCATGACTCGGTCGGGGTTTGAACCCAAGACCTTCCGCGCTGGAGGCGAACGCTCTACCACAAGGTCACCACAACTGCGAAGTAACGTACTTAAACTTTTTCAATGACCAGTAGTTTTCACCGATGCTTTTAACATCCATAATACCATCGTTTTCAGCACTCTGCAATAGATTATTCACAAGTATAAGATATTGATGTATAGGGTTGACACCATACCGTGCACAATATTCATTTAAGACAGCTGTCTGGTCGTTGGTCAAACGTCCCTGGAAAAAAAGGTAACGTATTTTTAGAAGTTTTCTAAATGACTTCATGAAATAAAAAGGGTTTTAATTCACTAAGATCTATCTATAAAGTCGCAAGGTCCGGCTGTTGACTGGTTTATTTGAGTTTTAAATACTTCATACAGACCCGCTTGAGGATTTGACAGAATAAAAAGATATCAATCAAAGGAGTTCCCGCCTAGTACACGCGTCCAGTTTAGGCATTCGGCTCCAGATTCATCTTCTTCTTCTTGTTGCATTCTTTTTCTTTTTGAAACTGGAAAATTTTTTGCGTTTCGCAAATATATAATTTTTTGGGAACGAGCCGTACATAGACTTTCGCAAATTAATGCTGTTAGATATTTTTTTACTGTCAAAGCATATAATTTAAAAAAATGGATCATTTTAGCTGGGTTTTTCGCGCTCATAAACTTTTCCGAACCATTTCACATCACGAATTTAGTAAAAAAATCTCGAAATTTTTCTGCACTTAAAGTAATCGTTTTTTGTGTTCACATATAGTTTTTAGGTTAACCTTAGAATACAAATAGTAAAAACTATTTCGTCTTCAAGAAAGTCAAAAATATTGAAAACGATATACCTTAGATACATATGTATCATTTAAACGGTGAATCAAAGTTGCCTTATGAAGAGTTGCAAACATTTCAGCTTGATTAAAATGCAGAGGATCAGCTTGGACAATATCACCAAAACCATGTTTGAATGCTCGATCCATATCTAAATTTGAGAAGAATCGTTGCTAGTATAATCTCTTGCAACCAATATATCTTCTTCAATATAGCCGGTAAAGCCTATGAATAGATGCCTCAGCAATGTTTACAAAATGTATAAAACTTTGCATATTTTTGTGAAGGAAAATATAGAGCAACATTTTTAAAGGTGAAAATTCATACACATTTTTTGAAGCCAACATCAAAAGGGCACTGAAAAAAATATTTCAACTATATTCTCTTTTTAAAAAATAGATTTACTAAATTTTAGGCGAATATTTCGTTCCGTAAATGAACTTATTTGACTTCTATGGTCTTTTGTTTATATTTTTTACCTACAGCAATGCGTGCGCAATGTTAGGCGAGAATAGAAATTGTCATCTCTAGCTACTTTGTAGCTATACCTCGTTTTGTCTTTTGTAAATTGGTGTCATCATTTGGTGTAGTGGACATTCCTTTGGCTGAAATCTCTGGTTTGTAGGTTTGCCCTGTGGCTACATACAATTTGAAAATCCAGCTTAGTAGATCTTGGTCTTCTTCACATGCAAACAACACAACATCGTTCACGTTGGTCAACTGGAAGAAGAAGCGTCCACCGGGTAAATCTGAAAACGTAAACATTGCTTTATAGATTTATGAAGCTCAAAAAGAACTTTAGAATGTCATTACTTATTATATTCAGAAAAATATACATTTTATTTCGTTTCACAAAAAGGGACTTAAATAAGTTGCGTTTAGGCTTCTGTTGAGCTGCAGACAACGTTCCCTGCTACTTTGTGATTCATCTACAATAATCCCCCTAATTAGCAGCTGGTAAAAAAGTTTCGCCTTTTGTAAAGCGTATTTTCATAGCAGTAAGCATGTGCATGAAAAAAATATTATCACGAATCAATTCATCTTAGTAGCAATGTAGATTTTATTTATCAATAGAGACACAATAATTGACACAATGGCTATCAGAGTGGCCGGGAGCCGATATATATGTTAATTTCAAAAACGCGAGCTAACAAAATCTAGCTCAATAATATTACTGACCAGAATTGGGCCTGGTAATTTTTGAGTTATAGAGGAAAAGTGTTTCTCACTTTGGAAGAAAAGTGTTTCGAACAGAAAAGAAGATTTCAGAGGAAAGAAGAGAAGTGTTTTCAGTAAAAAAAAGTGAGCCATAGGGGCTATCGTATGTTAGTTGCTCAGTATTTTCATAACTTCTCTTAAGGGATGAACACAGACCTTTATCCCACCAATAAAAAGAACCATAGAAAGTTTACTTGCTGAGTTGTCTGCATAATCAACTGTGTAGCCTTCTATGATCATCCATTCGTATGGAATTGAAGAACTTGTATTGAATGTGCATAACACCATTTGAAAACCAGATACCTAAGGTAACATTAAAAAGTTCGCACTAACCTTTTTCTTTTTGACGCACCTGATAGGAATCATCACAGATTTAATGATGAAATATAGTTATAACCAGTTTAAACAACACAAAATTTCGTTTGCACGCCTTTGGTTTTATAAGCAAAACAAAATTTTTGCAGTTGATATATTTACGTGCTGGGAAAAAAAAGGATAACTGCATGGGCAAAGAGGCACAGTGCCACCCAAAACTAATAGATTGTCAGGGGGTATGTTATGCAAAATATAAGATATGTTTCTAGCTTAAAACAGAATAAATATGTTATAACAAATAAAGTTTGTAAAGAAAATTACTTGAGCTAATATAAAGAATCGTTCCTTCCATTTTTTCCAACGTTTCTTGCTCTGTGCGTATAAGAAGCTGAAACAAAAGAAAATAGCAGTAAATATATAGCAAGCTTTCTCTCTTTCTATCTCGACACAGAGAAAGTTCCAGATAAAGAAATGAATTGGTAAACAATTTCTGAGACTGTTCAGGATTATTCAGACAAATAACAAAAATTTTCACGTCGATTTTGCCATTTCAAGGGATAGTATTTTTATAAACCAGTTAAATAAGGGCTATAGGGATATAGAATGGTTTACAAATAAAGGGAAAATGTAATTGATCATAAGTCAGTACACTTTTTGTGTACGAATTCTTATTATAAGAATCATCAAGCCTCATATAATCGGGATAGAAAAATCGGCAAGGGATTAAAATACTTGTTTGGCAAAAAGCGTGCTTGAGGTAAAGGATACGCACAACAACCTTTAAATTTACTTAGCTGAAAAAAATTTAAGAAATGAATTAAGTCTTGCTTACCCACACTTTCTTATAGTATCCGGTTTAGTCATTTCAATGGATACAAGTACGTTAACTTCCACATCACATGATGCACCTTTCTCTACATTCATACGGTACCATTTCCGTGTTTCTTTAAAGCCGCACCAAACATTAATATTTAACTTGTGAAAAATATGAGGAGATTAAGTCATTTTATATAATATCGCCATTTATTAACCTCGTTCCCAGGGATTTTCACGTTTTTTACATTGATTCCGTCCCAATATAAAAAACCTAAAAAGCCCTGCGAAAGACGAGGTTGGCCATTTATTGTTCTTAGTCCGTTCCGTCACCTTTGAAATTTGTGAATTAACATTGCCCTCACAAAACTAAAATCACTAAAGCTTTTTTGATATGAATAGTTCAAAGTTTAAATATATATTACGCTTCAGTTACGCCCCAGGGTTGTGATTTTTCCTGAAGTGACGACCATTTATCGTATCGTGTTTTTTATGCATTAAGTGGTGTTTCCAATCAAAAAATGTACAAGATAAATGCTAAATCTCAATATTATAGGCGTTTAAAATTTTTGGGACTCTTTGTGCGCCTTGTAAGAAAATTGTATTGTATCTAATTAGTTACATACGTATTATCGACAAAAATGCATGCCAAACAATAGATCTTAGAGCATTCTCACCAAAATCCTACCCCGCTACCCCAATCGCCCCCCGCTCACCTTGGCTAATAGTTTTTCATCAGTGAGATTAAAGAATGTCTTTTTCTTTGTCAGCAGTTGCAATTTCAGTGTAACATACGGACAAGCTGTCGTCCATTCTCCTTGAGTGTCCCATCTAAACACATTGTTTCGTAAATTTCCTCATATCACTATACAATTGGCATAAAGTAGCCACAGTCTTTACCCACAGAGACTTTTCGCAAACTTTATTTGGGCCTGTAGTGAAAAAAAATTTCAATAACTTTTGTGCTTTGCGGGGGGTAAATTTTGGTGCTTAGAAAACTTCTCATATCCATGTAAGAGTGTTGTTAGTTGTTCTGTTAATTATAATTTAAAAAGCTTTTCCTTCCCACAAAGTCAGTGTTGTAGATAGATCATACTTAGCTACTGCTGCCATAAATATCCAGGAAACTTAAATATCAACCATATTGACTTTTAACACGGCCGGCGTGAACTGAAGCGGTCGCAAAATGGTTAGGCGCTAGGAAAAACATTTTTAATGTTGCACAGCGACTGAGTATTTCAAACTTTATCCCTGTCGGAAAAGAGAACGAGTGAAATTTAAAAATTGTGAAAATCAGTTTGAAAAAGTTTTCAGAAAAGTTTTTCTTTTCTCTTTCTCCTTTTTTTAAAGGTTGTACGTACAGCAAACTTGAATGTAATAACTTCCACCTAGATTTTAATATTTAAATGTCTATTTGGCAAAAGTTCAGTTTAAAACGGGCCAGTGTTAGAATAGATAAGGCCAGTTTCAATACACCTTTACGATAATTCAATTGTACATGCGTTCCTACGGCTCTCCATCGTTTTACAATATCGAAAAAAAGGAGGTAAAAATCGTGTTTTTATGAGAGTTTGTTAGAGAGGAAAGCGTGTTTTCTCCAGTTTTTTAACTTCCGTCGTATCAATTTCTTTCAAATTTTCAGGAAACGTTAATTATAATAAGATACAACTTATGTGTACTTTTCATTAAAAACAAAACGCGCCAAGAAAAGTTATCACGAAAAAACGTGTTTTCTCCTTAATAAACTCTTATAAAAGTGTGATGTTTACCTCCTCCGATCGCAAAATAAGCTGCGACGGAGTGTTAGTTTTCCCGAATTATCGTAAAGGTGTATTAAAACGCTGTTAGCCACAGCTTCTAACATTTGGACGTCGACGCTCTATATGATAAATTTCCATTACAATAATGATGGCAGCGTTTCTAAAATTTTGATTGATTGTTAAAATAACGTCCGCTTTGAACGCTTTGGGAGCTAACTCGACTAAACCTGCATACCCTTATATTAAACGGCTGAAATGGCGGCAAAAATGCTAAGGTGGAAACGATGCCTTAAAGCATTTATTTCTAATATTGGACAGATAGTAGAAGCGACTAACTCTGGGGTGCTTGCTTCCACATATTCTGTTTGTAACATGTTCTCATCATGATCTAACTGAAACGAAAAAAAATGCAGAAAAAATAAAAAGAATACAGCTAACGTAAAAAAGGATTTCCACGAGTCGAATTCGACGGTGAATTAGCTGTAATATTTGATTTCCACGAGAAGCAAAAAACACGTGACGAATTTAAAATGCTAGATGTACACAACCGTTTAAGTATTGATAACAAAATAGTTATTTTCCAAAAATATTTCGCCGCTTAAAAGTAGGAACTGTTTCTACATTTCGGCGTAGCGAATTTTTCGAAGCAAAATCAAAACAAACGATGTTCTGCACATGCTCAGATACATTTTACCCGCGCATTCGCCGTTCAATTTGCTTTGTGGAAATCCGCCTTAAGAGATGATGACAGATCAATAAATTCAGTGTCCAGTAACATAAAATCCTTTTCCACACAATCTTATCATGGTACACTGTCGTCCCTAGATCTCTTAGAGACAAAACGCAAGGTTTATTTCAAAGAGGTCTGGGGATGAGAATCATTAACGTATTCAAAAATCAATACTAACCGCCATGACAACAAAGATGAAACTTTTTTTTAATTTTCTTACGCCATTTACTTCTAATACAGTCACCTGTGATGGGATAAAAATGATAGTTACTATAAGTTCAGTAATTTTTATTATTATTACTTTTTAACAGTGTGCCTGTATTGTTATATATATATGACTGGTGAAACTTTTTTTGGAACATGTTGTTATTTGGACTTCTTGTTCACCCTACAAAGACCTTCTCGCATGATACAATCATATGTGTTCTCTCGCCTTTTAACCCTATTCGGTCCGGGGGGGGGGCCGGATTCCGCCCCCCCCCCCCCTGACGGTTTTTTTCTAATAACTCCTTAACGCTATGCTGCATGGCTATGATACTTACTGAGTTTCAATATTTATCTATTAGACACATGCATGCCAAATTTTTAGGTCCCATGCCTTTCAGAGGCTTTGATATTGGCTATTACTCGAAACTACCCCTAAAAATCTCTATGAAACCCTTATAATTGGGAAAATATAATAACTCTTGTTAGGATTATCCTTAGAACTTGAAACTTACAAAACAACTTTGTTTCATGAAGAAGAATTATTTTCCATGTTTTGGACACGTGACTAATCGGATTTCCCAATTTTTCGGATTTTACCCCAAAATCGGAAAAAAACAGATTTTCGGGCAAATTTTGGCAACTTTTCATGTGAACTATGTAAAAACCGGAAAATATGTTAAATAACTTTTATGTAGCTTTCAGAAACTTCAAACAGAATGTAAAAATTCGCTCTAGAACTAAAGTAATTGAATTTTAAGCAGTTGTTGGCATTTTGAACAAATTTCAAGCTTTTGATGACGTCACAGAAAATGTGCTGACGCAAGCAAAAATTTATTGCCGCCATTTTGTTCCTTTTGTGACGTACTATAAGTGTGCCAAGTTTGATTCAATTTGAACAAGCCTATGAAAAGTTATTGAGGGGGTAGGGTTAAGAAGACTCTTGCTAGTATAAAGAAAATGAATTCGCAGGTAAACAAAAACTCGCTATGCATACGTGATAGATCCAGTAAAAAACAAACTTGCAAGTTGCTATGAAAGCTTTCCTCGACATCCCAAGCACGTTTTTGTCAATATCGAAAATTTTTAAATATTTTGCATAAAGCATTAATTATGAAAGGTTAGTGGTGTTATATACTGACCTTTAGAGTATGTAATTGCTCACATAAATCTTTCAGAGAGAACACGTGTTTTTCATCTACATCAGTTGCTTCCGTTCCTCTAATAGTTAAGCAGAATGAATCCTTTCTGAATAATCTCTTTTCAAATAAAGAGCTAGTAATTTCTGACCTTGGGCAGGCGGTTCTTATGTTTGGACCCTTTTCAGTCCTAATTTGTTCAAATTTTGATCATCATAGCAAAAACACACTTTCAGGACTAAGTTTGTTACTTATGGAACTTTCTTCTCAAATTTCCCGAAATCTATGTTTTTATATAAAAAATGGGTTTGTTGGTAATTAATCTCTATAACTGTGTTCTTGAACAATCGAGACAAAAAAAAAGAAATTACCACAAACAATCGTTAGCTTAAGAGAAAATTGCAAGAGAATTTACATCCTAGATTGTTCTTATTTTATCAGGGCTTCCACCGAAAATATGGTATCAAATTTCCTGACTTTCCCCGACTTTTTGAGGTCAAATTCCCTGACTTTCCCTGACTTCTTCAAGAAATTCTACAGCAGCCAAACAGAAAAACAAATTAACTAAAACCGTTTAAACCGTATTTGTCGCAACATAACTTACAAGAGCTTTAATCCATATACTACATAAAATGGTCAAGAGTATGTTAGTTCCACTGAATGACTAACAGAGCCTGTCAGTAAAGTTCTATCAGTCTAAGTCAAGTTAAAAGACAAAAAATTCCCTGACTTTTCCCTGACTTTCCCCCAAAATGGGTCTTTTTTCCTGACTTTCCCTGACCACAGATAAAATTCCCTGACTTTCCCTGATTTCCCTGACTCGGTGGAAGCCCTGTTTTATGCCAAAAGCAAACTCGGGTTGTTATTAGTTTTGAAAACAATGATTTATGCCTGACGCTGTATTTATTTTGTTCTTATTATGAGGTTGAATCTTAGGCTGATGTTCTTACAAAATTGTTCTTATATAACAAAGCATTTTTTTAAACTGATTTTGTATCACTTACCCTTTCAGCGGTTTATTTTGAATCCGTTCGACGTAATTTTGTACTTTTGACGCCAGTTTATCAAGAACTTCAATTTGAAAATGATCTTTCTTTTTTACCTTTGATGGCTAAAAACAAAAACTTACAAAATACACCTTGCAGTTAAATAAAAGGGCTTCGAAGCTAACAAGATTATTTTCTAAGAACTTTTTATCAACTGGATTATAATTACATTTTTTATTCGCAACAGAGAATGCTTCACCCCCATCGCACGTAGTGTAGTGGGTTCGTCTGCGGCTTCCAGTTCTGGGGACCGCGGATCGAATCCCGATCGCTGCCAGGCAGTTTGTTAGTGATGAGCAACGTAGTTCTTCTTCAATATGGATTATAACCCTTTATCTACACCTAATGTTTACACTGGCGAGCCTATTCTCCCGCAGAGGAGCAGAGGTAAGAGGAAGTGTTGTGTAGGTAAGGGGCCGACCAACGCAACAAGGTCTTCATCAGTCCTTGTTTCTTTTACCGCTTACTGCTTTGGCAATGATCTGTGATGAAATAAAATCTACCCGACCCGGCGTAGTCACGAGCTTGGTTAGAGCAAACAGGTTGCTTTTAAACAATTTTATTTAATGATTGACCATTTTCAAACGATTTTTAGTTGTAACAAAATTGCGTCGTAATCCGTAGTGAAGATGTTTAGCAGTTCGTCCAATTAAACCCATTTTTCTTAGGTATTATCCACACGACATCCTTTCTACGCATACGATACTATAAATCCCGGACAGGAGGCAGAGAAATTCAATTCAAAATACAAACTCACTTTTTCAGGCAGCTTTTCTTATCCTTTTTCAGGCACAGGAGTAACGCATTCAGTTAATAAAACTTTGAGGCCTCATTTCAAAAAATATTGTACATTTGGATGTAAACCTCGTTCCCAGGGCATTTTGCCGGCCACTTCGTAATAACGGCGCAGGGGCCACAAGACCCTGGGTACGAGGTTAGTGACAAAGCATGTCTACTTTTTCAGATACACTAACAAACCTCTATAGCAAGTCCCAGACTTCTTCCTTTCAGCTCTCTTTTTACGCAAGCAAGTTGCTCGTCTTGGTTATCTAACTAAAAAAAAAAAAAAATCTTTTTTTAACAACATAAGAACATAGTTGGGAGAAACTTGATGCAACGAAGCAATGTAGAACGACACTGTATATTTTTCTATACGAGTAATTTGCTACTTGGTATGAAAGCCCTGTCAGGGTTAACACTATTCGGTCAGGGTCGGGCCTAGGGTGAGTAGATTCTGCCCCGCTAGTTGTTATTTAATATTTATTTTTTGCTATGTTGCAAAACAAGATACTTATTTATTTTTCATATTTATCTATCAGATGCTAAGCAGGAACATGTTTAGGTCCCATACCTCCCAGGCTCTTAAATATTAGCTGAAACTACGCCTTGATTTCTTATAATCGGTGAGATATATTTTTCAGGGTAATGCTAAAGCTTACACCCATAGCTTATTTTATCAAGAACAACAAAGTTTCGACATGTGATTAACCCGATTTCTTGATTTTTTCGGATTTCAGCAAAAAATTGGTAAAAATCTCTATTTATATAAAAAATGGAAGATAGGTTAATTAACTTTTATCAAAGGTCAAATCTTCTTCTTAAACTTAATCAATTGAATTTTAAGTATATATGTCAAACGTGCTGACATAAGCAAAAACGTATTATTGCCATTTTGTTCCTTTAATGCAATACTACAACTGTAACACTTTTGGTCCCATTTGAGAAAACTGCAAAAGTACATTTCAATTGGAGGGGGTGGGAAATGAGGAGGTGGGTGATGAGGAGGTGGGTGATGAGGAGGTGGGGAATGATGAGGAGATAAGGAATGATGAGAAGGGGAATGCACAGAAGGACAAAATTACACAGAATTCCATTAGTATATACCTTCAAATGAAATTTTTAAATGTTCTCTAAGAAAACCAGTGAACTCCATACCTGACATGCATTATATAATATTTGGTGTTCGTGTTTCTTCACCGATAGAACAGCTTGAAACATTTCATATAAAGCCTCTTTTGTAGGTCTATCCTGCTCAATGTGAGAAATTAACCTTTGCTTCTCGCATATCATATCGAACATCATCAAACCCTCACGAGACGTAACTTCTTCTCCATCTTTTTTTATATGTTGCAACAAAATCGAATGAAATACATTGTGGATATCGTTGTAGGAAAACGATCCTAATGTAAAATGTCTTTTGAAAAGATGACATGCGATAAAATCGTCGTGGAATTGTTTAATAGCATTCCTGAAAACCATACCTAGTATTAAGTCTTCTTCATTGGCTAGGTACGTACTCAAATGTTCCTTTATTGTGTCAATATGATCCTTGGTTATTTTGACGTTGTTTGCCTTGTTTGTGGATGGTACTTCTTCTTCTAATAGGTTATCCGAAAAGGCTATACATCGACTGACGAAGACGTAAATTTGCAAATGATGTAAATGTTCTTTCGTTTCAGCAAGTATTGGTTCAGTTTGTGTTGATGTATCAGGTATTGGTGTATCATATAAAAATCTTTGATTTTTTAAATTCTCGCTGTTTTCAAGATTTCTGTCTTCCTCAATTTTTCCTGCGTCTTCAGCAATATCTAATTCAGATTCGCTATCGGAAGGCTCCAGCATAATGCTGCGGAGAAAAGACGAACCTGTTATTTACCTACATAAACTTGGAAGATTTCTTACCATTTGTATTGCAAAGCATTCCTTACTGTTTCACTTTGTAGCTGAGTACAACAATCAAATAAATTATTGAAATTTTTGAATCAGTTCATGAATGCCAAATGTGAAAACAGAATGCAAAGTGAATACAAATTATGTAAAATAGTTTTCAATCAAAATAATCGTTACATCAATTTTACATTCCCATAAACCTTTTTTACCCAGGTTACGTTATTTAATGTAAATACTCAACCTCCACTAAGTTTTCAGTTGAAACAATTAGCGTTGTCGCTGAAGCGGAAAGTTTTTGTCAGATGATCCAACTGTTTGCAAAGTCTAAAAACTTCAAAAAGACAAACGATGTCATTGTAAAAATATTGTTTATTTATAATATTGTTTATTTATATTTTTACATATACCTTTCAATTCTCAACAATCCATCTATCAAGTTATTCGAAGTGGTTAGATATATCCTAACCAGTATGTTACCTACCTTGCCAACACCAATACGCTGCATTCCTTTTCGGCACATAATCTCGCTCCCAGGCCTTTCAAAGAAGCAAAATTACACCAAGGTTGCTATGGAAATGTTTTAAAAAAGGAGGGGTGGGGGTGGATTAGATGATCAAATGCAAAAATGTTTGTATTCAAAGATGTATTTTTAAAGCACTGTTTACATTGTGTGAAATTTCACCTATTTATATTTTAAATAATATTTCTGTACAATTTTCCCAAGTTTCGCATAGACAAAAATTTACAAACTTTTCATTATGACAACAACAACAACGACAACGACGACACGACGACGACACGACAAAAATACCCGCAGCAACAAAAAAATATGGACGATGACCTATAACAACAAAGATTACGCGACGGCATGGTAACAACGACAACGACACTACAGCATAGCAAAAATGACAAAGCCGTAGACTAGCTACAGTAACAACAAGGACGGCGGCGACGACGACGAAGACAACAAAAACATGGTAACATAGCAACAGCGCCGTGAGATAACAACAACAACGACGGTAATAAGACAGTTCTTAATCAAAAAATAATCAACATAAATTAAGTCATAGAAAAATAGGTAAAATAAAAAATATATATTGTACAAATAAATTAAATTTTCAGCAAAAAAAACATGCATATTCAACCACCATCTTCTTCAAGTTGAGAAATACAAAAAAAGAAGGATACAAAAAAATACACATACATAAAAATAATTTGGACTGTGTAACACTCGTGGAACGAATATTCTTTTGAGAAAAATCCTCTGTAGTCGAAAGCCCGTGTTACACGTCCGCATTATATGCACCATTTGTGTTAATGTGTGTTTCATGTATTTTCATTGAATATATGTGGAGATGAGTTTAATGATGTAGCTATTTGTGTGAAAATCATTTGTAGCTCATATTTACAATAGAACAAGAAATGTTTACACATGCAGTTTTAATATTTCACAATTTTAGGAGATTTAACAGAATTTAGCAGAAGGCACATACCTGTATATATGCGCAGTATTTGTGGTATATAATAACTATTCACACAGTTCTATCTAATCCAAAATATTATTATATTTATTGTTGTTTTTCGTTATGATTTCGAGATCAAAATGACAGGAGGTTCACCAAGTTTCAAGTAGTTTTTATGCAGAAAAAGTTGCAGTGAACCAGGTTAGAAAGATTTTAGAAGATCACAATACTAACACTTATGGTGTAAAAATGGAGAAAACAAAAATGGCGGGAAAATGAAAATGAAATCCAAGACTTACTAAAATTTCAGGATCTTAAAAGCGAAAATTTTAATGTGACCAGGTCATGTTCTACAGGTTTTTATTAATACCACAAATCAAAGTATGGTTCAAAGTTACCTTGGAAAAAGATGTTACCAAAGGAAAGGACTGTTAAAAGTTCAGGTTTACACCTTAACTTTAAACTTAATATTGTGTCGAAGTCTTAAACAGTCACTTTTTATTCTCTAGTCTCTTCTTTCCTCCGAAGTCTATTCAATAACCACCTCCCCTACAAAGAAGTGATAACGTTAAATACCCACTCAGTTTAAATAGGCCAAAAAATCTAATAACCGCCCGGCCGTTTAATTGATGCATTAAAACAACGCCCTAAACAGTCAAACAATATCTAAGGTGAATGTACTAAACCTAGCAGGTAAAAACACAGGTATAAAAATACTGAAAAATTGTAATTTACAGTTTGCTTCACACAGACGGCAAGAGGGTTTGTTTCTCCAGAAGTAAGAATACCAATTGATGTTTGTAGGTTAGCAAAATGCATTTATAAAAAATATGAAGACAGTTGATGAATGGTAGGCATGTGTTGCTCGGTCTGTGGTTGCATTCTTGTTTGTTTGTTTATGTTTGTATTCATGGTATAAAATGGATGGAACCAACATGTGTCCATTGCTATAGAAACAACAAGATGAATAAATGACACACGTAAAAGAATCTGCTAGTACTCATCTTCTTCGTATTCACTTGGATTTTGAATCCGACTCTTGTAACCTTTCACTTCATCCACCTCTCTTTCGAACACATTCTCGTTCATGTGAAGCATGGTAGCCTCGATTTGCAACTTATTGTAAGCAGCTCGGTAATTATCATTTTCTAAATCGGTTATGGTGAGTCCTCCCTGTTCAAACAGTTTTCGACAAGGCTAAAAAGAAAATCATTTGTTGTGCGAATAGTCAAGAAATCTTCTTCATAAAAAACATTTTTTGTTGAGTTGTTGCTGAAGATTTTGCTATTTCAGATCTCAATTCTGCGTAAGTGGTACTGAAACCTTTTATAACAAAGTCAGTATAAAAAAACGTAACAAGGGGATAGAGTTTACACGTGGAAATAGGTTGCATTCGAATTTCCGAATAACCGAACAATCGTTGTCACTCCCAGCCGAGGTGTACATTCTTAAATCTCTCTGACATTAATATTAAAATAAAAAGACCAGAAACCCTGCAACTGTCAAGAGTCACCCCTGATTAAATTTATTTTGTTTCCCTATTCACTCGCCAATAAAAACTACCTAAATGCAGTCTTCAAACCATAAAAAGAAGCAAACCTCCAAGATGCTGGACAGGACTCGAAGTTGATATTCATGTAGGGGTACTTCTTGTCTTGTGATCAGCCACGCACACAACAGCTCACAAAGCTTCTCCCACAAAGCCTAAACAAAAAAATTCAAAGAATGATTCCTTTTCGAACGAACTTGGTTGCGCGTACAAATGTTCGCTTTTCGAACGAGTTTGCTTGTTCGTACAAATGTTCGCTTTTCGTACGAAAGTTGGTTGCGCATACGAATGTTATTTCTTGTCATGATATTCGTCAGGATATTCGTTTTCCAAAAAGGTTTGCTTTTCGGAAAGATGATCGCTTGTCATGAATTTTTGCTTTGGGTAAGGTGTTGGACTTTCGTAAGGATACTCGCTCATCGTAAAGATAATCGCTTCTCGTAAGGATTCTCGGCAACAAAAGCAATAGAATACTTGAATATTTTCTAAACGTTTGGAAGACAGAAAAGTAATACAGGAGAGTGATTTAAACGACAACATCGTACCTTCTCAAGGTTGAAAACATATGTTTCACTCGCCATCGAGTTTCGAAACTCGCGAATGTTGCAAACAATATAATGAAAAAAATCGCCAGCTACTTCTTCTTTCGGTTTCTTTAAAAATAAAAAATAACCAAAAAAAATAAAAACAAAACAAAATGGTAAAACATAATTGTAGGGAAGTTCGATGGGCTTTTAATAAGGAGAGGGTGGGGTGGGTTAGGGGTGGTAATTTTTTTTTAAACCCGCAGTCCTGGAAGGTGCTAATAAATGTATTTTCACTCTGCGGCTTGAAATAGAGAATATCAATAGCTGAAGGGATGGTTAATTTTACTATTCAAATTGTGTATTCGACCTCCTTAGAACACAATACCTCTAAATAACTAGACAAATCGTTTTATCATTTTCTGTCATTTTCTAACTACTAAAAAATTCGTTTCATTTTGGATAATCTGGGAAGTCAAATTTGGTTTTTCCGATTTTTTTTTTACTATAGTTAATAAATAATTCTAATTGGGTGGAATTTCTTCACTAATACGTTTAACATATTCAATTCAGAGATAAGATTTTAGACACACAGACAAAAGGTCGTCTTCCATTACAGTAAGTGTAACAGATGTTGTGCCAGCTCTTGCGTCGCTTTGTTGTATAACACATATGCTTCCATTAAAGTGGTAATGGCAATGGAAACATTTTGTGTGTTAATGGAGATCGATAAAAGGTTTTCGATTTTGATTGTGTTAAAATACTTACTAGCAAGGTGAATATCTTCGAAGTTATCGTGCCATGATCGTAGCGAGCTAATTTTTTCAACATATCTTGTAACACCAAAGTTAACTACAAAAAAAGAATAAAAAAAAGTCAATTAATAAGTTTAGAAGCAGTTCCGGATCAAAGCCATGCCACACAAACAAACGCTATGGGCGTTTATATTAGCCCGGGGCGTCTTATTTATAAGACTAGTCGAATTCAGAACTTTGTATTTCATTTCCAAACTTCGTACGAGAGATAAGCGTTGAACAAAAGCAATTTATAACCGTCGCTCGTTTATTTTATAAATTATCGCTTTTTTTATAACAATATACTCTATAAGAATATATAAGATGAGATTTAAACCAAAAAGTTAAGAATATCCTAAGAATATGCTCATCCTGAATTTTTGCTTGAATTCTCAATAAAATATAAACAAAAAACAACGAGTTCGCATTTGTTAACTCATATAAACGTGTATTCTACATTGATGCAAAATGTCTTTTCCAAGGTTCCAAGTCAGATGAAATATTCTCTAAGCTTCGCGCAATAAAAGCAATAAAAGCTATACAATACAACAACAACAAGATCTATTTTTCTGTCCGTCAGTTAAATTAGGCTGCTTAAACAGCGAATAACCTTTTGTGACATATCTCTTGCCGAAGAAAGAAGTTAAGATACCAACCTTCTCCACTATTGCTGATATAGTTTCTGTCTGCGAGGATTGGATGAATTGGTTGATATCTGAATGATATTGGTACTAAAACAGAAAGAAAAAAACTTAAGTAAGTAACAGGACGTTTTAACGTCCTTGGGGATTCCATCCGAACGGCTGGCTCTTCCTCCCCTCTGACTGTAACTATGTTACATTACCGCCAGAGATACGCATATCATTGCTTGCCTGCCGCACAAGCCGATTAGCGGTCAGTAGATGGCACCAAATAGGCCGACAACACTACATTTAAAGTGCGCCGAAGTGGGGACTCGAACCTGAAACCTTATCATTACAAGAGCCGAAAGCGCTGCCACTACACCATCTCCGCACAGATGGTGTAGTGGTAGCGATCGTAGGTGGTGCTTGTGGTGATTGAAAAAAAAGGTTTTATGAAGTCACATGAAGAAATATATATGTGAATAGCTCACTATGTTGCAAATGAAACTTTGCAACTGCAAACAAATTTAAATTTCATTAAAATTGTACCTCTTCGACTGTCGAAGTTTCATTCGTGCAAAGAATGCCAGCCTAGTAACAAAAACGATATTTCCTTAAAAAAATCTTCTTTGCCTCGAGGGCTTTCAATATTATTCCATAAGAACCCATAAAACTTAACTGTAAATATACTGTTTTTTTTAATAACTTTTTTTGGTATGATGCATGGCCATGATACTTACTGAATTTTTATAATTATCTATTAGACATCCACATGCAAAATGCCCATTCCTTAAAACTACATATATTCGGGAAAATTTAATAAATTTCGCTATGATTATCACGTAATTAACCCAAATATGTTAAATAAGTTTTACTTAGCTACCGGAAACTTTAAACGGAATTGAATTGAATATTAGGCAGTTAGTGGTATTTTGGGCAAATTTCAAGCTTCCTATGACGTCACATAAGCAAAAAATATTTTTCTGCCATTTTGTTCCTTTATGACATATAATACGTGTGGCAAGTTTGAGGGCATTTGCAGAAGGTTGTGCAGGAGGGTGATCCACCCCACTCCCCCCCCCCCCCTCCCTCCAAATGCAAAGACCTCAAAAAAGGTCCAGTATATTTAAAGTTAAAACAATATTCTCCTTCAGTTTTATGTAAACCCACCACGAACAACGCAGCCTTCTGAACCCAAAAAGTTGTGGCAGCGCATGCAGCGAATTAAAGTGGTGTATCTTCTTCGATAAGGGAATAAGTTGAAAAAAAAGTCGCGAATAAACAAACTCATCCTAAATATTCATAAGGGAAACCCTTTACACTGAAAGTTTAAGTTCGAATCTCTTTTCCAGTCTCTTAAGCGCCTCTTCCACACTGACACAAATGTTGATTGTTTATACCTGTTCTTCAGCTTGACATATCACGTTAGCCATGACACACACTTCAGTCGGAATGATGTAATCGAAATCAGTCCTGCCAACCAGCGATTGCTTCATGTCCTTTATAACTCTAAATAAATGTTTAAAATCAATTCTTTCTATTCATCAATTTATTTATTCACTGAACATCGTTTGTGTACGCTGGTTTGTGCTGGATTTACCAGAATAACAACTACACGCATTTTTATAAGAATATATAAGTTTATAAGAACATAAGGCTTCAGAGGTCCAAAATTTAGAACATGTTAAGAACATTCTTTGCCAATACCAAGAAGTACTGAAATACTCCTTCAAACTTCAAAAATGGTAAAATGAGAGGAAAATTATGAACAATTTAATAACATTTTGAGTTTTCAAATTTGAAAAGTTAAGGACATTTAAAGGCTTCCTTCAAGAAGAGTGTTCTTATAAAAACAAACATGTAGGTAAAGATTGCTAAATGTGAATGGAGTTCACAATTTTTGTAATGTCCCATCGGTGGATTTGATGTTACTGGTATATTGCTTATTTTTTTGTGATTTTTGTTAGTTTGTTTGTTTGCTTATTTGTTTGTCTGTTTTTAAAGTTTTAAAGTAATGAAGTTAACATGTCCCTATAGTATACCTCTATAGCCTAAACAACGTACAAAAGGTTAAAATGAGGCTCACAACAATCAAAGAAGCTGTCGCGTCCAAGAAATAATGTTAATCATAACCACAATTTAATTGTAAACTTTATTCCGACTAAAATTTTGACAAAAAAAATTAGGCTGACATTCCTTGGTAAAACACTGTATTCGAACCGCGCGATCATTGTTCAGCATTCCCTCGCAAGCGATCACAAAAAGTGTCCACCATACCTAGAAACACATGCTTCAGACATATCAGCTGCCATCAGCTTTAATCGATTCATCATATGCTCTGCGAAAACATCATCGGGCCAGTGAAGATCTTGTATAAATGCTTGTATAGAGCGAAGCTTCCAGAATATTTCTTCTGACGTGGAACAGCCAAGACTACAAATAACAGGAAGGACATATACAGTAAAACCTGAGACAGCTTCTCATATATACATCTCATATACACAGTAAAATATGAGGTCGATACCTAAACCAAGAGAGTCGTACAAATATTGACTCTAAGTATTCAAAATCCAGCATCTCCCATTCGTTACACATTTCTGAATTTTGCTGAAAGAACTTCACATCGGAAAAATCGAATGCGAGACTAACTTTCTTTACGTTTATCTTACACATAAAACCGAAAGTTATTGATGTTCTTGAAGAACGCATTATTTCAAATGCAGGTTTATCATGGAAAACCTTAATTTTTTACAAGCAAATATATGTTTATCAAGATTAAAAAAACTGATAGAAGCCTCGAGATTAATTCATCGAGCTTCACGAGACAGTCTGAAGATCGTTTCATCTTTAGGAATTGAATACGTAAAGCCGCTTTAACAAGCCATATAGGTCCAGATAAACAGTGCTTGGAGAATAAAAAATGACTTTAGTTTACAAGAAAAAAAGAAGAGAAAAGAGAAAAAATGTTATGAAAAAGGCTCGCTTATCCAACGTAAAAAGACTATAGGAAAACAGTCTGGCTTACCCAACACGAAAAGATTATTGTAGAAAGTTTATCATTTCTTGAACATGATAGTTTAGAAGGCGACATTTCGGGAGATCCTTCTCCCATCATCGTGCAAAGATGATGGGAGAAGGATGATGTTGAGCATGTATTTATATAATCGCAGAGGATGGAAATCCATAAAAATTAACCAATCAGGAACAAGCTGATAATTACAGTTAATTACGGTAATTAACATTTTCGGACCTAGATGGAGCTAACTACTTCTTCTGTAACTACTTCTTCTGTAGGGCTGGTAACCAAATATCAGGAAGTTTATTCGAGATGCTATTTATGTGTTTGTCACGTTCTATACTGTTGATGGTTTCTTTTATCTTTATGTTCAAGAAATGATAAACTTTCTACAATAATATGAATACTGAACAGACAAACCGAAATAATATCTTCAACGAAAAGTTTATACAAAAAACGGTCTCGCTTACTCAACATGAAAATTTTATATAGGCTTTACTCACCCGACTGATTGATAAGTTTCTTTTTGAAAGCCTTTGTCTACAGAGCGAGCGATTGAGGATTCCATCAGATCAATGTATCGTACAACTCGAGGTGAAAACGTCATGGTTAGGTGTTGATGAAATTTTCCGCCTCTTAATGGAGCTGAAACAAAACAAACAAGACGTACAATATACGTAAACTAGCTCGCAAAACAACAGTCTAAATGAATTTTGCTTTACTATAATAGCATACGAGCTAGCCAAGGTTCTTAAACCTATTTATTTTCGCAACGAGCATATGGGAAAATAATTAAAACTCTGCCCGGACATACCCCGAGCTCGACGAGAGACTGATTGTCAGACTACATACAAACAAATGTTATTTTTTGAAAACATTGCGAAAAATTTGAGTGCATATTTATTTACACTTCACCAAAAACACAACAAAGGTCACAAAAAATTACGGGCATCGATCAGCATCGGGCACCAATCGTGTGCATGTGCAAAATACTTTTAAGAGGAGTAAAAAGCACTGGGAAGGAATTTGTTGACAATTTGTATAGTAAAAAGCACTGCGTTCCTGTATTGAAAACATATATAAACCAATCGTGGAAATCCCACGGGTTTGGCCGGCGTATATATTCAGGTCTTAGGGTTATCGTCTATTGTACATATTCCGGGCATCGCTATTTCGTTTATACATGTTCGCCTGTTAGCACAAGCAAATTACTTTGCAAGGTATCTGAACTAAAGATGCGACTATTTTAAAAGACAAAAAATGGGTATTCTTAATGATAAAAATCTGAACGAAGTAACATCAGCAAGGGCCAGCATAAAAAGTTAACAGTAGGTAGTCAAACAAAAGAACTGAATATTTCGTGAAAAAAAATATATGTTTATCACCTACATTCCATCTGTAAGTAGTTGTTTAACATTTGAAAGAGGGCGAAACTATCCCACGCATCTCTTGGTTGAATCTCCATCGCATCATCCATATCGACCGCAAATAACGACCAAAATATTTCCGTATGTTCCATCATAAGTTCATTGTACCAAGCCAATGCCTGAAAGTAGGTAGAAATGTGTTCGTGAATAATAGTAACAAAAAAATGGATGTATGCGGTTATAAATGTGAGCCGACTTGTTTACCAAATTTACAAAAAAAGTTTTCTTCGTAAATAAGGACGGTATAACGCAACTTTAAGAAATTCTACGACTTTAGTTCCTTGTCGACTGTCCCTTGGACTACGCACTTGTATATATTGCCCAGAGACGGCCTGTGCTACCCAGACTTAGAAGTTGACTTGTCTTAGCTTCAAAAGCTGACAAAGTACAGGCACCACGGCCTGAAAAAAATCTAATTCGCATGCTTAGACACTAAATGCTGGGAAATGTGATGAAAAGCAACCTTGAAGAAGAAGTTTAACGTTTAATTCATTGAAACAAAAGTGAAGATTCAATTCCTTGCATTATCTTCAACAACACAATACAAACAGAACCACGTGTTAAAACAAATGTCAAAATATATACCTCTGCGTGGTGTTCTTCATTCTGCTGGATAAGTTCGATACAAAGTTCAGCTAATTGTAGTGTGATCTCCAGCTTGTCTTTTGCACTCGTGTCGTCTTGATACACATCTAAAGTAACGAGAAACGAATCTTTTGAATCCATAAACATTAAAACTGAAACGGATTTATGAAAAGGTTGCCAGAAACGCAATCAATGCCTTTGGTCTGTTGTATTATATATTTACCATCACTGAGGCACTGTTTTTTAGAAGAATTTATTGGAATTTTCCAGTTGTGCTGGATATATTTAGATTCTTTATGGTAATCTTCATATTTGAATTTAGAAGAAGGGTTGTACAAGTAATTTGAGAGAATACTTTTACATACAAAATGGTGTATAGAGGTTTAATTGCATAATTTTGCTAAAAAGATGAAATGAAAAGCAAAAAGAACAACGCTAAAAAATTGTAAACATTTAATTTAAATAATGTATTTTTTTATATAGAGATAATCAAAAAAAGAAAAATGGTGTATCAAATGATGAATAGGAGCAAGAAAAAACAGAAAATCACTTGAATGGAAAATCGCTAAGTTGTTCATTCAAATATCTTACAGAAAAACATTGAAAAGATTTCGTTTACAAATCGTATGTGGCGTCTTATGTGTAAATAGTGAACTAAGATTTAATTGAGTTGAACAAATAGGTGTGGACGCTCCACACAATATATGGTTGGTCAACGCTCGCTGACTGACCGAAGTGGAGTCACATTTAAGGACACTTAAGGGTGTTTTAGTATTTTTTTAAAGAAATTTTATAGTTCGAGTCCACGCTAAAAGTTGATACTGTTAAGCAGCAAAAATCATTACATTTGTAAATTCTTCCTAAGGACTGAAACAAACCAAGTGCTTATATATGTAAGAAAAACACATACAATGAGAAAAGAAGTGGAAAATATTACTCGTCTCAACATCCTCCTACATACGTCAGCAAGAAACGCATTAAAACACGTGCTACTCAAGCAATTCTCATCCAACACAAAAGAATTCATTGTACACTTGAAAAAACCCAGCACGAAACGAAAACTAGAGAAGTGTAAACAACGAGGCGTCATCAGTAAGCAACAATGGTTGAAACTGTATCCTGAGCATGAGGACAAAGATGTGGACATGAACAAATTCGATCTTAAGTTGACCGTTACACTGATTCAAAAGTTATGCGACCACATTAAACCTTCGAAAGGATGGAAAGAAATTCCTGCGAAACTGCAAGACAACGTTGCAGAGGATGTAGTTAGATTGAAATTAATCAACGAAGAAGATCTTCGTGAAATGAACGACGACTGTTTTGAAGTGAAATGGAGCGAGATCAAAGAAATTCTGCTGCGTTTCAATCACAGTCAGAACGGAATAAACAATTTGAAAACTTGCTGTGTAGATAACAGGAAAGGGTGCAGATATTTTTGGTATCATTTATCCAACATGACAGACGTGTGCCAACAGAAACTCATACTTGCTGCTCTCATTCTGTTGTGTGGTATAGCCTTTATGGATGCCATAAAAGACGTAGTAATGATGGCTTACCAAGGAATAATAAAGTACATATAAACATCAACTTCTTAGAAACACTTTTTGTATATACAGTCAAACATGTCTCAAACATTATAATTATTTTATCTTAACCCTATTCCTGCTGGGCTATTTGGGTACTCTTCAATGCTGGGGGGGGGGGGGGGCTGATTCCACCACCCACCCCTTCTCCTCCCTCCCATCTTTGCAATTTTTTATTTGTTGTTCAATAGTCAACATAAATGTCACTCAGGCCTTTTGTAACAACTTGTTTAAAAAAATTGCTGATGTCAGCATTTTTGCTAATGACGTCATCAAATTTGTGCAAATGGGTAGTATTTGAGATATAGAAGATATTTGTATAATTGCCCAGTATTTAGTCACACTAATGTGAGAAACTAAAAATAGTGTAGATAAATTTCACTTAACTTTTTCTTTTTCTATTTATCTAGCGCTAAACATATAGATAAATGAACTTCAACTTCAGAAGTTTTCCTTTTATATCTCTCACATAAAAATTCCTGAAAAACGGTATATGTTAAAAAAATGTCAAGAAATTCTTTTTCGCGTAATTCGCCAATTTTTTTTATTTTCGCGAAATATTATAGTTTGCTATCTTCACAATATTAGTTCTCTTCAAAATATTTTTCTCATTGGAAAAGTTTCTCACAAAAATTAAATAATTAAGGTATAAAATCTTAAATCCAAAAACAGAAGTTTGCTTTGATATCCCTTGAACAGATGTTTTCCACATACTGAAATGACAGTGCATGGCAAAATATGTAGACACATAAAATATCACGCTAGCATAAACGATACAGTTTTTGTGACATCATTAGTTCAGTTTAAATACTTTTTGCTTTTTTAAAATTTTAATCAGGAAAAGTAAACCAGATGCCTCTTTACATAAAATCAAAACAAAGTTACTCGTATTTTAAATCATAACATCCAGAGCATACAGTTTAACTCAAAAAGGAACTTCCGCGGAAGACTATTTACCAGAAACCATCAACAGACCTGGTACTTTGGCATAGTTTGAGAGACGGGTATAATTGACCAATGCAGCATTCCTCAGACATGTTCGAATGGCTTCTTTTACATCATCACTATCTTCTGGATCAGCTGATGGCATCATGGTATCCTTCGATAAAACCTTAAAAGCATAAAATAGGAAAGATAACAACAGAAAACTTTAAAAATAGCCTTTTGACTGTTCAACTTGTTCAACTCAAAACATTAAGCGACTTTGGTACTGTAAGGAGTGCAGTTCAAAAATATGTAATATACGCCAATTTATGTTTGCGTTCGCAGGCCAAGGTATACATGCTTTTTTATAAGCATAACGCTTCTAAGCATATTCAGGATCAGATAGAGGAATTTTTTAAGCATTTGCTAAGCATATTACCAAGCCTTGGTGAATCCTTCTGATATATGATTTTTCTTGTGAACTAGACAAAGACTAGACAAAGACCTAATTCGTTATACACAAAAAGACTTATATTGTCTGAACTTTTCTTGTGTAATTATACCTCTAGTTTGGTCGTTGTTATTTTAAAGGTAAAAACAGGACTATCTTATCTTATCGCATAAGACAACGTTGAAGTTTTTACTTTGTTTCTGCAATCAGCATATATGTAAGCATACCCTAAGCCTGATTGTGTTTTAAGCATAAGCATATCCCAGCCTGATTTTAAATGTTCACTTAAACTATGTAGCATTCACAGAAATCTATCAACCTCAAATTATAAAATTAAAGACATTTCTCCTTCTCCTTACCCTTTCGAACAATGTTAAGGTACTCTTCAGCGCACCTTCAGGTCGACCAAATGGGAAACAATACCTAGAAAAGCAAGATGTAATGGATAAATTTTCGTGACTTAACCATATTCAGGATGGGCTATTTAGGGACTCGGTAAAGCCAGGGGAAGCAGGGACATCGTATTGGCACAAAACTTTGCATGAATATTTGTTAGCACATTGGAGGAAAATAGAGATAAAAAAAATTGGATGACGTCATTCAGTCCAAGATAATTTCCTAAAAACAGGCTAAAATGGGAAAAAATAAACCTTATAATAAAAAAACTGCTTCAAACGCTTTAAATGTGTTCAACTACATGATAGAAGCATAAAACTGCTAAAATAAAATTTAACTGCTGATAAGGATATTTTTCAAGAAAAAAAATGTTTTTCAGCTGAATTTTTTCAGACTGACATGACAACAGACAGGATGTCATACCAACTTTTTGTTTGACCGAAGTTAACTAAAAACGAAGTAAGTCACCAAATTTTAACCCCTATAACGCTATCTAGAACTAATCTAGAACTGACTGACTAGTGATTACTTTAAATTTAAACTCAAATTCAAAATTATTCCACACAAAGCAGCATTATTTTGTTGATGATTAAATACCATATTCACTTTCTCATTCTCACATTTCTAATATTGCTGACTCTGTAGTAAACTTGCCTGAAAAAACTACTGAGTTTACACCATACCTATGTTCTCCACGTAGCAGTCTGAGTAGGACCTTACAACAATTTCGTTTAGAACTTTAATAAAAAGTTGTAAAAGTTGCATATTTTATGCATGGAAGAGACTTGAGCTAAAACTATTAGTGTTTTTACGCTTTTTGAGTCATCTTAATTCCGTGACCTTTTTAAAAACTGATTTTCATGCTTTCATATATTTCCACCTCTCTAGTAAACCTTCCTTTATTTTCAAGGTTAAAACACTAACCCTATGACAGGAACAATAGAGTAAATACGATATTTTTAAGCACCTTCATAATGGTATGACTGCATTGCATTATCTA